>JAMJFZ010000716.1:21505000-21923069 GCA_026225945.1 Cricetomys ansorgei | reverse complement strand
TGTGATGAAAATATTTAGAATCTTCATCAGTTTTTGTTCTCTGAGCAATTCCTTAAGAAAAGAGATGTAGATGTGATAGTCCTCAGTGCCTCCCGAGTGCTGGGATTAAAGGTATGGACCACTATGCCTGGGAGAGTAAACATTTTTAAAGAGCAAGGTGTATGTTTTGTCAAATTGCGTCCTGGACAGGTCATGTCAAGTATATCTCTAATCAACTGTATATGGGAGCAACCTTCTCGAAGATGTCCAAACAAATGTCTTTTATGTTATCAGTATGAAAATGCTTTCCTAATGCATAATTTGCATTCTTTTGCTACTAATAGTGGAATATTTTCATCTCTAGTTTATATTTCTTTCACGAAATAGCTTTTTCTTTAACTGAAATTAGATTTTTTCTCATATCCTGATGATGAGCTCCCCTTCCTCTACTCCTTGAAGCTTTTCCTCACCTCCCCTTGCATCATGAAATACTTTAAAGTCTTTTTAAAATTATTTTTTTATTTTTAAATAAAAATTAATTTTACTTATTTATATTTATTTATTTTATTATTTTTATTATTTAAATTTATTATTTTATTTATCATTTTTATTATTTAAATTTTAAAACAAAGTCTGTCTCTTGGTTATTACAGAATGTGGCAGTGGGAATTTTCGCTGTGACAATGGGTATTGTATACCTGCATCCTGGAGGTGCGATGGGACCAAAGACTGTTTGGATGACACAGACGAAATTGGCTGTGGTAAGTGAGGAGGAAGCAGGCGTGGCTCTGTGTTGTGTGAGATAAATAAGCGCTGTATGGTCTCCACTGTAACAGAGAAGGGTTGGGCTGAGGCTTTTGAGCTGGTATTAGGATCAATTTTACTCCCTTTGGAGGGAGGAGCTCAGTTTACATCAGTCCTTGGCCATGCTCCTGTGACTGTGACCTTTACTGAGAATGAATTCATACTTGGTTTTCTGAAGCCTGAAAATTACTGTAGCTGGTTATTCACCTGGCAGATTTTATGAATCAAAAGATGTTCTGTGAACTACTGTGGTTTATGACTCAGGTGAGTCTCAGAGAAGTTGAGTCATCTACTACAGGCATCACAGTCCTTTGCGCTCCCTGACTCTGTCATAGGTGATGAGCCACTGAGCTGCGAAGTCCGATTTTGACAGGTCAACAGACAAGCGTTACCATCCCCAGTCAGGAAAGCAGGTGACAACGTGAGTGTCCTGAATTAGACACTCCATGGCACAGTTGAGCAGTCATGCCTCAGTGAGGAGTTTGAAAATGGGAGGAAGAGAGAACAAGAGTTTGGGGCCTTTCATACTTTCATGTGCAAATAGATCACCTAGGAGCTTGTAAAACTTCAGCTCCTCCTTCTGTGTTGGGGGGAGAGCCTGATACTTTTGCATTCCTACTGTTCCTCAGCTGATGCTGATGCCTTTATTTTCTGACTCAGCCCTGGAATGAGCAGAGCTGTGGTTGTAGACTATGATATTGTGGAACGCCATCTTACGACCCTGTAACCATACTCTTTGATTCCAGGGCTCTTACTGTTTAAGCAACAGGGCAGAGTACACAGACATTCTAGGGTTCAGGCATACACGAATAGTCTCCGGGCCTTCAGACATTTTGGTGCCCCATGACAATGACACCCACAGTGCCTGTGGCAAGGGACAGCTAGCATCACACGTCTCTTTACACACATGATTTCCTTCATTTTTAAGATGCATACATTAAGACTCAGAACGCCGCAAAACTCTTAAAACAAGTAAATGTGGAAATAATTATTTCATTCTTGGTTTCCTCTTCAAATGTCGTGTTTTTCCCACTCATCATGACACTTTGCTATTAGATGTTAGAAATGTTAGCAAAAACACTAATTTTTTACATAAATTAGATTTTGATAACTTTTTCTTAGATTTATGTGTATGTATGTTTCCTTTATTCTCTGTTTATACATTATCTGGAGTCTCCTGTTTGGATGCAATTGCTGGGGTGATCTGACAGTGAACTTGGGCAGACTGCTCTAACGGTTGTTGACTAATTAACCCCAACCATGTCAAGCAAGAGTTGACATAGGTTCACTTTAAGTACTGCTGTTGTTCTATGGGGCAGATGTCTGGCCCCAGAAGATGGGCCAGCATAAGCCCTGTTTTGGTTTGTTTCAGCTCCTCGTTCCTGTGGGTCGGACTCTTTCCTGTGTCCGACTGAGGGGACCTGCATCCCTCACGTCTGGGTATGTGATGGGGAGGAGGACTGCTCGGACGGTGTGGATGAACATCACAATTGTGGTAAGTGTTTAGGGCACGATTTTTTTTTTTCTGGTTCTTTGACACCTGAAGTCTAGCTTGTAGCAGATAGTCACAGTGTGAGTTGATTTTATCTACACTGGGCTGGGCTTTAAACTACCAGGCAACATATGCTGGTAATCTTAATCAGAGGCTGGGTTATACAAAGCACAGCTACACTCCAGAATCAGACCCTGGAGGCTTGGAACTAGCTAGCTTTCCAGGTTTTAATCTTAAGTGTAAAATTTAAGCAGCAGCAGTGAGTGACTCCTATCTCAGGATGGTCCTGCCATACTTTGCTCAAATCTATGCTCAGGTCCCAGATTTTTTTGCCTGTACTTTATTAAATATGTCTCCACGAGTAGGAGGAAAGATGTCACCTGCAGGCATGAAAAAGAAATCACAGTCCCTCCGGTACCCGAGATGGGAACACGGGCGTTGTTCTTGGGTCTTTCCTCTCCTTCAGTGCCCAGGCTCAGTCATTAGCTCCTGGCTGATTTGCCTCATGAACCTTTCTAAGTGCTTGAGATGCTGCCTGACACTGCTGCAAAGACCCAATTAGACTGGGTGCCTGCACAAACCTAACTAAGCAGAGGCAGGAGAACTACCATGAGTCCATTTGGACTACATAATGAATTCCAGGCTAACCAAGTTGACAGAGTGAGATCCCATCTGAAAAGCAAAACAACAGTAACAACTAAATATCCAATTAGATGAACAATTTGCTAGCCAAGATACGGTTTCCAGTGGCCTGTATGAAGATATTGATACTTATGCTTCCATGCCTTTCCCTTTCTGATTCCTTATTAAAATGTTTTTTTTTTTCCCTGGGGGCACAAAGTTTGCATGCAATTCCTGGTCCCAGTCTTCCGTCTCTGTGCATGTCGCCTGGATGCTGCTTATTGTGAGATAGTCTTTTTGTCCCATTTGGGTTAGGTAACTGCCTGCCCCCAGCCCTGTGTTTGGACTGTTCCAGTCTATTCTCTTTCTATATGAGAGGAAGTTGTCTTTGTCACCCCGCTCCATGTCTCTCTCTTCCTGCAATGTAGCCAAGGCTGGCCAAGCTTGCTGCTACCTTGCCCTCTCAAGTTCTGGAGGTATAGGCATGTGACATCACTAACCTTCCTGAGATACCAGTGCTGTCATTCCTGGGTGTCTGTGAGCTACTCTTGTCATTTAAAAAAAGATTTATTTGTTTGTTCATTTATTTAATGTGTATGTGTGTTTACCTGCATGGGTTTTATATATACCATGTGCATGTAGGCTAGAAGAGGGGTTTGGATTGTGTGGAACAGAAGACATGGGTCGTTGCGAGCCACCATGTGGTGCTGGAAATCAATCCCTGGGTCCTCCACAAGAGCAACAAATGCTCTTAACAACTGAATTATCCCTCTACCTCTGTACTTACCAGTCTTTGGTTAATGCCCGTATCTTTTTTTATACTATGTCATATATACCCTTTAAGTGTATATTGTACTCAACACGTGTTAATAGCTCATGTAATTATCTGCACTTCATAGTGCAATGCCTTTGCTTTTCCCCCGTGTCACTGTGAAGTGTGTGTGTTATATACGCTTTCTGCTTTTGGCCCCCAGTATCGGCATTTACATTTGGTAAGCATCAATGGGCTAGCCTGTATCTGGTAATAACTACAAATGAAGTTCTCTTTTCTTCTTCCCAGCTGGGACCACATGCTCAAGTCAGCAGCTGACATGCTCCAATGGTCAGTGTATTCCGATCGAATACAAGTGCGACCACGTCAGCGACTGCTCCGATGGGTCTGACGAGAGAAACTGCCGTGAGTCTGCTTCAGTCTTTGCACAGTGTTTGGTTTCACCTTTGGCATTTTAATCAACTTGTTAGGTTTGTTGATGGACAGAAATGCCTACAATACGCCTCTTGTTGTTGAAAGCTCTTGGCAGATTCTTTTGTGGATTAGGGGTGATGGTCTGATAACAGTCTTTTTTAACAAGACATTCTGTTTGTCCTGCCTTAGCACAGTAAGGTTTTGAAATAAGAAACTTTAAACATTAACAAAATTAACAAAAAATTAACATTAACAAAAAAACACTGAATAATTGGGTGGAAAATTCAATTTGGTCAAAATATAGTTTTATTACATTACTTTAAGTTTCTAGGTAACATTTCTGCTTTTCTCCTTTTGTGGACCCTATTTTCCAGATTACTTTGGAAAATAGTTACATTTTGAAAATATATTTCTGTATAATGATAGCTAGACTAATTGCTACAAAGTAAGGCATATAAATTACAGTATTCTCCGCATTGTATTCTATGAAATAAGTAAAGAGGAAACTTTCTTTTGAGGTTTCTATAAAGCTGTTTGGTGGGTGCAACGGAAGACAGAGGCAAACAGGTCTTTATAGGGTCCAGGCTGGCCACCATGTCTACATAGCAAGTTCTAGGCTGGCCAGAATTACATGGTGAGACCCTGCTTAAGACAGTTTGGGGTGGTATATTATGGTACTTTGTGAATTCAGAGCATTATAAATTCCCATTTGTTAGGACATTAGAGCAGGCATAATAGTCTTGCAAATAAAGGAACTAAAATGTCAAAGTACAGATTACTGTGCTAGACCTCAGCTAGCCTTCTGGTTCAGAGTCTTGTCATTACCAGAAGGAGAAAGGCCTCTTTTTCACAAAGAGTACCAGGTGACCGTGCCACCAGCCCACAGGCTGGTCTTTATCCCTTATTTACAAATGTATAAAAATGGAGCTTTATCACAAATGTATTGGGGCTAAAGGAATGCTACTTTAAGAGAGTAAAAGGCAGCTGAGACAACAGTCTTTGGAGTCTTTCTATGTTAGTACCCTCCAGCCAAAACCATTGTTGCCAGTACAGCAGCCTTGAATCTTCCAGGAAAAACCTGGCAGGGTACAAGTTTGCAAGTAGCCACAGTAAGAGTGAAGGGAAGGGACTGAGCTTTGTAAAATATCCCGACTGGAATTTTTAAAATTTTATTTAGATTCATTTATTTATTTAGTGCGCGCGCACACACACACACACACACACACACACACACACACACACACACACACGAAGGCATGTCGGGAGATCAGTTCTCTCTCCGTATAGGCTCAAGGGATTGAGTCAGATCGTTGGGCTTGGTGACAAGTGCCTTTACCTACTGAGTCATCTCACCAGACTTTAATCTCTGAAATTTAGATTTTCTTTTAGTGCAAGTGTTTGGTGAAGTAAGGAGAGAGAGTCTTAGTCTAGATCCCTGTTTCTGGAAAGAGATATGTCAGGAGCTCTTTGGTGTGCATAAAGGCCTTAAGCAAATCTCACCTATTTAAGGAGTTTTGCAATGACTCCTTTGTTAAACTGTATTTGTTTTTATGTATTAAATTCTCACAAATCAGGAACTTAGGAACCTCCACACTTCCTTGTCAGTGCTTTTGTCTGTTATGTGGCTGGAATGATGGTGCTTTCTGCTCCCAGCCTCTACACCAGGTGGTTCACAACAGCTCACAACTCCAGGACCAAGGGATGCAGTGCCTCTGACCTAGTGACAGCTGCACACATGTGTGTGGACCCCCACACAGATGCACACGCGTACACTTAATTAAAAATCTTTCAAAACTTTTGGAAAAGGGCCAGTATAGGTACGTATGTGTGGGGACCACAAGAGTGTTTGAATCTCTTGTGGAGAAGGAGCTGGGTTCGCCAGCTACAGTCCCTGTAGGTTGATGTGATAAGCACCCCCACTCCACAGGGATTATAAAGAAGTTGGATTCGTGAGTCTCAGACTGATCTCAATCTTACTGTGACCTTGAACTCTTAGTCCTCCTAAGTGCTGGGATTACAAACATACTACTATGCTCAACTTACACTTTGCATTAAGAATGGAAGTTTATAAAATGTATTGGCTTGAAGTTTGTATAGCTTTATTTGTTTGTTTTTTTGTGAGACAGGGAGGGTCTCACTGTGTAGCTCTGGCTGTCCTGTAGCATAGAAACTGTCTGCCTCCTGAGTGCTGGGATTAGAGGCATGTGCTACTACACCTGGGTGATAGTTTGTATATAAAAAGTTATTCCTTATGGCTTTTTCTTTTACTGTGGAAGATGTTTTAAAAGTTCAGGCAAACACGCAAATGCATAAATAAAGTCTGAAGAGGAAGCAAGGGGGAGGAGGAGGGAGTCAAGTCAGTTGTCCTGGATTTTACAGTTGCATCCTCTGTTGTCCTTAACCATGTGGTTTTTTTTTTTTTTTTTTTTTTTTCTTTTCATGTTCTGTCTGGTTCTCCTGGAAGTTAGCTGGATCTAAAGTTGTCAACTTTTGGAACCAATGACACCTGGGATCTGGGAATTCTAGACTGATCTGCTTATTGCAGGATATGTCTTCTAGTTGCCAGTAGCATGTCCCCATTGTGACAACTCAAAATGTCTTTAAACATTGTCAAATGTCTTCTGGAGCAAAACTGCCCTCTTGCTGCTCCATTTGAAAATGACTAATAGGCAGAACAAACAAGAAGGGGATGTTGCATCAAAGCAACAGTCCTCTGTATAGCTGTACCAAGCTATACAGAATGTCTCTCTATTTGTGATGTCAGTGACAAGTGATAATCATTGCTGAGACCCATTTTGTCAGTGATGCTTAGCTGTTTTAAACATCAGTTTAGACATGTAGCAGCTGTTAGTTACTTTAGGGTTCCTCTGTGATAAAGGGTTAAGTGAGACTTCACCAGAAGCCAGACAAAATTTCTCCTGTTTCTGTAGTTATTCTGCCCAGGAGTCATTGTTTGTGGACAAACCCAAGACAAGCTTATAATTATGACTTTCGTTTCCCCTTTTATTTGAAATAAGTTTGTATCAGGAATGGGTCTTGATCTGTTGGATACATAGAAATCACTCACAGATAGTAATGAAAGTAGGAAAAACTCCAGCAAATTTATTTCCCCAACATTTGGAGACCAAGAAGCTTGACATGGTTATTTGTGGCTCAGCCAGTGAGACCAGACCACTGTGTTATGATCCCCACTCTTTCAAGTTTCTAAAGCCAAGACATTGCCCTCCAAGACAGAGCACCTTGTGTCCATTCCAGGAATTCCTTTCTAGAACAATGAAAGATGTGCAGGAGTCTTCTTATGGAGTTGGAGGAGGGGCAGGGAACAGATGGGAGAAAGGCGAAAGGATTAAGGTGAACTCAGAGTCAGAGACTGGACTTGGTGGTGCATGTTTTTGATCCCAGAACTAGAGAGGCTGAGGCAGGAGGACCTCGAGTTTGAGGCCAGACCCCCTGACCTCCCAGTATAAATTTCCTGTGACATAAGAGGTTAATGCATCTTGCCTTTTTGCCTGGCATATTTTCATATGCTTTAGGTACTTTTGGTTATCCTACACCTTAGGAACAGTTCTACCCATGTTAAAAGCTTTGAAATAGGTATAGTCCCCCTCCCTCCAGCTATTTCATTACTCAATCTGGTCATCTGTAAAATAGCATCTGATATTAAACAGCTTGTCCATTTCTTTTTGAAAGGAACAGAAAGATTCAGAACTGTAGTCCATTTTCCTTGTAATGGGATTAGCATCAAGCAAAACCACTCATGCAGAGTCTTAGATAAACATCAGAACAATGCACCAATTATGGTCATTCATTTAATATACCAAAGTGACTTTTGGTTGCTCAAAAATAGTAGCCATTTTCAGGAAAGTAAAAAAGATTATTTTGTTTTATTGAGCACCAGATAGGAATGATTTTGGTGTGAGTAAAACTATCGCTAATTATCGTGGGTTTGCAGCCCTCTCTTTTGTTCCTTAGGAATGCTAGAGAAAGGGTAAAATCCCTTTTACAATGGAGGCTTTCTTGCTGGTAATCAGAGGTATTTGGTCTGCCTGCAACTGGGGCTGCTTTGTCCCTGACGTTTCATTTCAATTGACTTTGTTTAGAATTTAAACATTTTTCTTTATACGTTCAACTGCGGAAACTCCAACTGGGGTCACAGTGGGAAGGTGGTAATAAAGATGGTTAAAGTCACTCTGGACTGCCAGAGTTCTCGGGAAGAACGCACTGTTCTTCAGCCTCAATTCACAATTGGCTGCCCAATGAGCCTTGCTCAAGTGACCCTGGCACGCATATCATAGTACAGTTGTACCTGCTTAGCATTCTCACACTGAGCCAGGATTCTGGGACCTGAAATTTGAGGAAAAAAAGAGAAAAAAATCTTTTATGCAGTCTCCATCAAACAAGAACTTTATAACTATCTACCATCTTTATAAAAATTCTAAGATCACAGTTAGCTGTTGGCCCATTTTCCCTGTCACAACAAAGGCACATACAATTGTCCCTAAAGACTCCTCTCCCTCTCCTCTCTCCCCCCCTCTCTCTCCCCCCCCCCCTATCTCTGAGATGTGTTATCACTATATAGCCCTACTGACCTGCAACCACAACCATGCCTAGCCTCTTCATTTCTTCCTCAAAGCTATTGAAAGCAGTCCAACTTCCGGAAACAGTCTAGCCAACGCCTCCAATAACCCACATTTTGTTATACCCAACAACTCTTGTTCAAATTGTATCAAGGAGTTGTTATTTTACCCTGCAATTTTTTTTGTAATTTTTTGTGTATACATTGCTCTGTTTTTATAATATTCTAGATAGCATTTATGTTGATGTACTTTATTCCACCCCCTTAAACAGAATGAGAATTCCACAAGAGCAGGTATTTATTACATAGTTCTATCTATAGTACTTTGATACTTGTGGTATGAAATAATAATTATTATTATATTATTTGGGTTTTTGAGACACCAATTTGCTATGTAGCTCAAGCTCCACAGTAAATAGCCTGGAACACACAGACCTCTTCCTCCAGAGTGCTGGGGCTATAGGTATGTGCTATCAGCTAGCTGCTTATTTTGTATTTTGCATTAGCACATTATGTATATTTATTTAAAGACTGAAAATTTTGATTTAATTTGCCACTCTCTCTCTCTCTCTCTCCATTTCCTCTTTCTGTCTGACTTTCTCTCTCAACAGAGTCTTGCTATATAGTCTAAGCTTCCTCAAACTTGAACTGAAAGTGTTTCTGCCTCAGTCTCCTGAGTGCTGGGGTTACAGGAGAATGCCACTGTGTTTGGCTGTTGTTTAAACTCAGATCTAAGAATGTTGTAGATGTCAGTGTTTAAATGTTGGAAAGGACAGAATAAGATAGCATGGAATAGGGTACAATATCGAGATGATGGCAGCACACTGAAGTACTTGGTCCTATATACTGACTTCCCCGTGGTTCATCTGGGCTCTGAGCTACAGCAGAACCACACTGTTTCTGGTGAATGTGGCCCACTCATACAATTGTGAGGTGCAGCTCATTACTGGGAATAGGAAAGGGACCAAGGTGTTGGGCAGTTCTGAGACCACGCAACCTCATAATACCTTCTATACTGGAGCAGTGCCACTGTATGATATGTGTTATAAACGTGTGCACATGCACCATAAGGGCATTTTGTACTTTAGCACTCTTTGAACTGTTTACTCCTGAATTGGACCTTATGTTTGAAGTTTGTGTGTAGGTGGAAGAGGGCTGTAGCTCTTGGGGCAATTCTCAGGCCAGTATATACAGGCAGTATGGGAACTGGGGGCTCTAAACCCAGCTTTACAGAGCAAACTGGCATCTTTTGTAGGATATGCCACGAGGTTAAAGAATGTGGAGTTGGCCTCAACTTTCCAGGCTTCCTAAAGTAGATGGGAGGCTGAGAGAAAGAACCATCTGCCTTGAGTTACTGTTTTCTTTCTTTATTTCTTTCTTTTTCTCTTTCTCTTTCTCCCTCCCACCCCCTATAGCCCAGACTAACCCTAACCCTAACCCTAACTCTAACCCTAACTTGCAGCCCAATGAGTACTGGGACTTGAATTTTTTTTCTTATTGCCATTCCATTCATGATCATTTTTCTGTAATTTTTCCTATGACTTACTCTGAAGCTTTGTCTACCATGGTAGTTAATTAAAAACATGAGTTGTGAAGCCGAATTGCTTGAATTTGAATTCTGGCTCTCCATTTTACCAACCATGTGACATTTCTCAACCTTTTGGATGCTTCAGGCTCCTTATCTATGAAATGGAAATAATCAGCGTTCACCTCATGTGGATGGAAAAAGTCCATGTGTATTGAATACTATACATGTTTCTGGGACCTAGTTTCCATTATATTGACGATGACATTTGCTTATTTAACTTTATAGGGTCGTATTCCTGACCGAATGCTGGTGGTCAAACTAGTAAATTTTTTTTCTGGCAAATCATTATATCCCTCAGGTTAGCCTGTTTGAGAGCAAAGCACAAAATGTTAAGTAAAAGAATGACTCAGTCTTGAAAGAGTCCAGGTATCTGGCTGCATTTGTGAATCAGTAACTTCTGGTTTGCTTTGTGATCTTGGGCTTTAGTTTCTCTTTTTCTTTTTCCTTCCTTCCTTCCTTCCTTTCTTTCCTTTCTTTCTTTCTTTCTCTTTCTTTTCTTTCTTTCTTTCCTTCCTTCCTTCCTTTTTTTCTCTCTTTCTTCTTCCTTTCTTCCTTCCTTCTTTCTTTCTTTTTTCTTTTCTGTCTTTCTTTTTCTTTCTTTCTTTCTCTTTCTCTCTTTCTCTTTCTTTCTTTCTTTCTTTCTCTTTCTTTCTTCTTTTTCTTTCTTTCTTTCTTTCTTTCTCTTTCTTTCTTTCTTTTTCTTTCTTTCTTTCTTTCTTTCTCTTTCTTTCTTCTTTCTTTCTTTCTTTCTTTCTTTCTTCTTTCTTTCTTTCTTTCTTTCTCTCTCTTTCTCTCTCTCTCTCTCTCTCTCTCTCTCTCTCTCTTTCTTTCTTTCTTTCGGCAAGGCTTCTCTGTGTAGCCCTGGCTGACCTGGATCTCTGAAACCAGCATGGCCTATAGAACTCAGAGCCTCTGCCTCCCAACTGCTGGGATTAAAGTTGTGCACCACCAGCCTGGAGAGTTTTAGTGTCTTAGTACATGTTGAAGATGTCTTCTTTTTATAAACAGTTTGCCCTCCCACCCTCCTGCCCTCCCTGCCTCCCTCCCTTTCCTCTCTGCCTCCCTTCCACTTTCTTTCCACAAGGTCTCTATGTGCCTCTGCTGGCCTGGAGTTCACTGTGTGGATCAGGCTAGCCTCAACTCCCCCACTGGCTCTGTTTCTCAGATCCTGGGCCCTTCTATTCTTGTCTTTTCTATTCTATGTTCTTACTGTATTCAATGCAAGATAATGAAGAACAGTGTTTTAGAGCTGTCTTCTCTGGAGTAAAGGATTCCATTCTTAGAGGTTCAGGTCCTTTGCTGTATTCAGATGGCTTCCTTTTTGATTTAGTTTTGTTTTGAGACAGACAGGCTCTTAGTCTTTATTCCTCTTGGTTGTCCTGCACATCACTAAGTAGACCAAGCTGGCGTCCTAGGTCTGTCTGCCTCTCTCAGTGCCATCCTGCCTGGTCCATCTTATGTAAATAGAGCTAGAGAATGAAAGCTACTTTCCCAAAATCAAATCATTAAAAGGGAGAACAATGTTGTATGCATATTTTGTGGCAGATGTCAACTTGTGGGGAATAAGCCATTCTACTGGGACAGGAAGAACAAGAAGGAGCAGGATATGGTGTGAGGAAGTGTTACATTTTGTCATAGTTAATTGGCCCTTGTCAATCTTTCCCTTAAACAAGGCTCAGAAAGAGGCCACTGCATTTCACTTTCTCTGCTTGACGAGTCTGCAAGGCACCATGGTTTGGATGGATTTGCTCCACTGGTTTAGGGGGGAAAAAAAGTGTATGGTTAGGTGCAAGCTTACCAAATATAAACTCACAAAGATGGGGTGTTAGGTATCCAGTGGGAAACTCATCCGATTATGACTTCTTGTTCCTAGGCTTAGCTTGAAGTTCCTTAACATTTTTAGCAAGGGAAATTTGGACCTGTTTCCTCCTATGGGTGGGTATCCAAAAGGGGATACACCTCAAGTTATCTACACTCAGAAAAGACTAGAAGGTATGCAGGGTTTGGGCTCGGGAGTTGTCCTCTTTTGTTTGAGAGAGATTGATTATCCACATAGATGGAGACAAAAAGCTGTTTGCTCCTCACTGGGAGTGCTGACCTCTGGCCATCCCGATACCCCCCTGATGCCATCAAGCCTGCCCCGTTTAGCTGCCGGGAAAGAGCCTTGTCTGTCTGTCGGTGCTGATTTAACTCTTCTTTAAATTTTATGGTTGGAGAGAACAAGAGCCCTGCCCAGCAGCACATTGATTCCAGATCCTTCCTAGCCATAACAATCACCTTAAATGTGGTAGCCACAGTCCAAACCCAAATAAATTTTTCCCCTGACAGGTGGCTTATCTGTGGCAGAGGGCTGGCAGAGAGCTGGCTTTCTCAGCTCTTAGAAGTCTAGATAACATGTTGACTCCTGGAACTATCTGGCACACGATGGTAGGGGGTAAGGGGGGAGGGAATTGAGTGAGGCCCTCACCTGGCCTTTTGCATCTCTGGAAGGCAGAATTAATAAACAGAGTTGTGCGGCCCATTAACGGCACTTTGGCGAAGTGTAGCATATCTGTAAAAGCAGCCGTTGAAGTGGGAACTAAGTTTCCGATTCTCGCAAAATATAGTTCAGAACAAACTTAAAATTTTAGTTAGCTATTTATAAAAATGCTTTTTTTTAAAAAAAGATGCTTGATCTTTTTCAGTTTTCAGAAGTAAAAGCTCCCAGAGAGGACAACCTGATCCACTGCTTTTTTTGTTCTGCCTTCTCCTAGACACAGGTCCAATATGCTCTTAAACCTCTTTTATTTTATTATTATTTTTAAAAAAAAAAATCAACAACACTGTTTTGAGAGTGATATGTTCACATACTGTGTGCTGGACATAACCACATGCTGAGTCATGGGTGCTTTGGCTTTTGGTCCGCCAGTGTTATTTCTGGTAACATATTGGTGGGCCACATTGGTGGAGCCTTTCAGCTCTCGGGTCCCAGAGATGCCCCTAGCATAGTTGCAGGTACATGGCTGCCACCAAGACATCTGCTGCATGGCAGAAGCTGCAGAGTCATCAGAACGCATACCCTGTCGTAGTCTCTCCCTGAGCACCGGAAGTGTACCCTTTGGTTGTCTATCCCATGCGGCTGCACATCCATTTTCCATGTATGAAGGGCATGATCATTCACTTCAGTGAGCTTCTGGCAGCTGAAACATTTCCCATTGAAGCAGCTAAGGTGCCCTTCTATTGGATTCATATTATTGAGTGTTTGCATGTAACGTTGGAAACTCAGATATGGAAGAACACTTACTGGCCTAGTTTTAAACTTCTGGAGATGAGAAGATTGAAACTTATTCTCTTACTAAGGAATACTGGGAAAAGATTATCTGAGAGGTTACGCTTAACGGTGGGACAAGGTGAACAAAATTCAGCAATGATTCTGTATATAGCTTTTTGCTTGAAAAGACTGGACCATCCAAAGAATTATGTGGCATTTCTTAAAATACTTGAAAAACTGCAATTTGGGTTCTTTGGTGTAAATTTAGCTTCAAGGTGGCGATGCGCTGTCTCACATTGAGACTTGCCTTTTTAAGATAGATCTTTTAAAAATAAATCTAAAGACAACCTGAGAATCAGAAGGAAAACAATCCTTAATGATAATCAGACCAAGGAGGAGAGCACACTCCGTGTGAAGGACTACTACAAAGACTATGTCAGAAGCCGTGCTGCATGCCTACAGTCCCACACCGAGGCTGGAGGGTCATGAGTTGAGGGCAACCTGATCTACATAGTGTATTCCAGGCTAGCTTGGGCTATATAATAACAAGGCCCTGCCACGAAATGAAACAAACAGTATCAAAGCAAAGCAGATGTTAAAAAAAAACCAAAACAAAAAACATTTAAGCCATTTAATATGAGTACCAGTGATAAGTAACTCAATAGCAATACGGACCAGTTCTTTTTCTTCGTCTTTTCCTCATCTTCCCCCTCTTCCTCTGTTTCTCCCTCCTCTCTCTCTCTCTCTCTCTCTCTCTCTCTCTCTCCTTTTCTTTCTAAAGCAGAGTTTGTCTCTTTGTCTTAGGCTGGCTTAGCACTCATTATATAGCCCAGGCTTTCTTTCCTCAAACTTATAATAATCCTCTTGACTTGGCTTCCTGGAGTTGCAGTTCTGAGCTATCGTTCCTGGCTAACAATGAATATTTTGTTTTTAAGTATACTGAAGTGTGGTGGCATCATGGATTTGTGGAATGGTCAAGCAGCTAGAGGTTGAGGGCGCTTAGACCCGATCTCTCTCTCTGAGGAACTGGAAGGATTCTGCAGCCTCTGATGACCACAAGCCACAGCAAACCTATGCCCCCTCCTACAGGCCGATGTGGCTGTGATTTGTTAGATTTGCTTATCTAGAGTCTCTATTCCCCTGAATATGCCCAAAGCACCCCAAAATGCAAATAGGGCTATACCAGTACCCCTGTATTATCCAATTGGATACCAAAGACCTTTGGCAACCACTACCCTATAATTGTAATCACCCTTGCTTTAATAGACCGAGACACCACACGCATGCCTCCCAAGAATCGTGTCCATTCTTGCCTACTCTTAGTCCTCTGATCTGGGCCGTCTGGGTGCATTGACCCACGACTCACGCCAGGCACCTTCCTTCTCAAGGGCTAATCTGGGGGGCCAATAGATTAGCTGTGTGCCAGGGAGAAAAGCAAGAACCTGCAGGTAGAGAAAGAAAACAACACTGAATGATGTTCCAATTCCTGAATTTAAAATAATTAAGGCAGGATTTATGAGCTCAGTGGTGTTATATATGAAAGTAAAACATACAAAGAAATACATCACAAGGGACACAAATTCGAATATAAGAAAACACAGAAGGCAGACAGACAGCATGCAGTTCCAGCATAGGACATTCTGTGACCCAGAAAATCAGGTTGAGCACCTAGTTCATATTGAGGTGACTGTGTAGGTAGATTTACAAATCTATCTGTCTATCTATCTATCTATCTATCTATCTATCTATCTATCTATCTATCTCTAATGTAGAAACAATACAGCCATGTCTGTGGATTCAGGTAACTTTAAGGTTGAAGACATATCTGTACTTAAGGTAGAGACTCCTTTTGACATTACTCTCTAAATAATACAGTGTGACAAGTATTTGTAGACATTTACATTAATTATATGAGGAATCCTGTATGGGAGGATAGGCCCAGGCCGTGTACAAATCACAGTATTTTGTATAAGTGACTCAGGCACTCTTTTGGTTTTGGTACCCACAGTGTGGTCCTGGAGCCAGTCTCCATGGATACTGAGGGATGACAGTAGTTTGTGTTTAGGGAGAAATTATGTTTTCAAAGCTATTTATTAGACATTATTTTAGGACTCTACCCTGTGTGGTGGTTATTCGTATGTAGTGATTGAGAGTATAAGCAGGTGGCGTTGTCTTCTTAGGACCCTCTATTCTAGTTATTCACGTGTGGCCACAGAGTAAGAGTTAGTAGACACTGGGTGCTTTCCCTGCCCTTGACCAAGGTCTCTAGGCTTGCTCTCCTTTCCCCAAGCCCCCTCTGATGAGAGAAATGACTCTTCCTTTGTTTCCCAGAATATGAATAGCAGTACACACTAGGATTTAATTTGTAGAATAGGAGGAAGTACCATTTTGAATCATTATATATTTTCTAATTCTTCAATTTTCTTCTCAAGTTACTTCCTTGAGGAGCTATGTCTTGGTTTCGTCATCTTCCTATGCTGAAAGTTTGGTGATTTCCACATGTGTATGCTGTGTGTGCCATTATTTGATTAATGTGTTTTCCCCTCCTTATTTGACTGTCTCCAGGAAGTTAGGGACCATCTCTGATACTCACATTCATTGCCTAGCACATAACAGTCACTCAGAAAATGTACATTAAAAGGATGCTTTCATTCAAGTTTTGTTTGTTTGATTTTTTCTTAAACAGGTTATCCAACATGTGACCAGCTCACTTGTGCCAATGGAGCCTGTTATAACATAAGTCAGAAGTGTGATCAGAAAGTTGATTGCAGGGACTCCTCAGATGAAGCCAACTGCAGTAAGTCATGCACATTAGAGTTGCGGTGGTAAGCTGAAGCTGGCTTATACTGACTTAAAAGCGACAAATACATTTGTTCACAAACCCGTGTCTGTTGAATCCACGACAGTGGTTTGGAATCATCCACCAGTGGGACTATTTACACTATGGATTTTAGCAGAAAGCTACAAATTTGGGTCATTTTATTCTCCAAGGACTGATTATATCAGCATCCCACTGCCTCATAAGTCACTTTTAAAATGAGAGGTACAGTCTTCCAATGAAATTAGATGGTGATAATTAAGTTGAAATTATCTCATTTTCTTTCTCTTCTTAACCTTGTGTCCTAGCTGTACAGTGTTCACACAATGAATTTGAATGTGGCAGTGGAGAGTGTATCCTTCGTGCCTATGTCTGTGACCATGACAACGACTGTCAAGATAACAGCGATGAACACAATTGCAGTACGGTGATTTCCTTATGCTGGGGTGCTGAGGGCTACTTCTTCCTTTCCCATATACTAACATATCACTCTGATATTAGATGGAGCCAAAAGATTAAGATAGGTCTATTGCTCCAACCTTATTAATATTACTTGGCCTGAGTTCCTTTATCCTCCAGGGATCTCAGTAGAGGTGAAGAGCTGCTTATAGACAGCTTGCATTCTTTCCTGCATTCTTTGCGTCAGGGTTGCAAGTCCTAATGTATCACAGGACTCTGATCTTGATTTGAGAGGGATGGAAGCTTCCTAGTAATGATGGTTCTAGCCCCTGCTGCATCAAAGTCAGAAGACCCGGGAAGTTCCTACAGCGTAGTTGACTTTTATTGTCTCAGCTTCTCCTTCTGACCCAACAATTTCTGTGTCTTAGCTGTGTAGTCTGAATGTCTTTTCTTGGAATACTGTAAAAATTAGAAGACATCACAATAAGAGTTTTTCCAGCTTCCATGAGTCACCTGCTTCTTGGGGTCATTTACCTACTCGAATGATCTCTCACCTGCTTTGAATGGCTAGCACCCCATCTCCTTATTTTTCTGGGAGCTACGAATACTTTTCTTCTTGGTACCTGGGCATTATTTCAGTGAGGGAACTAAAGATAAAGAGGCACCATGGAGTTGGGTGAGTGTTTTGGTGTAGGTGACAGTTACAATCCTTGCAGTAAAGTGAGTAAATGCTGAGCATTGGCATGTCGAGTGTCTTGATCACCACACCTGTGCTGTTCTCTGGCACCCAGATTCATTACCTGGAGTCAAAGCTGCTTTATCTTTGCCTCCTTTTCTTCCTTTTTTTTTTTCTTTTTCATATTTGTCAAGATACTAATATGGAAGCTTCAGTTTCTAGGAGTTAAATGCAGGCAGTGAAGTAATATTTGGATCTTCCCCAGTGACTGCCTTTGGGCTACTCTGTTGCTCTTTTCCAGCTTATAACACCTGTGGAGGCCACCAGTTCACGTGCTCCAATGGCCAGTGCATTAATCAGAACTGGGTTTGTGACGGAGACGAAGACTGCCAAGATTCTGGTGATGAAGATGGATGTGGTAAGGACTAGACAAGATTCCCATCCTTTAGAGATTAGAAGGTGACCCCACTAGAAGCCAGATGCAGTATCAGTTAATTAATCCTCTTCTTCCCATCTCTAAGGAAAAGTAGGTAGGACAGTTTCTCTCCCTTATTTTTGCTCTCTCTCTCTCTCTCTCTCTTTTTAAAAAGTAACTTGTTTTAGACTTTAGAGCCTTTAAAAATGAGTTAGGCCTGTGGGAACATGTGAGATTACATTCTGAGTCACTGAAGGGTAAGCCATGCTAGGAAATGGACTTCAGGATGGGCAGGTATAGGCAGCTTCCTATCCTATTGTCATTTGAGAAGAAAATTGCCCCTGGTACTCCGGTCTTCATGATGATGCTGGAACCAGAGGTTCCTCCAACAGTTCTCAGGTTGTCTAACATCCACTCTATACAGTGTGGTCATGGTTTCAGTTATTCTGGAAGCATCCACTGATGTTTCAGAGGATGGCCCTCCCATAATTGAGTTATAATTTTCCTCTGAATATCAGTGATTGTTGGATGTCTCAATCAGAAAAATGTAGAACTTAAATAATAATTCCATGGGATCGCATAGGTTCTCAATAAAAAGCTGGTTGTAGACTTTATTGCAACAGATAGGTTGTCTAGATCTTTTTGTTCCCACCTGGCCCATATATTTTTTTTTAACCACGGATTATTAAGGGTGGCACAATCTCTAGGGGGTGGTCCTTAGCTCTCTTTTCTTCCTTCTCAGAAAGCGATCAGCGCCATCATAAATGTTACCCAAGAGAATGGGCTTGCCCAGGCACTGGACGGTGCATCTCAATTGATAAAGTTTGTGATGGGGTTCCAGACTGTCCACGTGGAGAAGACGAAAACAATGCCACGAGTGGAAGATACTGTGGTAAGTGCAGGAAATATGTATGGGATGCTTTCTGATAAGAAACAGACTCTCAATGCTGAAAATATCACTGTGCATTTGCACAACAAAATGCCTCAATTTAGTTGCTTCAGTGACAAACATTTCTCGCGCCTATACAAACCCACTGATGTGTCACGGTAACCCATGGTTGCTTTCACAATGGTGGGAAGAGTAGACCCTAGCATTAACCACAGCCCTTTTGTCCCCTTCCCCGAGTCAGCCCATCAATTGTGAGAATACCTCACATCTCAATGGGGAATAATACAATTTTGAATTTGATCTCATCGTTTGGACACTAACTCAAATGGTGGCTTTACACTGCTATTTGAAGCCTGAGCCAGCCACAGATAGCTCTACCAAAGCTTATGACCTGATTTTTCACGAATGGCACCAATGGGCATTTATACCCACACCTAACAGTAGTTGTAGCATTAAAATAAAAGGAGGTCTGAGAAACACAAATGAAGCACTTGCTACATCATATTGCAGTAAGGTGGTGGGTTTTCTTGCTCTGCTGCATGCTAATTTGGTTTTCCCTCTTTGGAAGTTATTAGGTAAACTAGCCTATCCACTTAGCAGTTTCTTCTCTTCACTGTTATTAGGTACGAGTACCTGCTCTGTCTTAAACTGCGAGTACCAGTGCCACCAGACACCGTTTGGAGGTGAATGCTTCTGTCCCCCAACTCACATCATCAACATCAATGACAGCCGTACCTGTGTTGGTAAGTGTCAGCTAGGGGCACTGAGCATTTCATCACATCTAGTGCCTAGAGGGACTAGGCAATCTGAAACCCAGGCAGTGTTAGCCCTGAGGTAGGAGGTGACAAATTGAGATTGGTTTCTGACGCAAAGTTGACTAGTGACATGGACCTGCTCACTACCTGACGTGCTTTCTTTTGAAATATGTGGAGGCTCTGGCAGTGCTGGCTTTCTCTTTATTTTTAGGTTAGCATAAACAGTATGGGGTGTGGTATGGTGCTGTTAGACACAATTTGTTCCTCTTCCCACTCTTTTTCTACCCATCTCCTCCACCACTTACTGTACTCTTCCATTCCCCCATAACATTTTTTTTTCTTCTTTGTCACAAAGGTCTTATGCCTCCACAATACTCCTTTCCTCCTTTTATGGTCTCCTTTTCATAGTCTTTCAAAGCCATTCCCGTACGTGAGTATAAACATAAGCTAGGGTGCAGAACCATGCTTTAAACCCTGAGAATAGGCACAGGGAAAGCTTCTATAGTGGCTCATCGGGTAGGGTGTGTGTTACTGAGTTCAGTTCAGACCATATGCTGTAGGGAGAGAATCAATCCTTGCAGGTTGTCCTCTGACACCCCCCTTCAGTGTGCGCACACATGTGTACACACACACACACACACACACACACACACACACTTACACATACATGTAATTTAAAAAAAGGTGATGGCTGGGCATAGTGACATCCTTTAATACCAGCAGAGGTAGTTTGAGGCTAGGCCATCTAGGGCTACATAGAGACTTTGTAGACAAACAACAACAAAGAAATAAATGAAAAAAACTTTTGGGAAAGCATTTCTTCTTAAAAAAAATCTCAATTTTTTACTCTAATTTGTTAAAAAATAGTGAAATTGGATAAACTTAATGAAGTTACTCAGTTTTTACTATTAGCATTGGGCTTGAACATAATTATACATTGTTGAATATTCTGAGTAGCCATCCATAGTCAGAAGGTCATTTGGCTGCGTTGGATACATAAATAAAAACTAGCTTGGGAATTTTTTTATTAAATAGTTTCAGGGCAAGTCAATATGACAGCAAAATTAGAATTTCATTAAGAAGAGATCTAAAAACCTTATTAGTGAGTTGGTGGGTGACACCCCCCACCCATCCCACCCCCCACCCTCCCCACCTCCCCCACCCCCGTCACTTTGCATCTGTGGGGACAGAAGACAATCTTGTGGTTACGCTGATTCTGGCGATGCAACGCAAGAACCGAACTCAGGTTTATGTGACGATTATCTTTACCCACTGAGCCGTCTTACTGGTCACTAACTTGGAATTTTTGAGAAACTTTCTCATGTTTTTGAGAACTATAATAATAGCAGGGTTTACTTGCTGTCAAATGCTGAATTTTTATGTTCAGCAAAGTAATCCAATGGAAGTTATCCTTGTGGTTGTGTGTGTTTGATCCTCTTGCCTCTGCCTATAGAGTTCTGAGGTTATAGGCATGTCTTATCATACACATCTAATTTTAGGTTTTTAAATATCAGAACCATATCCCAAGATATGCTCATGGCCTAACTGTCCCTTTTAAGCAACTACATTTAGCTTCAAGTATTGACATAAAGTAGGGCTCCCCGTGCAGTGTCCACACCTGTAATCCCAGCACTTGGGAAGCGGAGGACGGGAGATCAGGAGTTAAAAGTCATCGTTGGCTGCATAGACCCAGTGGTTCATGCCTGTCACCCTGAGACTGAGAAAAGCCTAAATTATTATAAACGCCCATTCAGGTTTCTAATAATTTCATGACGTTTTGTCGCTCTGAACTGAGATGTTTTCCCGTGTTTATTCCTTCGCTCTGGGGTGCAGTCAAGGATTTCACTGCTCACACAGGCTCACCCTCCACTGGCAGGTAGACTTCTCCATCTAACTGTAGAAGCCCTGCGCATGCCCCCTGGCATCCTCTGAGTGGCTGTCCATTTTCCCGGGGGCAGTGCTCATTGGAGGGGTGAGACTGCCCCTTTGTCTTTGGCAAGTGTCAGGCGGCTCTGCTCCCTTGGCTGCCAGCACTCTGTCAATCCCATTTCCAGCCTTTCCTTCTCTAGGCACTTCCCTTTTCTCTCAGGAGAAAAGGAATTCCAAGAGAAATACCAGAAGCCACATTCTTAGTATTACATCAGCTTTCCTTTTTTCCTTTCACAATCCCCAAAGCTAGGGGTGGGGGGAGTTGTCAGCTGTCTTGCTGTGGAAACTTGATAAGCCATGAAGTCTTTTCAGCAAGAGTGACTTGCTTTTACAGTGTGCCCTGTTCTGTGCCGCCCACAACCTGTTCTTGGGCTCCCCCCTCCCCCCCTTACTTAGCACATGCCCATCTTTCCAGTATGTATTCTGAACCAAGGCTTGTATCTATTAGCGCTTCTTAATGTCAGAGGCTCAGATCTGTTCCATTTTTATTGTGCTTTGAGAAGTGAAAAGCTGACATGATGAGGTTTTTTTTGAGTTTTTCACATAGCCTGCTAATGATGTGCTGTAGAAAAACAGCCTCATTGTTTCTAGGTTTAACCAAACACATTCAGTTCGAAACACAATAGAAGCAGCTTGGTTGAACAGTGAGGGACCAGTTCTAAATTCCAGCAGACGTCCTTCAGTGCCCCCCACCCCCAGCCTCTTTCTGGGATGTTCCTACAGACAACCTCATTTAGAAATAATCTCAAAAGTCTACATTTGAGGGCCTTTGTGACTGGAAGGCCCCCCACCACCTGCAGAGGGCTTTTCTGTGACCTTCCCTGTCAAGAATTCAAGAATGCAGATTTACCCCTGAGTTTTGAGGCTGGCTAAACTCTCTCCCCTTCCCCCCCAAAAGGTGATTGTTATTCTTTTTGTGAAGAGAACTCTAGTTTAAATACAGGACATTATGAAATCAGATATGTATACACTTGTTCAGGCTGAGTTGAAATTTCATGGGAATTGTTTTAGTTTGTTCTCTCAAGCGTTTCAACTCAATAAATTCTCTGCATGGTTTTCATCCTCTGCATGGCTGACTCCTTACAGAGACTTCAGGTGTTGGATGCCTTCTTAGACAGGTCTCTCCATTGAATGCTTCAGTGGTAATCAAGAACAAAATGGAGTAATCTTGACACGGAATTTGGTGTCTTTCCACCATTCATTGGCTCCTGGTAGTCTTGACCTGGCAGTGAGTTTCTGTAACCTGCAGGGACAGTTTTCTGGGCTCATTGTTTCTGACTGACAAGACATGTTTGTTGACAGAATGACATCGTGCTGCAGGGTCAGGGCGCGAGCGAGGTCATTCAGCGCGGAGGGCTTTCACACAGCCCGATTGGAGTATTTTAGGCGCTCTAAGCCAAAAAGGTTTTTGAATTTTGTCAAAGCGCTATTTGTTGGTAGAAGCTGGAGGCAAAGAATAAGACAGGAAGAGAAATAGATGAATGTGAAGGAGTACAGGCATAGGTTGTATTTCAGGTAGTTTCCATGTCTTTGTTGGTTCCATGATAATCCACCATTCTGTTTTCATTATCTTATATTATTCAAGTGATGATAGATGTTTAATTAGCCTTCATCTTTGACAATAGGGATTTAAATAGTACAATCTTTTGAGTCATGGTCTTACTGTGTATGTGGTCTTGTCGTTACTGGTACTGGTGAATGGTAAAGAATATGATAACCAGTTATCGGAAATGGTAGTAATCTCACACCATTACTCAAATCTGAAATGCCTAGTGATAGATAGGGCTTACTCAGATGTCCAGTTCTAGTGTGCTTCTGTTTTGGTATCCATACCCTCGCTGCTATCTGACTTCAGACTCTTGAGTTTTTCAATCGAAATTGGATGAAGGGCCTGTGATTTGGCTCAGTGGGCAAAGGTTCTTGCCTCCAAGCACGGTGTCCTAAATTCAGTCCCAAGGACTTACATGGTGGAAGGAGAAAGCCAATTCCTATAAGTTCCCCTATGACTTTCATACACAAACTGTGGAATGCATGCATACGCACACGCGCACACGCACACACAAATGTAATTAAAAAAATAGGACATGACTGGGCACAGTGACATTCTTTAATACTAGCAGAGGCAGTTTGAGGACAGAACAACTAGGGCCACATAAAGACTTTGTCTCCAAAAACCAAGACAAACAAACAACAACAACAATTATTTATTTATTTTTGTTTTTTTGAGGCAAGATTTCTCTGTATCTCTGGCTATCCTACAACTCATTCTCTAGACCAGGCTGGCCTCAAACTCATAGATCCTCCTGCCTCTGCCTCCCTAGTTCTGGGATTAAAGGTGTGCACTACCACTGCCCAGCTCAGGCAGACTATTTTGACCCTCCTACCTCAGCCTCCGGTGGCTGAAGGGTATTTGGTACCAAGGTATTTAGTCTACCAGAATAGGACAACTTGTGCACCCTTATAATCTTTAAGAAAGTCTCTTACAATGTTGTTATATATGTCACTTATATTAAAATTCTTTGTCAATAGAACTGAGATTTCTTTGTGTGTGACAGTTTTCATCTCTTATGTAAGGGGTAGTCAACAAATCCTTCTTAAATGTATGAATAATTAATGAGTAATTAGTTGATTATGAGATCAAAGCAAAGGCATCTGGGTAAACAGAAATTTCCAAATTATTTGCAGCCATGGACCATCTTCAGGAGGATCATCTTACACTTCCAAAAATAGTGCTGCCCGATAAAACTTTCTGGCAAATGTAAATATCCCTGTATCTTCACTCTTCTTGTTATCAGACATCATGTGTAGCTATTGAGAACTTCAAATATGGCACACATTACATGGAAACTGATATTTAGCTAACTAGAGGACAGATGGCTACTATTGGAAAAGCACAGATTCAAGGGGAAGTATTTTTTTTTTTTTACCAAAAATGCATGAATTTTGTGAGCCAGTATTAATAATGAGGCATAATAACATAGTAACAGGAGCTGTGTACAGTGCTATGCACTGTCTGTAAAAGTAAACCTTCCTATGTCCAGATGCCTGTGTGATGCCTTTGGCACCTGTGGGATCCCTGGCACCTGTAGAATGTCTGAGCACCAGCAGGATTCTCTGGTGCCTATGGGATGGTGGGGTGCCTGTGTGTTTGGGTTGTGGGGCCTAACATCAGGTTGAACCTGGTCATGCTTGCTCTCAGATTAATGTGGGCAAGGTGATGTCCCTCAATGCAGTGGCCTGCTGCCTCCAAAAACCATGGTGATGCCTGTGATCCATACTTCCACCACATAGGCTAGACTTAATTTTATCATCATCATCGCCATCGTCATTATTTTTTTTCCCCCTGAGGACACATGGGTGGGAGGATGGACCAGGGAGGAGTGGGAGGAAGGTGTGATCAAGAGTTACATTGTATGAAACTCAAGTAACTTATAATACTATTATTAAGGGAAAAAAGTGTACCTTCCTGTAGATTTAAATGTTTTCGTATTTTCTCTTAATGAACAATGCCTGTTTCTGCTTCCTGTTTTGTATACTCTGACAAAGATGTAATGATATTCCTGGACATAGTATCCAGTATTTCTTTCTGGGAATCCCCAAGAAATGCCGAGGAGCATGATTGTGAATGTGTTTTTCTCATGTGGCAGATTTCGATGACTGCCAGATATGGGGCATTTGTGACCAGAAGTGTGAAAACCGCCAAGGCCATCACCAGTGCCTCTGTGAGGAAGGGTACATCTTGGAGCGCGGGCAGCATTGCAAATCCAATGATTCCTGTGAGTTATGACTCTTCCATCTCTGAGTTATTTTCCTTCCATAGCTGATGACATAAGAAATAACAGCATTTATATCCATGGCAAGGCTTTATCATCACAGAATGGAGGCGGCTTTATAGCCTGGAAGAAAAGATGAGCCTTAATTGTTTATTATTATTCAGAACCAATTTGTGTATTAATGGTGAACATTCATAATGCCCCGTCTACACCTTGAATATCCGTCCCCCCATCAGTACTAGATATTGACCCTAAGCCTCAAGCATGCACTCTACCTTTGAGTTCAGTCTTTTTTTTTTTTTCTAATGGCTTTTTTTTAATTGGTCTAGGTCAATTTTTCCACCCACTTCATTTAACTATGGAATAAAATTTATGGCTATATTTGACTGGCACAAGTGTTTAACCTTTAATTAATTTGCCTTTCACAAACGTGTTGACTATTATCTTTAGAAATAATTTAGAAAGATTCAAAGTGGACATGCTAACTTTGGCTTATCTTTATTTTGAATGTCAAATTTTAGGTACTTTGTGGGAGTCAGTCTGGTGGGATGTCTGGGTGGTTTTAACGCCTTTCATCCCTCACTCCTTCCTTTATTCCTTCCACTAAGGCACATTGCCAGCTCTTAGTTATTTAACACCTCTGGTGCCTTACGAAAGTAAAAATAAGTCCATGTTAAAATTTTTAGGTCTATTCACATATTACTACTTCTCCCAAGTGTTTTTCAAGTATATTTTCCAAGTATATTTCCTTTCCCACAAATAAATGTCTGTTTCACTTCAATTTTAGAAAAGCTAAAAATATGAAAACAAAAGCACAATTATAGATATTTAGTCCTGTTTTAACACGTACTAGTAAATTGTGCCTGCAGTTCTGCATTTTGCTAGTGTCACAATATTTTCAAGACTGTTTTGTATCAAATCTTCCTTGATTATTATTATTATCGTGTGGAAATTAATGAGGCAGTGTCTTACATTGTAGCTCATGCTGGCCTAGTACTTACTGTGTAGCCCAGGCTGGGCAGTCCTCCTGTGTTAGCAGCCTCCGGAGTGCAGTGGCAGGAGTGAACCACCACTCCTTGCTTCAATTATTATTTTTTTATTATTAGTATGTCATCTTTGAGTGCACAGTGTGTATGAGTGTTTTGCCTGCATGTGTGTCTGTGCAACAGTTGCATGTCTGGTTCCCAAGGAATCCAGAAGAGGGAGTCATAGTCCCTGGAACTGGAGTTCTAGAAGGTTGTGAGATGCCATGCAGGTTCTGGGAACCAAACCCAGGTCCTCTGGAAGAACAACCTGTGCTTTTAACCAGGCTGAAGAATCAACTCTTTAGCCCTGCACATAACTTTTAAAACTAGCCAACCATATTTTTAGCTTCTACAAATAAGACTCAGTAAGTGATTTCACGGTGTTATTTTGTACACTCGGGTATATATAGTGTAGATTTGGATCTACCAGAGCCATACTTTCCTGGAGGTACATGTGACTGTAAGATGCCCAAATTTTAGAGACTTGCTGTATTCTCTTCCTAATGGCATTGGACCAGCAGTGAGGGCACTGCTCGAACTCACTGATCACAGAGCACTTTGTGAAGCATCTCTGTGACCCAGTTCTCCTCCTATAAGATTGGCAGAACAATTGCTGTCCACTTGCCTCAGTTTTATTTTAGAATCATGGGAGACATAGAAGCTGACATCAGTTGTCCTTCACCGTCTTTGTTCCTTTCCTTCTCCCTCGCAGTCAGTGCCGCCTCCATCATCTTCTCCAATGGTCGGGATTTGCTAATTGGAGATCTTCATGGGAGAAACTTCCGAATTCTAGCAGAGTCTAAGAACCGCGGAGTGGCTTTGGGCGTGGATTTTCACTATCGGGAGCACCGAGTGTTTTGGACAGACCCCATGCAAGATAAGGTAAATAGAAAATCCAGGGGCATCGATAGCTTGGGAGCTGAGAGGAACCTAAAGCACGAAGTGTTGATAGCTTTTCATTTGGGGGAGTGGAGGGGAAAGGTCCTTTGTTTTCTGACAAAAAAGGCCCTTGAGATATTCTATGTTAATCAGCACCTTTTCCATGTTATACTATTACATGTGGCCTGTGAAACAAAGATGGCCATTATTTGGATTAGCCTTGAGCAACTTTTAATTTTATTCGAAAATGAGTCCAAAAGCCTAATTAAAAGAAATTGGAGACCTTTCAAATCTATATAGATATTTAGTAGTCATTTTTGAAACTTGATCATTTAAAATATAAAAAGTACTCTGTGTAGTTAGATGATAAAAATCAGATTTTTTTTTTTTTTAACCATCTTCTACATGGAACTGTAATTGAGGATTAGGCAAAAAAATATGGCAGGTTTTTTTTTTTTTTAATATAATGGTCAAGATTTCTTTACATTGTTTCACTTAGAAAGTAAGATTGATTTGGTTAGACTTCAATATATTACAGATCCTTAAAATATAAATTAGAAAATTATGAAGTCATGAATTTTCAAAAAAGTCCTTGTTATATTTCTTTTAATCTAAAACCAACTGACTTAGAGTTTCTATTGCTGTGATGAAACACCATGATCAAAAGCAAATTGGGCAGAAAAAGTTTATTCCATTACACTTACACATTGCTTTTCATCTCCAAAGCAAATCATAGCAGGAATTCAAGCATGGCAGAGACCTGGAGACAGGAACTGATGGAGAAGCCAGGGCATGGTGCTACTTACCGGCTTGCTTCTCATGGCTTGCTCAGCCTGCTTTCTTACAGAACCCAAGACCACCAGTCCAAGGGTGGAACCATCCACAATGTGCAGGGTCCTCCCCCATCTATTACTAATGAAGAAAATGCCCTACAACCAGATCTTATTGAGGCTTTTTTTTTCAATTAAGGTTCCCTTCTTTCAGATAACTCTAGTATTCAAGTCAAGTATGTGCCTTTATAAGATTCTTATTAAGAGACAACATACAAAGTTGGGAGTTTTGATCACTAGCAGTTCTGATGAATGCAACCAAAAATCAAAACAAACATAGTCTTCGCAAAAAAATCTACAAGAATGAGAAATGCAGGCATAAAACAAAGCAAGACATCTGACACAGTCCATGTATTTCCTCTATGTGTAGTGTGAACAAAATCTATTTTCCCCTGGTAGCTAGCAATGTAAACTATAATATATTAAATTATATAATTATTATATATTATGTCCTATTATATAATATATAACATATTATTACATATTATAATATGTAATATGTAAATTATTTATAATATGTTATATATAATATGTTATATATTATATAATTTATTATATGTAATCTATTATCTCACACACACACACACACACACACACACACACACACACAATGAAATATAGGAAAACAGGGTCCATGATCATGCTTAGGAAAGGTAATGATTGTGTCCTTTCTTTCAGGTTTTTTCCACTGACATTAGTGGTTTAAATACCCAAGAAATTCTTAATGTTTCTGTTGACGCTGTAGAAAATCTGGCTGTGGACTGGATTAATAATAAACTTTATCTGGTAGAGACAAAGGTCAACCGAATTGATGTGGTCAACTTGGATGGGAGTCAGCGTATTACTCTCATAACCGAAAACTTGGGGCATCCTAGGGGAATTGCCCTAGACCCAACTGTGGGGTAAGTGATGTCAGAGTAGACCCATTCCTCTCCCGAAACATCTAACCCCACTGCATTCATTGGAGCTTAATTCTGAGTTCTTTCAGGTTCTGTAGTCTAGAGCCCATGTTTAGTAGGTTCCTATGCATAAAGGCTGTAACAGAATTCCTTAACCTGAATCCACATGAGGATATGTATCCAAGCATACCAACTGGTGTCCTGGATATATATACCTGATGTGTTGGTGTCAAATGTCTTCCTGTTTAACCACATTTGCCTAGCTGTGGGCTCTGGTTCAATTTAATTAAATGTTGGTATGCTCCACCCATATTAAGGGGACCATTTGAACATGAACTAGCTGTTGTAAGTTGTAAGGGGAGAAGGCTTCTGTAAGTACTTTGCTCAGCATCTGTTCCACTCAGGGTGCAGAGCTCATGCTGATTGTCAGTGTGAACCAACACAGCACACCAACCCTGCCCACTTCCCTTCAGGTTTAAATGCAACTGTTCTTCACCCCCACGTTTGAGTTTAGGAGCCTAAGGTAAAGTTATAAAACAGACTCTCTGCTCTTTCTTTTGTAGCTATTTGTTTTTCTCAGATTGGGCAAGCCTTACTGGGCAACCCAAGTTGGAAAGGGCCTTCATGGATGGCAGCAATCGGAAAGACCTAGTAAAAACAAAATTGGGGTGGCCTGCTGGAATCACGCTGGATCTGGTGTCCAAGCGAGTTTACTGGGTGGACTCTCGGTATGACTACATTGAAACTGTAACGTACGATGGCATTCAAAGGTGAGTATTTATCTTTTATGACTGTAAACTTGGAGGAAATCGTATAAATCTGAAGAGCCAAAATAGATATAAATTTAATAAATTAATATTAAATAATAAATCTAATAAATATAAATTAAAATACACTTTGTGAAATGGGAGCTTGATTGATCTCTATGTTGACATGTGTCTCCAGTGACCCGTTCTTTAAAAAAAAATTACATTTGCTTTCTTATTTTTATTACTCTTATCATTATTATTTTATTGTGTTTTTTTCTCCACCTTTTTCAAGAGCCTCATTTCTTTCAGATGATAGTTTCTCCTTTGGAGCCACTCTCTACCTTACCTCTCTTCTCTCCTGTGTCCATTATGTGCACACAGTTGATTTCTTTACTCTACCCAGCATCTTCTGTCTTATTTTCTTCCTATGTAAGTGGTTCTGGCCACTGTGACCCTGCTACAGTTCTGACCTGTGGACACTTGCATCCAGCAGCTAGAATTGGTAGCCCTAGGTGTTTGCCAGGTGTTCACCTCTGCCTTCCATTGTCTTGTCCCCTTGCTGAGGAATGGTCCATGATGCAATGGGAAGTTACTGTTGGGGATTCATCCACCAGATTTCTGATCCTGATTGCCTCCATCCATCCATCTCACATCTTTGTCTTTCTATGTGAAGCAACCCTAGAGAAGGGCCAGTCAGGAAACAGTAGTAGGACAAAGTAGAACAAGCTGGAGAGTAGATTTCTAGCTTCTCCTCCCCCTCTTCTTCCTTTCCTTTGCTTTAATGGTACTGGGATTTCAACATGGTGGAAAAGCATTCTACCTCTGAGCTACGACCTCAGCCTGATGTTTGAGTCTCAGGAAATAAAATCCTACACAATGAGGAGGAATTTCAAAAGTATCCTAAAATACGCTTTTTCCAACATATTCTATGTTGTAACAAGAAGTGATTTAGGTTGTTAGACATTCAGCCGAACACATTACCTCTGCTCTAAAATAAACACAAGCAACAGTGACAGGACACATGCATGTATCTTTTGTGAACAGGAAGACAGTAGCTCATGGAGGCTCCCTCGTCCCTCATCCCTTTGGAATAACCTTGTTTGAGGAACATGTGTTCTTTACTGATTGGACAAAGATGGCTGTGATGAAAGGGAACAAGTTCACGGAGACCAACCCTCAAGTGTACCACCAGTCTTCCCTGAGGCCTTTCGGAGTGACAGTTTACCATGCCCTCAGGCAGCCGAATGGTAAGTCTCTGGACTGTGACCACCTTACTTGATACAGGAAAGGGTGTCTTGTAGTTGTGGAAACTAGTGGGCAGGCACCCCATGAGGCTTAGGTGCTGTTCAAATACACGAAGGGTTGAGAAACTGATGTCGATTAATTTAGAGTGTCAATCACAAATGTAGAGGATTTGAATTGATCTTTCTTGCTTCCTGTAGTGCATTTCACACCTGTACAGGTGCTTGGTTCTAGCAGCAAATGAATTATGGCAACTACTTATCCTCTGTAGGAGAAATTTCTTGCAAACCTACTACCACATTTGAGGACACCAAGGTCCTATGTGACCTAAGTGCTCATTTTACTTAGTGTCAAGTTTGTATTCTACTTCTTTGAAGTATGTGTTTTTCATTTGTTCTTTGATTTGCATTAGGGTTGTCATGGATGAAATATGTTTGTGTTTTTCTGGTCACTAATTAAAGTCAAGTATTGTTGCATGTGCCTTCAATCCCAGCAGAGGCAGGTAGCTCTCTGAATTTGAATTATACTATAGAGCCATAGTAACAAAGACTGAACAGTACTGGTTTAAAAAATGCATGAAGGAGTCTTTTGATTCATATTTTGTTATTTTAAAGTAGTGTTTATGTGTGTCTGAGAGTTTTAAGTTGACTTTTGACATATCTATCTGCACTATATGTGGCCATTTTCTGTGTTTGTAAACTGAAGAAAAGAAATATGTGAAATATCAAGGTGATGTTGGAATGAAGATTTGATAAATAGCAATTTAGAGAATACTTGTTTTAGAATTCTCACGTTGACTGAGGAATCTGTTTGGATTGAAGAAAAACTATGAAGTAGTTAAATTCATCTTTAAAAAAAAGAATCACATCTAGAACAAAATCACTCACTAGATGTATTTAGATGAATATTATTTAATACGATAATGATAGATTTGAGAAACATGCATACTTGGTCTGAGAACATTCTGGAAATCTCTGGAATGATTTTTCAGACTATTTATGAGCCCCAAGTTCAAAGCTGCCAAAATCTGTTCAACCACCCATATTATTTTCATTATATGGCTCTGAATGATGTCTGACTATTATTTCCTCAAGGCAACACAGTTCAGAGAGGAAAGAGTTTTATAAGAATAAGTAAAAAAGGCTCAGAAGACAGTTTCAAAAGCAGATGAGAGTCTCAGCACTAACACCCACTTGGTGGCTCATAATAGTCTGTAATTCCAGTTCTAAGGGGTCTGATGCCCTCTTCTAGCCTCCTTGGGCACTGCACACACATAGTACACAGACATAAATGCAGGCAGACACTTATACATAGAAAATAAACAAAAAATAAAATGTAAAAATCAGACATAGTAACTTAGTGTTGGCAGCTGTGAGCACAGGCTGCAGTGAGTTATTGGAAGGCATAACTGGTTTGTGTGACAGACACATAGGGTTTGGAATGAGGTCTGCTTTAGCCAAGCTCTCAAAACCTGTGGAATAATAATAATTTCTATCTCTGTGTAATTGAAGGAACATTAACTTACTTGCAAAATATGTACTCACTAAGTAATAGAAAAAAATATGTAATAGGAATAAATTATTTGGGTATCTTCTGAACTGGAGCCACAGGAGGGGCTCCAAATGGTTGTGCCTATCTTGTATTACTGCCTTTTTATCAATGTATCTTAATCCGTGTGCTTCCCCCAGCTAGCAATCCATGTGGAAGTAACAATGGGAGCTGTGAGCAGGTCTGTGTCCTCAGTCACAGGACAGATAATGGTGGCCTGGGCTACCGTTGCAAGTGTGAATTCGGCTTTGAACTGGACACTGATGAGCACCATTGTATTGGTAAGAAACCTGCTTTAATATCCACACAGTTTGTGTGTGTGCGCTTCTGCCCCCATAGCCCCTGCTAGCACTGGGCAGCTCCTCTGTCTGAATTCTTCCCTGTGAGTGAGAAGGATACATAGTTCTCTCTGTACAGAAACATTAGAAGATTGAGGTTTCCCTTTGCCTCTTTTTTGAGGGCTTTCTTGATCTTGAAACCATTGTCCTTTGTGGTGATGTGCTGATGATGATGATGATAATGATGATGATGATGATGATGATGATGATGATGATGAGTTATTAGCTATGGCTTTTAAATTCTATATGATTTGATTTTTTGTTTCTACTTCTTTCCTTTTCTTTTTTTGGGGGTGTGTGGTTTGTTTCTTTGTTTTTCGAGACAGGGTTTCTCTGTTGAAACTCTGGCTGTCCTGGAACTAGGCTGGCCTCAAACTCAGAGGTCTGCCAGCCTCTGCCTCCCAAGTGATGGGATTAAAAGGCATTTACCACCATCCCCCTGCAAGCTTCTTTCCATTTTTCAGGCAGTTCCCTAAGTAGTTCAGGCTGGCCTGGAACTCATGACCTTCCTGCCTCAGCTCCTAAGTGCTAGGATGCAGCTGTTGTACCTTATTTTGCATTCTTCAAATCCCTCCTCCCTCTAGTACTGTGGTTGGAACCCCAGCATCCTTTGTGTGGTAGGCAAATACTCTCCCACCTTGCTGTTTCCATTTTAGATACTAGCCTTAATTTCAGTGGGATAGAACATTGTCCATTACTGTGAATGACTTCTAGATCACCTGGCCTTGTTGCTTTCTTGTTTCTTTCATGCCATTCCTTGGGTTGTCTGCACACATCTATTCCTGATCAGGACCCTTTCCAAAGCTTGAGCTGTTGCTGAGATACACTAATGCCGTTGCTCATTTCCCTTTTATGACTCTTCATCTCTATACATTGTTGATTCCCAGAGATTCCTGCCTCTGGCATAGTATTTGTGGTCTCTTATTTTAATTCAGACAAACTTTGTTAACTTCACAGATAATCTAGGTTTAAAAAATAGTGTATTGTCTAATGATTTGATTTTAAATTTCTTCAGGTTTTTTTTTCTGTGACTTCCATTTTATCTTTCAATTTTCTAACTTGCTGTTACGATTTTCTTTGCTTTTAGATATCTTCTTTATTTTTAAAAATTTCTTCAATCTCTTACTTCTAACTTCTTTTTTTCTTTATGAATTATCTACCTCATTGTGGTTAATTTTTTACTTTTTTGAGACAGGGTCTTTCTATGTAGCTTTGGTTGTCCCGTAACTTACTATATAGACTAGGCTGGCTCAAACACAGAGATCCATTTGCCTCTGCCTCCCTAGTGTAGTAGGGTTCTTGATGTAGAATTCTCTTTTTAAAAAAAATCTCACTTGAAATTTAAACATGAGAACAAGGTAAATTCCATTTTTAAAACTTCAATCTATGGACATTTGTTATTTTCAGTGCTTACACATACTAAGTAACTCTTCTGTCACTGAGTTGTTTACCTGCTCAGTCCTGGGAACATCCCTTATGTAAATAGGTCCCAAGGATAAATTTAAATGTCTTAGGAGAAGTAAGACTGTAGTGGAAGGGTCTGGGGTAAGGATCTGAGATCTACAGCAGCCACGGGTGTCACCTTGCGTGCCTGTAACCCCAGTACTTGGAGAGGTGAGGTGGCCAGAGATAGGCTGCCTGGTGAGTTTTAGGGTTTGCTGGCTGCTGGCCTACCAAAAAATGGTGAGCTCCAGGTTCAGTGAGGCACTGTCTCTGGGGAATAGGGGTTAGAGCGTCCTCCTCTGGCCTCTGCCTTCTTAGGAGTGCACCCAGGCCACCTCAAAGGGTACTGAAGAAAGGGTATAAAAGTGCAATAACAAAAAGAGAAGGCTTTATTTAACATGTGTGCTACCATTATGTTTGCTTATCTCTTTTCTTCTAGACTATGGTTTCCAATTGTATTTATTATAAATTTAGTTGCTGTTTCTCTCAAATTAGATTTTATGATACTCTACTGCATTTGATGAACATATGAGCTATGTCCTTGGAACAGGACAGGGCCATGCTGTCAGCTAAACTCTGTTTCCTGTTCCTGCAGCTATTAAGAACTTCCTGCTCTTCTCATCCCAATTGGCAGTGCGAGGGATCCCATTCACGCTCTCCACCCAGGAGGACGTCATGGTTCCTGTCACAGGGAGCCCTTCCTTCTTTGTTGGAATCGATTTTGATGCCCAACACAGCACCATCTTCTTCTCAGATTCATCAAAAGACATAATTTATAAACAAAATATTGATGGCACAGGTGAGGAAGTGTATGTTGACATATTTGATTTTTCCCTAATATTACCTATTTCTCATTATGTTTTGCTTAAAAAAAAAATAGTGGTTGTGCCCTGCCCTTTGCTGTATCCCACACTGGCCTGGATCTTACAGGATCCCCCTGCCTCAGCCTCCTGAGTTCTGGGTTCATAGAAATCAGCTACCCTTGTTCCCTGACACTTCTTCATTTCCAAAACAAGTTATAAATGAGATTGAATTTATTTGTAAGTGTGTTGGAGACAGGGTCTAATGATGAAACCCCAGCTGGCTTTGGACCGTGGTGTGTATCTCACAGCTCTCCTACCTCAATTTCCCAAGTGCTCATGCCACCACCCAGGTTCAGACTATGGTTTTTGTTTTTTTTTCCTTCTTCAAGAAAATATATTTCAATATCAACAAATGAGACTGAAAGTTCTTGGAGCCCTACATGGTTGTCCTGTGAGTTTTGCACCCTCCAGTCTCTCTCTGTCAGTAACTACTAGACCCTAGCTAAGCTGCATGAACACAGGGCTTCTCCCCCTCTGTCTGTTTCCATTGGGAACCTCTAGCTTGCTGTGCACTATCAAGCTGTGTGCATAGGAGACTCCCATGACTTCTTCTCTCTCTGTTTCTGAGACCCATTGTTTCTTTCCCAACTTCTAGTTTCATCATCTGTGAAACAAGCCCAGTAGCCATCCTCACTGATGTAGTACCTGTGAGAGTAAATGAATCCAGGTAAAGTACCTGGCTCATGTACTCAAGAAACACACATGCTTATTATTAACACAGATGATCTCCTACTTATATCTGAAAAGATATACAGGAAAATAATCAGGACCCTTTCTTTTTACTAAAACCCATTGCAAAACAGAGGAATGGGATTGCTTGTTCTCAAAGAGTCAGAGAGAAGAAAGCTACGAAGTTTTCACAGGGAAGGAAGGAGAAGGAAGAGTTCTTTTCTCCCATAACCAGCTCTCTTGGTTCCTTTGCAATCTTGGCCACCTGTGGCTGTGCAAGCCGTCTGAGAGGGTTGGGCAGCAATGCCTGTGGGCTACCCCGGACTGTACCTGGCAGTGTCAGCTCAGAGCCGTCTCTGAGTGGTAGTAGGTGAGTTCAGGTATCTCTTTCTCACATGTTCTGCTGGGCTGGAAAAGGGAGTAAGACCAGACCCAGTTCTGTTTATCACTACCATATCTCCTCTTGGAGATCCAAACTGTGGGCAAGGGATAGACTCTAGTTTTATCTCATTGTTGCTCAGCAGTTTGAAGATTTTTTTTCTTCTTTGAAGAATTCCACACATGGTTTTAAAATGCCTTTTCATCCAACATTTCAACGTGCAGCAGTTGGGAAATTTGTCTTAAATAATATGCCTGTATTTTTCCTTCTAGGAAGGGAAGTACTCACAGCAAACAGGTTGGAAAATGTTGAATGTTTGACTTTTGACTGGATTTCAAGGAATCTCTACTGGACAGACGGAGGGCTAAAGAGCATCACTGTCATGAGGCTGGCTGACAAGTCCAGACGACAGATAGTCAGCAACATAAACAACCCTCGATCCATTGTGGTGCATCCTACCGAAGGGTATGTGACAGCCTGGAGCTGCTGTCTGCCTTTCACAGTGTGCTGCCCCGAGGATTGGACTGCATAACTCACCTTCAGTTTCATCCCCTTTGCAAAAGCTTAAGTGATCACCTTCAAAAATCCTTCAAAAATGTAAAAAAAGAAGAAGAAAAAAAAGACCTTTCTTCTAAGTCTTGCCTTTCTCTGAAGTGTGGTTTTTCTAAAGTTACCCTAGTAGAAGAATTATCAAAAAAGGATCCAATTCTTGCCCTGCTTTAATGTATTGATATGAAGCGGTGTGTGTGTATGTATGTGTGTGTGTGTGTGTGTGTGTGTCTCCCCTAATCATCTAGTAGGTTTTTGTATAAGAACTTTTGAATCTTTGCTTTGTGTGCTACTGGTAGCCCTGGATGTCAGACAAGGGGAGACAGAACAGTTTACAGTGTCTTTTTTCTGTTATTTTCTTACTTGAACATGTTCAGTAGCTTATTCAGAACAAGACTGAGATATTCTGCTGCATTCGAATGGAACCATGAGAAAAAAAACACTGCTTGTGACTCACTAAAGTCAGGTTCCCTCACATGAGGGGATATGTGTCTCTGTGTGTCTGTGTGTGTCTCCTCTCATTTGGTCACAAAGCTGCTTATGAAAGAGGCATGCACAATGTACTTATGGGATGTGTTGCCTGTGCTCAGTGAGTTCTGATGACCTGTCAAAGGCTCACACTATTAGGCCAAATCTGTAGTGAAACTCTAGACCTGTCTAGACACCCAATGATTTTTTTTTTTTTTGCCAATAAGGTCTGTGTTCAGTTTATATTTTTAGTTTTTCTTTGTGAACCCTATCCACCCACAGAGTTAAACTATTGGTTTTTCTAATGAATTTATATTAACCTAACTCTTTGGTTTTGAAAAGCTGTCAAGTTTTAGAACGTTACATTTGGAAATGATTTTTGATTCCTAGGGGTTATACGGGAGAGAAAAAGGATGTTTATGGTTTTTCTTAAGACTTAATTTTTGTGTGTTTATATTTATTGTATATGTATGTTCAAATGTAAATGCCTGGGAGAATGCCGATGGCTCTGCTGGTATTAGGCATGTGCCACCATAGCTGGCTTTTAATATTTTTTATTTATGAAGTCTTTACTATGTAACTGGAAGCAGGATTACTTATAAAACATAGCACATGACTGTTATTTATTTGAACATTGGTGGTGGCAGAGGCAAGAGGATTACAGACCAAATTCTAGTTTGTCTGTGTAGGCAGTTTAAGGATAAAGAAAGGTCAAAGAAGCCAGGGTCTTCTAGGTAGCTTTGGCTGTCTTGGAACTCCTTATCTAGACCAGGCTGGCCTTGAACTCACAGTATCTCAGGCTGTCATGGAACTCACTACATAGACCAGTCTGACCTCTGCCTCCCAAATGTTGGGATTAAAAACATGTGCCACCATGCCTGGAACAAACCAACAAGCTCTTCTTAAAGAATATGTTGGGTGACAAAAATTTTAGACCCTAAAGTGTAGCATAGTCATTTTCTGTCCTTGATGCCCATTTTAATGTCATTTACAATTATGACATTGATAATATATTTATAACTTACATATTAACTTATAATTAAATATGATAAACCTGATACCATGTAGGGAGATTAAAATCAATTGCAAGTCTCAGTTTATTCCAATGTTGGCCTCCTTGATTTGTTCCTATTTTTTGTAGGTATATATTCTTCAGTGATTGGCTTCGCCCTGCTAAAATTATGAGAGCTTGGAGTGATGGAACTCACCTAATGCCTATAGTCAACACTACTCTGGGGTGGCCCAATGGCCTGGCCATTGATTGGAGGTGAGTGGATAGCTTCTGAATTTACATCACTGTAGAGTGTGGAGTAGTAGCATCCTGGACATAGGGTGGCACAGTGGAGTAAGGAAATGAGTACTGCATGCTTTCTGAGACTTCCTGGCCAGTAACTGATGATAAGTGATAGATGCTGAATGATACAGGATACAAACATAATTGGCCAGCTACTGGTGAGATGGAAATCAACGCACTCATAAGTAGTCCAAGGAAATTTCTAGAAACAGCAGCATGACAGGGTCAGTATGGTTGAAGAAGTACCAAACTATATTGGAGGTTGGAAAGAGAGCTGATGAAATGTAGGTAGCTTGTGTTTAATTTTTTAAAGAGACATCTTAAGGATAGGAATTAAACAACAAGTGAACTATTGTACATTTGTTTATACACACTTTGAGGGTTCTCAAGAGTTGGTCTTGTGTAGGAATAAGACAAACGAGCTTATTATAAGTAATTTATGAAAGAAAAAGGGCAGAAATGTATTTAGTCTTTGAAGCATTACCATCAATATTCTCGTTTATTTCTCAAGGAGAAAAACAGAACTTCTAACTCAAACATTTCAAGTTTATCAGAAAATTATTTGAAGATGAGTACTGTAGTTGTGGGAAGCACACAACTTAAATTTCTAATCGACACATCTGACTTTTGTTTGAAAATTAACTGCCATATGTTCTTCATATTCAGGACACTCTGTGCATATTTTGGTATTAGATAATATGTTTTTTAAAATTTTATTTTAGTTCTTCACGATTGTACTGGGTAGATGCCTTTTTTGATAAAATCGAGCACAGCACCTTCGATGGTTTAGATAGGAAAAGACTGGGTCATATAGATCAGATGACACATCCATTTGGACTCACCATTTTTAAAGGTATGTTTTGAATCAATAAAAGGTATTGTGATGTTTTGTGCTTTAAATTCAGTATTCTGGACATATCATGATAAGATTAACAGTTTATAGATTATACTTATTGTATAAGGTGCTTAGATAGTAGCACATGAGGAAACAGTAAATTACCAGCTTTGTATAGGAGCCACTGTAGAATTTTACTTCTCTGACAAGAACCTCATCAGAATCCTTGTGGAAGGAAGACTGATTGTATGTATCTGTTACTGTACATTCACTGAGTATCTTGGGAGCTTTTTGTTAGGTAATGACCTCTTGTTTTTTATCCCAGCAGTGGGGGTAGCAGGGGGGTCTCTCACACGATAGAAAATTATTGTTAAAAAATTATTTGTTACAAAACTTTATCTCCATTCCAAAGTGTGACCCACGAGGAACAGAAAGTCGTGATTGTATTTTCATATTGCCTAAAGATTCCTAAGAGGCTTGGAATTGTGGGAAAGAATAGCCGCCATGATTGTAGTCAAACTTTGGCCTCCTTCTTTCAACTACCTTCCTTAGTGGAGATAGGCTTCTCTGTCTTGGGCTGCTGAGAATAAGAATATAATCTGGTGAGCCAGGCTAGGTGACACACACTCACTTTGAGGGCTGAAGCAGGAGGCTCACCCTGAGAGTAGCCTGGGCCACATAATCAAGCCATGGTTAGCCTGCATAGCAAGACCATGAAAAATAAAACAGATGGTTTGTTTATTCCTGTGTAGCTTGTGCATTACATACAAATGCCAGCCCAGACCTTGGTGTGATCCTCTTATCCCAGCACTTGGACAGCTGAGGTGGGGGAATCATGAGGCCAGCTTGGGCTGCAAAGCAAGTTCAAAACCAACATCAAGAGATTAGTGAGACCCTCTCTAAATAAACAAACAGCACGCTTGGCCAAGAGAATGAGAAGAGATTGAAAGCTATTCTGGCTATACTTGACAAACTTTAGTTTGTCTAGTTTGAGGGGTGGCACTCTCTCTGTATGGAGCCACCAATCCCTGTGTATAAGCTAGTGTGTTCCTGTTGACACCTCCTACTTGAATACTTAGCACAGTGCTTTAAACAACTAGAGTGGGTAGTCGTACTGAATATTCCATATTGCTATCTATCTGTGGAGAGTGTGGTATTTTTAAAAATATTTTAAAAATGCTGAGATTTTTGATGAGATGAGTCAATTATAAACAGTCACCATTCATGTATTTACTCCCCCTTTCAAATATCGTCAGGCACATGCTATTTTCTAGCACATAGAAACATTTTTAAAGTGTTAGTTTTTCTCTGTTGTATGCTGGAATTTTTGGCTATCTTTTGGCTTTATCAGTATCAAAAACATTGAGTGCATAGCCATGAGAACAGTTCTATATTCCCCAAATAATATTAGTTGCTGCCAAATCTGACTTTTGATATGAATTTCTTTTTCATTTCTTTTTCTTTGAAGACAGAGTATCTCTGTATAGCCCAGGTCCACTCAAACCCAATTATCTTCCTTTCTCAGTCTCTGAAATATACAAGTGTTACCATGCCTAGCTTCATTATGCATTTTGTATGGAATGCTCTTTTATTTCACACTATGCAAATTATTCATCTCTTACTGGAAGACTAGATTTTCTTGACTAGAGATTTGATTGGACTCCTCATCCATTCAGATACAATAAGATATTTTTCTGAATAGTGGAACTGAAATTTGCAGTAAAGAGGAATAATATTTAGTGGCTCCAATGACCTATTAGTGTAGTATACAGACAAGAAAACTTGTTTTCATAACGTGTGTGACACTGTAAGCATGTTTATTTATTTGTATTTTCTTGTAAGTTATGGTCTTGTTTTACATGGAATTCATTGCTTAAATCTAAATAATTTGGATCTTATGTAGGTGTTTGCACAATTGATATTTTTTACTCACCCTCCTTTTTATGAGGTCTTTACTTTTACTTTTTAAAAGTTTCAAATATAGTGAGTATATTTGACTAAATGCCTAAATTATAGTAGGCATTCTCATGCAGACACAGCTTACAGGACGTTGCACTTGGAACTGGCTTTAGAGATGGCGTGACCTGTTTCCTTTTCACAGTTTATATATATTTACTTTGACTGTAATAAGAATTCAGCCTTTAGAGTCTTTTTATCTATTGAAGTTTAAGACTAATTACTACAAAAGTATCTGCTTCAACCTGAGCCATGATATATGTAAAACATGGACTTCCGAAAAGCGAATGGTTACAGATAGATGCCATATGTCTTCTTGGACTACCTATTCCATTTCCCTAAGCTGTGATTAAAACTCTAATTACCCTTGTTCTTCCTTAGATAATGTGTTTTTAACAGACTGGAGACTGGGCGCTGTTATTCGAGTCAGGAAAACGGACGGTGGCAATATGGAAATTATTCGAAGTGGCATCAGCAATATAATGCAAGTGAAAGCATATGATGCTGAACTCCAGAAGGGTGAGGGCACTGCCGAGTACAATGCACATGGGCAGAGTCATTTGACTTAGTGTTCTTTTCTCTTTAGCTAATTGATAGTACTACGTTTCTGTCAGTCACATTGTTTAACATGGCAAGACTTTGGTTTCTTGGAAATGCACACATTATACTTTTCTGCATTTTTCTATATTTTCTGTATCATTTGCTGTCTTTGGCAGGCTGATTTTCAACTTTGTACTATTGGGTCTGGAATGGTTTCTTTTTCATCTGTTTTCTTGCACAAATCAGAGTTTGAATCTAGCTGTCTTTGGATTTTCAGGGTCTAACTACTGCAGTCAACCCACCCATCCCAACGGGGACTGCAGCCACTTCTGCTTCCCAGTACCAAACTTCCAGAGAGTGTGTGGCTGCCCCTATGGAATGAAGCTTCAGACGAATCAAATGACATGTGAGGGAGACCCAGCAGGCGAGCCACCCACTCAGCAGTGTGGCTCCTTCTCTTTCTCCTGTAATAATGGCAAATGTGTGCCTGATTTCTTCCGCTGTGATGGAGTGGATGACTGCCATGATACCAGTGATGAATATCAGTGTGGCGCATTTAGTAAGTATCTGTGCTGGAGTTTTTTTGGGGGGCAAATAAAGCAGAGGAGTGGTCATAAGCAATAATCAAATCATGGGTTATTTGCATGCGAAAATGTCATTGAGTTATTTTTTAGAATATAAGATTTATAACATGTACTCCAAAGACTTAGGACCTCAAGCAATACATATCATTCATAGATAATATTACAGATGGCTTAGAATATTGTCAATAAACTTCTTTTGACATTAGTTTTTTGGGCCAATATAGTCAATCCATTTTTGAGAGGTTCTTTAAAAAGTCAAATCAGGACTGAGGATAGGGCTCGGTCATAGTAAAATTGTTTAGCATGCTTAGGGCCTGGATTTGATCTCCAAAAACAGAGAGAATAGTATCACAGAATAGGGACTTGAAACTGTAGCCTTTCAAAAACCTCATGTCCTGGTATGTTTTATCCCCATTTTTTGGAGCAAAATGAAGTGGGATGGAATGGGTCTATATCTCTACATTCTTTTGATGATACTCTAGTCCATGAAGTTCCAGTCCTAATAATTACCATTGCAGAAGGCCTAGTATCCCATTTAACAAATTAAAGATGGTTGAAATCCTAGCCCTAAGTGAGGCCAGCCAGTACTAGAAATAACTCATAATTTTAGAGAGAAAGAAGATTGATTTGAAAAGTTGTACATTTTCCTGAAATAGTTAAAGGAGGAAGTTAAAGATGAGATTAGGATTATAACAATTAAAGCTTGATTTTTAGGAATATTCCCATATCTCTTATAGTCTAAATTAAAATTATACATACATCATAGTATTCTTTTTTCCCCTTTTATTTCTCCTTCCCTTCCTTTCTTCTTTCTTTCCTTCCTTCCTTCCTTGTCTCTCTCATCTTTTTCTGTCTTTCTCCCTTTCTCTCTCCCTCTCTCTCTCTACCCCCCCCACTCTCTGTTTTTCCAGACAGGGTTTCTCTGTTGTAACTCTGGCTGTCCTGGAACTTACTCTGTAGACCATTCTGGCCTCAAACTCACAGAGATCCACCTGTCTCTGCTTCCTTAGTGCTGGGACTAAAGACGTGCATCACTACTGCCTGGGTCATAGCATTCTTTTGATATATATATGATGATGTGTATATGCATGATATATGTATATACCATGATAATTATGTATGTATTCTCACTTCAAAAAAATGCTTAGTACTTAACAAAACCTAACTACTCTCATGCTTCTCTTTATTTTTGTAATGCTGTATTGAAAGACGAGAAGAACTTGGTTTCTACAGGAATGATCTCACAAAAATGGGTAAAACCAAACATTCTCATGACCAGTTTTTGGTTGTTTACAGATAACACGTGTTCGCCTTCGGCTTTTGCCTGTGCCCACGGCGGACAGTGCATCCCTGGCCAGTGGCGCTGTGACAAACAGAATGACTGTGCAGATGGCAGCGATGAGCAAAACTGCCCAACCAGTGCATATTCTACATGCCCGTCCACCTCCTTCACCTGTGACAATCACAAGTGCATCCCGAGAGCATGGGTCTGTGACACAGACAACGACTGTTCAGACGGATCCGATGAGAAGAACTGCGGTGAGTTTTGAGCTGGTGTCTCTTGGTTGGTTAGCTGGTAGGTTTGAATAATCAACAGACTTTGATTTTTTTTCCCACTAAGACTCTTAATTCTACTCTTGTTAGCCTCTGTGTTGATAGTCTGATACACATTGGGTGTTTCTCCTGAATGTCCTGAACCTTATTGAAACATAACACAGATGTCAGACATCCAGATAGAAACTATTAAAAAAGAAAAACCTAAAACACAGAGCTGGATGTAGTGGTGCACATCTGTAGTCTCCGCTACTAGGGGAGGCAAGAAACTGCTGTTGTAAATAAAGGGTAGAGCAATGGAGGATGACATCAACTCTTATATATATGCATGTACACATGCATCTACACACGAGTGTGTCCTCTAACATGCATATGAGATCATGCATACATACATACACACATCACACATATATACAATTTTTTTAAAAAAGCCTTTAATGAGAAGAAATATTTAAACAATTTTCCCAGTATGTTATGAACATTTGGACACCTGGCTGTTTTTCTTTTTATCTTTTCATTTAATACAGGATAAAGACATAGGCCCACTTTTCATCTCACTGGTTGTCATTCTTTAGCACTGTTATTTGTAATGATAGTTTAAGGTACAGCTGAGTTCTCTTGACTAAATTCTTGTACTGGCTGCAGGATTAGGCAATTAACTTTCCTCTTGGAGGAGCTGGGCTCTTGGAGTGGATGGGACAGTCTGCATGACTGATTCCATCATGGCTGCCAAGTGGCATGTGGCGGGCTGACCTTGGTGCTCAGATCCGCTAAGAGAACCTGTGAGATGCAGTGCCAGGCTAGACACCTGGTGCTTTCTTGAGACATGTCTTCTGTTTTCCAAGATTGACTGTGCCCTGGAGTCTTTTTTTTATTCCAAATCCTAATTTCGAACTCTTCTACTGTGCTGACTTTGTTCGATATTGTGGCTGGTTTGAAGGCGTTTGAATACGAACAGGAAAGAAACTTGGCTTTGCTTTTGTGTGTCATTAGAAGCCTCAGGGACGTGCGAACCTACACAGTTTCGTTGCCCTGACCACCGATGCATTGACCCGCTGTATGTCTGTGATGGGGACAAGGACTGTGTTGACGGATCCGATGAGGCAAACTGTGGTAAGTGGATGGCTTTCATTTTTACTTGGCAGTTAGAACTGCTTGTTGTATGCTCAGTTTATCTTTGGAGGTAATTTCAAACACTTTTCCCTCTCATTTTCAGTGTTAAACTGCACAAGTTCTCAGTTCAAATGTGCCGACGGGAGCTCTTGCATCAACAGCAGGTACCGCTGTGATGGGGTTTATGACTGCAAGGACAACTCTGATGAGTCAGGCTGCCGTGAGTACCACAGACACGGGACAAAGAATCCTTTCTTTTAGTATTAGATATTAATGTACAGTTGTCGTTTTTTTTTTTTTTTTTTTTTTTTTAAATTCAGACAAGTTGTGGGAAGACATAAAGCACAAAGTGTTCTTAAGAGAACAAGATATTGCCATGCAACAATATCGCATGGGTAGTATCACCACTTAATGATGTGGAGTTAGGCAGCTGATGGTATGTAAATGAACACTTCAAATCTTTAATTCCTTAGATTTTTTTTATTATTTTTCACATCCCAAGGACAACTGGAGGGAGTCAATTCTTTGTTTCCACTATGCGAATCTTTGGGCTTTAGCCATTTTGCCAGCCGCATCTGAACACTTTTGCTCAGATCTCAACCGGGAAGCCAAATTATGGAACAAAAATGGCATAGGCCTATGTGTGATTGACCCATTCATTCAAGCTGTTGCTTTTCTATAAATTTTCATAGGGGCTGAGGTAATTAAACCCAGGCCTTACAAATGACTTGTTTAAACTTCTATGAAGGTTTAGAAAACAAACTCTTTCTAATCCCAGGAGCCAAAGAGCACTCCATGTAAGTCTGAAGGACCTTGTTATCTTCACAGGTTAGGGACCAATGATAACACGACTTTTTGTTATTTTTTTGCCCATTGTTTGTGTGAAATGGATTTTATCCGTAAAAACATTTTCAAGTATTTGCTTGAATACTTGGATGAACCCAAGGAATTGGAAAGGAAATATGTGAACTCATCAATAGAAGGGAAAAAGAAAACCCAGCCAACAATGTTTTTGTGACCTGTACTTTCATGCAAGAGTGTGTCCTACGTATAGTTTGTTGTTGGATCCGCTAATCTCCCACACACAATTGTTTCCTTGTACCACAATGTGCAAAAATCCTCTTATCATTTTAGCCTTTAGTGTTGGTTCTGTCTTAATTATTATTATAAGCCTGTTTGTCCATGATAATTGCCTCTGAATCTGGGTTACAAAACGAATCATAAATTGTAACCACAAGTGCATCATATGTATACCTTTGTTCCTCCTAGCAACAAGACCTCCCGGCATGTGCCACCCAGACGAGTTTCAGTGCCAAGGAGATGGAGTCTGCATCCCTAATAGCTGGGAATGTGATGGGCATCCAGATTGCATCCACGGATCTGATGAGCACAACGGCTGTGTCCCTAAGACCTGCTCTCCATCTCATTTCCTCTGTGACAATGGAAACTGCATCTACAAAGCGTGGATCTGCGATGGGGACAATGACTGCAGGGATATGAGTGACGAGAGGGATTGCCCCACTCAGCCTTTTCACTGCCCCAGTTCGCAGTGGCAGTGCCCGGGCCACAGCATCTGTATTGATCTGAGTGCCCTGTGCGATGGTGTCTTTGACTGCCCAAATGGGACAGATGAGTCGCCGCTTTGCAGTAAGTTTCCTGACCACAGTTTACTGGCCGTGAATTCATTCTGAACAGTAGTCTGCTGTACCCCAGCACTGCCACAGTCAACCATGTAGCATTTTGAGAAGGGGTTTTAGCTCCTTTGTGACTTCATATCTCTGTAGGGGTAAAGAAAATCAAATTCTAATAAATCACGATTGCATCATACCTCTCATTAATTCCTTTGCATTTGTGTCTGTTTTCCCTTCTTTATATGTCATTGTTTAGAAAAGTGAGACTAAATGAGGACATTGGATCATCGAATTAACCATAGCTCTGTTAGTATTGTGTTCATAAACTTTTCTAACTTGGAGATTTTCTAATTTTAATCAGAACTTGTCATAAAGCAAATGAAATCTGGGGGGTTGTGTTTGCTGTGATTCAAGTGCTCTGATTGGCATGTGATCCTAATTACTGTCCCTTCTTTCTTTCCTCTTTAATTAACGCTCACTCTCAGATGAACCACTGCAAGGTATGACTGTGAAATATTTTAGACTTTTTCACATGTGTCATGTATATGCTGAAGTTGTACTAATTGCTGTGACTTACCTGCTAGTGCATGTCCTGTGTTATGTCTCTTTACCCATAAGTTGTGGCACTCATGGCAAGAGAGGGTATTTTCATAGCCAGGTATTTGATCTGGGTTTGGGTTGCTTTAACCATTGATATGTTGGCCCTAAGAGTAAGGAATGACAGTGTGTTAGCAAATCTGTGTCCTCTCTACTTGATCACCAGCCTATTCTCTGAAACATTTAAGTCTTATCATTTCTAGTTAGGTTGAAGAATTCCAGAGGGAGCAAGTTAGATTCCTCTATCAGCAGTATTTTCCCAAGGTTCTCTCGCAGCACTAAATGGAGTTACACTGGAGGGAGGCTGTAGAGTCCAATTCGAATGGATACTATAACCTTAGGCAATTTAGAAAAGACACTAAGCAGATCATCTGAGAGAATATGGCTTTTAATTAACTCCCATTAAAGTTGTCATGGGACTACACTGGTGTGAGTCAAAAAAAGCAAGAATATCTGACTTTCTTCCTTGTGATTCTCTGTATTCTAGATCAAGACAGCTGTTCCCATTTTAATGGTGGGTGCACTCACCAGTGTATCCAAGGGCCCTTTGGAGCTACATGCACTTGTCCATCAGGATACGAACTTGCAAATGATACCAAGACCTGTGAAGATATAAATGAATGCAATACTCCAGGCTTTTGCAGCCAGCAGTGTTTCAACATGAGAGGTTCTTTTCGGTGCTCTTGTGATGCGGAATATACACTGGAAAGTGATGGGCAGACTTGCAAAGTCACAGGTAATTAGAAAGTTTAAAAGTGAACTAACTCTAGGAAATTTAATACCATCTCTCAGAGTGTAAGCATTTGTCAAGTTTGATCGGTCAGCCTGTCTCCTAGACAGCTTATGTAATGCCTTTTGACCTATATGAAAGTGACTCTACTAGGAATTAGAATATTGATTCAACTGCCTACAGAGAGATTGAACAGAGGAAGATTTAAAAGTTTCTTCATTGCAGGGACAGAGGCACATGCCTGCTATCCCAGAATTTGGAGGCAGGCCAACCTTGACTACAGGAGGTTCTGCTTCAAAAATGCCAATGTAAGTCAGGTATTGGTGCTCCTGCTTTAGTCCCAGCACTCTGGAGGCAGATGAATGCCAGCCTTGTCTACAGATCTAGTTCCAGAACAGCCATGGCTGCATAAAGAAACCCTGTCTTGAAAAACAAGAGAAAAACCACCACCACAACAAAAGTAACCTTTCATTTCAAGTAGGCTGGATGAGACTGGTCCAAAGAAAAGACTGACTCTTCCATCCATGATCCAACAAGTTTGCTCTAGACTGTTCTTCCCTTAGAAAGCTGGCTAGGAAAAGTATGTAACCTGGAAGTAGATACATCATTATCACCGATATACTATTGGTCAGAACTCAGTCATTGGTTACTGCATCTGGGGCTAACCTAAATGTGATGTGACTTATTACTAAAAAGACAAGAGGGAAAGGAATAGTAGGAGACAGTTAGAACTCTCTGCTACAACTAAATGCTTTGGAGAAAACAAAAATTCTTAGGGTGATTCCTGTGGAGAATCAAGCCTACTGTCTGCTAAAGTAAATAGCAATGTGCAAAAACAAAAACAGCACAAGGGTGAATGGAAGCACAGCTCACTCCAGACTGAGTTGTCCACTGCAATGACTCCAAAGTTATTTCAGAAAACAACCATTTACTTGCTAATGAATATCAATAAACAATTAACATTTCCCTGACCCTGCTTAGCTTCTGATGAGATCAGGGTTTCAGAATGGTCTGGCTGTAGACAACTAACTAGCAAGGTTAAGAATGGAGTGATTAATCCTTGTGGTCTTTCTTACTCCCTCATTTCTCTAGATCTATATCATGCATTGGATGTTGAAGAGATCCTTTCTAATTCTATTCAATTGTATTTTTCTTTCAGATTCATTGACAGTTTCTTTTTTTTTTTTTTTTTTTCTTCTTTTTCCTGGACAGCGTCTGAAAATCTGTTGTTAGCTGTAGCAAGTCAGGACAAAATCATCGTGGACAATATCACTGCCCATATGCACAACATTTATTCATTGGTCCAGGATGTTTCTTTCGCGGTGGCTCTTGATTTTGATTCAGTCACTGGGCGTATCTTTTGGTCTGACTTACAGCAGGGCAAAACTTGGAGTGCCTTTCAAAATGGAACAGACAAGAGAGTAGTAAGTGCTCTTCTATGGCCCTTCTACAGCTCCCCTGTCTGTCTTGAGCCTATTCTCTGTTGTTCTTCACCAAGAAAAGGTCCTGCTGTCCCTTGTTCTGGGAAGCACATCATATTCAAGAGGTCTGGATGTTCCTAACTTCAATCCTGTGGGTATGCTCTCCATGGTTCTGAATTCCACTCCATGTTATGCAGATACCCTGTGAATCTTTAATAGTAAGAGAAGAGCGTGTGCCAGAGAGTCAAGGAGTTGCTTACTTAGCCTTAATTGAGTTAAACTGTTCAACTCGTCTCCCTGAGTTTTTGTGATTAATTGATTTATTTTATTTTATGTGTCTGTATCAGTGTATGTCACATGTGTAGTTGCCAGTAAAGGGCAGACGATGTCCAATTCCCTGTCATGAGCTGCCATGTTGGCGTTGGGAATCAAAGTCCCGGTCCTCTGCAAGAGCAGCAAGTGCTCTTAATCACTAAACCATCTCTTCAGCCCCCTGGGTTTGTTTCCTGACTCCTGATAATCACAATTTCTTTAGTGAACACTGTAAGTGGTAGAGCTCTTTAGCAAGTTCAGAAGATTTTAAAATAAAAATGAAACCATTCATTAATACAGCTATCTCATATTTTTTAAAGCTATGAACACCTATATGTTTATCCCTGAAAACACTACTGTTGGTTTACTGGTTAGGGACATTTGGGGACAAATTGTTCTAATTGCATCAGGTTAGATTCCTTATCCTAGAGTTTCATATGATTTCCATGTTTGTCTCCATTTATATTCTCTCTAATATTCACCTTTTATGTTTTTGTTTGTAGGTACATGATGGTGGTCTCTCTGTGACAGAAACAGTAGCAGTAGATTGGATAGGTAGAAATCTTTACTGGACAGACTATGCTCTGGAAACAATTGAAGTTTCTAAAATTGATGGAAGCCACAGGACAGTACTGATTACCAAAAACGTGACAAACCCTAGGGGATTGGCATTAGATCCCAGAATGGGGTAAGACAGACACTTACTAGTTTAACCATGCAAACATTGAACGAATGTTAGGTTTCTAATTAATGTATATATTTAACATCCCACAGATGTGCCTTTCAACTGTGACTTTCATAGTTTATGGTTAAAACAAAACGGCCAAGTGTTTTTGCTTGCAGTTCGTGTTATTTTCTAGATATTCCTTTTAAGTTGGGTTAAGAAAGAAACATTTGCCTGATAGGTAGGAATAAGAGGAAGAAAGAAATTCTTTCATGTATTTGAAAATCTTTCTTAGACTTTATGTAGATTATGTAATTTAATTGTTGTCTATAGGGTGATGAATTAGACAGTTTATGTTAATATGATGCTGACTTCCTAGATAGTGTGTCGTTACACACCAATGAAGTTGATACTAAAGTCTCTGAAGATAGAGAAATCAATTCACTACTTAAAACTGATGTAGAGTAAACAAACAAGGACAAAAAGCTATTTATGGATTGTTGACATCAGGGAATTTCCATGCTATAATGTACGGCATGTTTTATTTGCATGTTATAGAAACGTTTAGATGGCCTGTGGATGCATTCTGATGACAGGGGAAGCAATGACCCCCATGTTGTATTATGTTAAGTGTGAGTTATCCTTCCTGTTGCTGTGTGTTCTGTCTTTTCACAGTAACCATCTAATGTTCTGGTCTGACTGGGGCCGCCATCCTCGCATTGAACGAGCCAGCATGGATGGCACCATGCGCACAGTCATCGTTCAGGAAAAGATCTACTGGCCTTGTGGCTTAAGTATTGATTACCCCAATCGACTCATTTTCTTCATGGATGCCTATCTTGATTATATCGAATTTTGTGATTATGATGGGCACAATCGAAGGCAGGTCATTGCTAGTGATTTGGTAAGTGAGCAATAATAATTTAAACTATATATTTAATCTACAGTGACAGAAAAGTAGAATTAGTATCAAGAGAGCTGAGAGCAAATATGCACAACAATAATAAACAAAAGAAAACCAGGAAACAACACAGTGAAGTATAATCCACCCTCTGTTGGTAACAAGAAAATCAGTATGTTTATCTTAGTCACAGATTGCACCATGTCCAGGAAAATATTAATAGTGTGTGGGTACTAGTCTTCTGCTTATATAAGTGATCTGTGGATGGTAGTCTTTTTTGCTTATATACTGTTAAAAAATCAGGGTTTAATAAAAATGAATGAACTAGACTCACATTTCTCAATTTATTTAATGATTCCTGTTAAGTTTTACAATTTGGCTAATGTAGAAAATTATGTAGTTTACCAAAGAGTTGTCATAGTTTAGTTCCTGTTACTTGAGGAAGCCCCCAAATCTTTCAGTTTTGGGGTAATATATGCCTACAGATATAGCCCTGGGACCATTTTCATTTAAAAACTGGATACTCTTCTTAGAATGTTCTTAGAGCAGACACTTGTATTTAAGTTACTTCCCAGTGTCTTCAGTATGCGAGTCTTCGAGAAGTCTCACAGGCTGGATCTGCTTCCCAGGTTCTCCACCACCCACACGCTCTGACTTTATTTGAAGACTCTGTGTACTGGACTGATCGTGGGACCCGTCGGGTTATGCAGGCCAACAAGTGGCATGGGGGGAACCAATCAATCGTGATGTACAGCGTGCACCAGCCTCTTGGGATTATTGCCATTCATCCTTCAAGACAACCATTGGGTAAGCGATGACATAGAGGCAGCTTGCCTGGGAATAGCATGGCCATTCCCTTCTGGATATGTTAAGTGCATGGGCAATATTTTTCTTTTCACTGACCACAGAACTCCATGCTTTCCCTGTCCCTTGCATTGCTCTTGTTTTTTTGTTTGTTTTTTAACTACAGGGAAAGCAGTCCTTTGTTGGTGACGATAGCATATCCTCCTATGTCATTTTATTTAGTAATTAGCTGCTACCTCGGTGACCCTTTCAAGCTGCTATTTGTTGGGACTCAATGGTACCACTGCCCTATAGGTGTTCTGCTGTGGCCACCCAAGTCACCTGCATGCACAGGGTTCGGGTGGACAGATTTGGTCCCGGTGGTGGTCTTTCTATTGGGAGGGCAAACACTTAACCTTCCCATAATCTTCTCTCCTCAAATCTCTCCAGTGCTGTCTCACACTGAGTCTGGCCCTGTTTCTTCTGTGGCTTACATTCACCACGCTGGACTACACCATGGTCCAGTGGTACACCAGGCGAGTTCTCCTCAGCTTTGGACTTTTGTACCCCTTTGCTCTGTCTCGAACATCTGTCGTCTGTCTCTGTACGAATTGCTGCCTCGTGTCATGTAGGGTTGGGTTCTGTTCCGATGTTATTTTCTCAGAGAAGCTTAACCTCCCTCTTCTTGAGACAGCCATTCTCTCAGTGTTTGTACATTTCCTCCTCACATTCTGAAACCACCACTCCCCCAACGTGAATTTAATTCTGCTTCCTTTCTAGAATGTACCCTCCATGTTTATATTCAGTGTTTAAGATGGTGTTTGGTACCTAGCAGATGCTTAAAAATTTTTGTGAGAAAAATAATGGCTTAATTATCTAGCATGTCATATAGAGAAGCACCCCATGGGGCTAGATGGCACTGAGTCCTCTCTTCAAGGATTGGCACATGCAGAGATGTGGAAAAATTGAAGATAGTTATCTAAGCAAAACTAGGACATTGCTGGATAAACATAAAGGTCACACAGCAGACACAAAACCTACTTTCTTATCATGCAACGAGAAAGCTTTTAGGTTGGCAAGGAGACATTACTATTTATGAGTTCTAGATAACATACGGACTGCTCATAATGTGGTTATAGACTGGTGAAATCTAGAACTTTGTGAAGGCAATCCCTTTCTCTTGTGCCTCTCAACAAAGGTGACTGAAACACCCCCTTTGCATCACTGGGGGCTCTGGGTGGGGGACCATGACTGTGCATTGCATTGCAGTGTAGTGCAGGCAATTTTCTGTTCATACATGCATGCTTTCTTTTCCTCCACAGCCCAGAATCCGTGTGCCCTTGCCTCCTGCAGCCATCTTTGCCTGCTTTCTGCACAGGATCCAAGGCATTATTCCTGTGCTTGTCCTTCAGGGTGGAACCTCTCTGATGATTCTGTCAATTGTGTGAGAGGTAAGTGAGCTCAGTTGGTTAAACCTGTCATAGTTTGTACTAGGCCGTGGAAACCCCCAGCCCACTTGTAACCGAGTATGGTATTTGCCATTGTGTTCAGTTGGTATCCTTGGTGATTCAGCGGAGCATCTTGGTTCTGTCTATGGAGCTAATGTTACTTGTGCATGTGGTTAGACAACCTTTCCTTCGCCTGGCTTTTCTGACAAGTTTCAAATTCTGCATTTAAAAGGTACAAAGTCTTGACGTTTGTGTATAGCTTAAACATCCTCAGGTCCATCATTTCAGTTTTTAATTCTAATAACAAATAGTCAATGATGAGTGATCTGTCCTGGGTCTTATTACTCTGACTTCAGTCCCATTAATGTTATTATCTGATACCTTAGAAATAAATGCTGTCTCTGTGGGAAATATTTCCAGTGGCTATTGGAGCAATTTGATCTTAGTTATCTTAGTGGGCTGATTGAAGGGTTTGTGGGGTATTATGTCAAGTGCTTTGGATAGTGCAAGGGGAAAGAGAAGTGACTTCTTCAACTCTTAAAAATCATCCTCTATTGCTTAGTAATTTAAAAAGTGACTCTGAATCCATTCATTTCTCATTGAGGAGGAGTGAATGTATTTTAAAATAGATACAAATTACTAGAGACAAGTTGAAACTAAACGATTAATTATAACATTTCTAAGTTAAAAGTGAAACTGGGTTTTCAAATGGAAAATATGTAATGAGTGGATTCAGAGCATTTTTAGTGTCTACAGATTGTGCAGATGAAGCTACTGAAGACGAAGCCCCTCGAGATATGTGACATTGTGCAGTGATACTTCCATGATGAAAGGTTTTCAATTATTATATTCCTAATCCTTGTCGACACTGCTTAATTTAGTGTGTCGTTGAGTCTTTCAGAGAAGATTAATCTGGGCATTTATATTTTAGATACAAAGCATTCTTTCTCCTCACAAAGACTGTCAGCTGCTCACCGAAGACTGGTATCATCCATATTACTATCCGATGGTGATTCCAAATAGTAGCACTCTCATTCGCCAGGAATTCCACTCATGGCTTTCCACTGGGTTGGCTTGGGTCGTTTCCAGTATTCCCTAATTGGTTTCTGAAGTATAGCCTGACTGCCAATATATTCGCATTAAGAAAAATTGTGCATTATTTTTCTTAATAAGTTTAAATGATTAACATGTAGATGAACATTTGCGCTTTCAGTGGTGTTTGCTAAGTCTCTGCAACAGCCATGCAGTGTTTGAGTGTGTATGAAAACAGAGATTGCATAACACAAACCATAGAAAATATGTTTAATGTGTTTGGAATATGGGCTGGAGTTTTCACATGGGGATGGGTGGGTAGTACTTGCCTTTGCAGGGCCCTGGGCTTAATCTCAGCACTGAAAAAACAAAATCCAAACAATTAAATTCTAGAAGAAAACACAAGTGTCAATAACCAATACTGGTTATAGGCAGAGAGGGGAATTACTGGATTTCCTAGTTGTTTTTATCTTTATCATAATTTTATATTCACTTTACTTTATATTTTATTAACTGTTGTGTTTGTGTATATGTGTGACTTGTGTGTCTGTGCACACCGGAGCACATACACATGCCACTGTGAATGTATGGAGTTGAGAGCACCACTTTCAGGAGTCAGTTGTCATCTTCACTGTGGATTTCGGGGTTTGAGCTCATGTCATCTGGCTTGTGTGACACTCTTTCACACACTGAACCATCTCACCGGACTCACTTTTCCTAGTTTTATACTGTAAAATCACAGAATGAGAACTTTCTTACATTCATTTAGGAAATATGCTTCCTACAATGACTAACCCAAGTAGACAAGCTCTAGCCACACACCCATGTAGGATTCTGACTTGGGAATTATGTCATCACTAGCTATTTGGGGAATTTTTGAAGATACTATGTATTCCCTTTGTGAATTCTATTCTTTCAATTATTTAGTCATTATTGAACACACACACACACACACACACACACACACACACACACACACACACACAGATTGAATCCATGGCCTGCTGTGAGCAAGGCAGGTACTCTCTGATCTGCTTCTCCAGCTCCCAACTACTGATATTATTTGAACAATTCTTTTATTTCAGGCTTTCTATCCAGCTCTAGGTATACAACACTGAGAAAATTAAACACAATAGTTATAGTGCAACTTTGTGAACTCTAGACATTCTAGACATGTAAGGAAGGCAGATATTACCTAATGATATCTGAGAGGCATGAGGCAAGTTACTATTCACCTCTCTACCTTCCTTGTGGATCAACTCTCTCAATATTGTTTAGTTTAAAGGTTGTCTGTGGATAGAGAACAGAACTTTCGGACTCAAAGCCTAATCGTTTGTCAGTGTGAATAAGAGGGTAATGAGGTCTACATACTGGTCAATACGCAGGCAGCATCATGTGGCATTGGAGGGCTCCATGGAAAGCCTATGGTTACTCATGATACATCTGTTGTGTTTTGTCGTTGCTGCTACAACACTGTGATGTCACTTTGTTGTCTTTACAGGTGATCAGCCTTTCTTGATGTCTGTAAGAAACAATATAATTTTTGGAATCTCCCTGGATCCTGAAGTGAAGAGCAATGATGCAATGGTTCCCATAGCAGGGATACAGAACGGTTATGATGTTGAATTTGATGACTCAGAGCAATTCATCTACTGGGTTGAGAATCCAGTAAGTTTTGGATACATAGTTCAACACATACGTCATTACTTGAGGCACAGTTCCCTCAGAAAAGGGGCTTGAGGGAGCTTCTGGGGGTCTTGGGTTAGAATCTTTGATTCCAGGGCAATTGTTTCTCCAGAACCTTTGTGCTTGGAGCTTTTCTTTTTCTTCATGGAAGCAATCTGCCAGAATATGGAATGAGCCAGTAGTCTAGAAAGAAGGAAGGAATGAAGAGATCTTTGTGTTTGATATGATCTTTTTGCATGTTCTTTTAATCTTTATTTTTAACACTGTGCAGTGATCTTTTTTTTTCCTGAAAAGTCAAGTACTCACCCTTGCTTGCTTTTTCTGAGTGAGGAGCATCAGGAGAACACTGGCAGCTGGCAATAGCTGTAGTGAGGGCAGAGGGGGGCATCCGTGTAGGGGCTGTGACCCTGTGTCAGGTCAGCTCACCTCCCTTGTCTTTCTTCCCAGGGTGAAATGCACAGAGTGAAGACAGATGGCAGCAACAGGACAGTGTTTGCTCCTCTCTCTCTGCTGGGCTCTTCTTTGGGTCTGGCCTTAGATTGGGTGTCAAGGAACATTTATTATACAACTCCTGCAAGTCGGTCCATCGAGGTAATGCTTCCATTATAATGTATGTACAAACATTGCTTTTAGATTCAGGCAGAGTATATTCTCAGGCTCACTCATCTAACTCCAGTACTGGGGAGCTTAGGCGGCAGGATAGCCATGATCTCAAGGTGGTCTTGGGATATAGAGTAAGATTGAATCTTCAACCCGCTACCCCCATTCCCCAAAATATGAAACTAAAACCAACTACAAAACAAAACAGCAAGAGCAACAACAAAATAGACCAGCATCTCCATGCGAATTAAAAACCATCTAGAATATTCTATTATTCTATCAATTATTTTGATACAAGTTATCAATTCTTCTGTGTTCCTAAAAGGGATATTGGTTAATTTATGACATGGTAAGAAAGCTAATTAAAATCATAGAAAAAATAAATACTGTATCAGTTACCAACCAAATTTATAGCTACCTCTGTTCTCAGATAAGAATCATACTATGGCTCCAATGTAGTTTTTCTAACAGTGAAAGACAAAATAGAAACTCAATTCTTTGAGATAAATGCTCTTTATATGTCAGTTCCCAGAAGACATTCTAGATGCAGGGTAGGATTGAGATCACATGAAGTACGCCCATGCTACCAGTATTAGTTTTCTTCTCTCTGGGGCAAGGACAAGCACTTGTTAGAATATTAATTCATGTTAATATTGAAAGTGAGTTCCTAAGGGGAAGGAAGGGCTTTATGAGAGAGGTAGTCAGTAGGGTCCAATAGAGAGATTCAGCTGGTTGCCCTTTGGTACATTTGGTAAGACTCATATTGGTGACAATGGAGATGCAGAACAGTCTGGTAAGTCCACAATGGGTCAGCACTTCATGGCTTACACATCACAAAGATCTGAGGGATAGTGATTCACAGTGAATGGGACATTTTCAATATGTACAAATGCCAATCTGTGGAATGTCTCAAAGACCAGTCTGGTTCAAGCTTTTTACCTATGCAACTGAGGCCCACAGAAGCCAATCAATGGATGAAATGGTTGGCTTCAATGCCAGAAGTGAGTGCAGAAACCTAGAGCTTTCTAACTCCATTTGACAGAGGCAGAAGATACTTTTCATAATCTGAAGTTCACAGCCCGAAAGTGCTGCCTGAGAGTCTCATTGCCAAGCCAGAGGGCCCTCAGGAGAAGTGTGATGAATACACTCTCTTTCCGTATCTTGGTTGATTGCTTTAAAATTTTCAAAGGCGTTGAGTGGGTCTCCAGCCGTGACAGGTACAATGAACAGCAGCGTGTTAGGGATTCACTGAATGTCCAAGTGTGTATCAAGCTACAAGGCCACTTGAGTGGCAGAAACCAAGTTTGTGATTGAGCCTCCAGTGCAGTACAGCTGGGAGAACCTAGTTCAGCATCCAGAAGCCTGGCCTGTTCACCCCACTTGCTTATTTATTCATGCAACAAATACTGGCAAATGTCTTCTATGGATCAGTAGCCTGGTTTGTCCTGGATATTCAATGACGAGCAAAGCATTTTTCCTCCTTTTAAGTCGCTCACACATAAACCAACAATTTTGCTCCAGCATGGTAAGAGCAGTAAATATAAAATGAATGCTATGAGGGGAAAGCTTTCTAGTGGTTATTTGAATTGAGTCTTGAGGGATGACCTTTGAGTATGGAAAAGACAGAGGGATAAACACCCTGAAATTAAAACAACAAAACAAAACAAAAAACGAAGACATCTTATGAATTGAGACGCTGCTGTGACCTCCGCTCATGAACTGTTCGACCTTGGACGAATGACTTGACCTTGCTAAGCCTCATAGCTTGTTAATTAAGAATGTTTCATGGTGCTGAGTTTTCTTATGAAACAGAGTACAGATTATTCTGTATTCAAAATAGGAGATTAATTATCCAAGGGTTTATATTGGCTAGTCTCTTAGGTAATATAAACTGAAAGTTCTTCCTTATGAATGCAAGGACTTCCTTATGAATGCCTGGCTTCTCTGTATTGTTCCAGCATGAGTCACACTTCATTCCACGTTGGAAATAGGTGTGGGTACTGAAGAACCTGCTTTCCACTAGGGGTAGCTGTGTGCCTGGTCATTGAAAAAAATGTGTGGCTTAAAAACGAAGCCAACAAGTGGATGTGTGAGAGTGCTTGAGTAGAACAGAAGTCAAGATGGGACTTAGTGGGACCCCGGGAGACCCTCACCCCAAAGGTAGGAGATTGTAACAGAAAGAGGCAATTCGAAATGAGAAAAGATATTTAAGCCCAAAATTATTGTAGTTAAAGCATCAATTAGAGATGCCAGGCAGGGCCCAGAATGAGGGAGAAAGGTGTGTGTGTGTGTGTGTGTGTGTGTGTGTGTGTGTGTAAACACCTAACACTGACATATATATTAGTAATCTAATCGTAATTTTACAGAAAACCCTTAAATGTAAAGTAACAGGCAGTGACTCTGTATATTTATTCACATTGGAGAGGTCCCTGCATGCATGTTTTTGCAGCACATTCATGCCGTGCCCATGGGGCCAGAAGAGGATGTTGGACCCCCTGGGACTGGAGTTACAGGGACTTGTGAGGCACAGTGTGGGTGCTGGGAGTTTAAGCCAGGGTCCTCTGGAAGAGCAACAATGCTCTTAACCACTGAACTGTCTCTCCAGCCCTGACTGTTTTTAGAATCCTCATTTCTAGTGAGATTATTCCTCATAGCCCCAGAGAGGAAAGAGGTAAAAGGAACAGGGAAGTGAAATTAGAGATTATGGCCATTCCTTAGCTTTATCCCATCAGTTCTAATACATGATTTCGGTCTGTAGGTGTTGACACTCCAGGGAGAGACGAGGTATGGAAAAACACTGATTACCAACGATGGCACCTCTCTTGGTGTTGGTTTCCCAATTGGTATAGCTGTTGATCCTGCACGTGGGTGAGTGATACTAAATGTTACATGTGTTCCTGTCTGTGTACCATCTCTGTCAGTGCCCTTGTCTGGTGAAGTGTCCTGTTAATACTTCCAACTGTACGATACGTGACATTTGAACAAAATAGACCCCAGTGAGGAAGAGCAGTAACTCTGAAGAGCAGTACTGAGTTATACTGATTGTGAAGGATATTTAATGCTCCATATGCAAGAGTTTTAGGATTTAAACTTATAAGACCAGTCTGAACAATACATTCTGACTTTAGTAGATGGAAAATTCTACCATCCTGTAACATTTAAATGACTCATAGCCCCCAGATAACAGGGACTATATAGACACTGATAGAGCTCTGGTTAAATGCTCCCCTACATTCTTTATAACAAGATATTGATGTTTCAGACTCCGGAATTTTGAGCACATTGAAGACAGGAAATTAACTTTGTATGGGATATTTAAGTTACAGATGTCATTTGCCCTTACCCATTTTCTGTCTCATGAAACTCTCATATTTTTCAGGAAACTGTATTGGTCAGACCAGGGGACCAATAGTGGGGTTCCTGCCAAGATCGCAAGTGCTAACATGGATGGGACATCTTTAAAAATTCTCTTCACTGGGAACCTGGAGCACCTGGAGGTTGTCACCCTGGACATCCAGGAGCAGAAGCTCTACTGGGCAGTCACCAGCAGAGGCGTGGTATGAGCAGCTTTAGTTTTCACTACCAAGGCTGTGTCCCAAGTTACTTGGCCGTTTGAATCAGGTTCCCATTGCCCTTTCTCTGGACAGTTCTCTCCCTTACTTTCAGGCTTGTATTCCAGTTGTTGTTTTCATCTGCAGTATGTGCAACATTCCCTACGGAATTATGATCGTTATTTTCCCCTATTAACGTTTGGTTTCATTCAGGATGAGCTATTACTACTTGCCATTTTTTACTTGTCCTTCCAGAGAGATTTATTTAACATTTTAATGATGTCATGCTTTTCATTGAAAAGACGCTAGGTTCTCCCATTACAGAGTAGACACACACACATACACACACACACGAGACTTAAGTTAATACACATGTGATATTTTCTCCAATGGTTATTTTAAATCCATGATGGAGCTTCTTATATTCTCCAGTAAGTGTATTATGCAGTTCCCTTTAAGACTCAGTTGAACTCACATTTGGTCTTTGATGCTATTCTTATGCAGCTGAGCTGGGCAGAGGAAGCACTCAGCAATAATTATCTATGTATTGTATGTTGAACATATCCCGGGCTTCCTTGTTTTTTAAACGGTAGTGACTGACACTGAAGTTGTCCACAGTGCTATGCTGTAGGCATTTCTCTCCGTTCCTTTTCTGTTCACCAGATACTAACTTTGTTTCTAATATGACATTTCTGTTACTGTTATTAGTATCATCAGCCAAAGTTCTGGGCATTGAACCTAGAGCACTTGCCTGCCAAGTGGTCTACTTACCACCAACACACAGCCTCTGCTGTCCTAATACTTAATCACAATGATGATAGTCCTAGAGGATTTAAAAGAAGTAGTAGGGCCAGTTGAGATGGCTCAGTAGGTAAAGGCATTTGCTACCAAACCCCATGACCCTGAGACCCACATGGGAGAAAGAGAGCATTCATTTATTCCCGGAAGAAGTGCTTTGACTTCACACATGTGTATGGGTGCTACACATACCTCTACTCACACACATTAAAAACACATAAAACTAGCAGCATGTGTGTGAACACCTAGCCTGCTTGTGTGCATGGCAGCAATGCTGAGGGAGTTCTTGTCACGTGGTGTGGTCTCTGCATACATGTCAGTACTGGCTAGACAGGCCAGCTCCCTCCTTTTGCTGTTCTGTGCCCACTCTGTCCTCCTGAACCTGTGAACTTTATACTCCATCACCCATTCTATCTCTCCTCATTTAATTGTCAAGGGTCCCTGGCTTCCATACTTAATTTGCCTTATGTCCAGACTTTTTCTTCTGCCACCACAATTCTGAACCCTCTGGCCACGATGAGTGAGTAGGCTTCTTTTTCGTGTTGATTCTTGCACAGCTGAGAGCTCTGGCCTGGAGAAGCAGCTTCAATGCTTCAGCATGGCATGCTCAGCTGCTCTGCTCTAGTCACCACATGCATGGACTGTCATGATTTTTTCTTCTAGGCTTCTGGAATTTCTCTCATTTCTGGCATTTCTTAGTTCCCTTGATTATGAGGTAGTGAGCGACCCAGACCTCACTGTCTCTGTTAGCAGTGCCCAGCTGGGCTGCTGGTGCAAAGAAAGCACAAAGTGACAGGCCTTTGGACCCACACACACCTCAGAAACAGTCTTTCTCAGTGGACAGAAGCCTTTTTGACTTCACACCATAGCACCATGCTTGGCTCCCGTCTAGTAGGACTGTCCTGTAATTCTGGTGGGCATGTCTCCTATATTGATTAGAGAAATTGTAGGTGAAGATGTTACCCCCAGGGTCAGTCAGCTCCTGCACAGACATTTCTGTACATTCTATCAGGGCTCTCTCAGTCATATACAAGGACGTTTGCCTGCTCAGTGTACTTGTGATGTACCAATCCATAATAGACATGAGACATCTGTAGACAGGATAGGGTGCCACGGAAACAGAGAACATTACTTTGAACATGTTCTTTAATTTCGTTCACTATGATCAGTGAAATAACAAGAATTCTGATCCTTTAGATCGAAAGAGGCAATGTGGACGGCACGGAGCGAATGATCCTTGTGCATCACCTGGCCCACCCCTGGGGTCTGGCACTCCACGGCTCCTTTCTTTATTATTCTGATGAGCAGTATGAGGTCATTGAAAGAGTTGAAAAGTCCTCTGGGAACAACAAAGTAGTCTTGAGAGATAACATTCCGAACTTGAGGGGTCTTCGAGTTTATCACCGACGCAGTAAGTACTTGTCCCAGAATTCATGGGTGTGTGATGCATATTCACATGTCTATACAGTCATATTCACAAGTCACTTTCCATGTGCAGTTCCTAGTGCATGCACAGGTATGCAAAATTCCTTGAACTATTCCACAGCTAAATGTCAATAATTAATCTGACATCTCTAAAGCCTGAATAGGCTCCAGAGTAATTTATTCCCATTCTTTTCTTCTAACTTTTAACTCTGATTTGTTTTTACTTCATATCATTCATTAGCACATTCTGATTGTTTTTTATTGTCCCTGGTTCTTATTGTAATAGAACCTCCATTGAGGGCAGTTGCTTTTTCTGTTTTGTTTCCTGTTCTACATCTAAGAAAGAGAATTGGCTGGATGAATTCTGGGACAGAATTTTTAGTCTTAACAGGACTATCCCCTACCCCAGAGAAATTAACTTCTATTTTATTTTATTTTGTTTTAGGTTATTGAGACAGGGTCTTAACTCTGTTTAAGACCTTGAACTCATAGAGATCTGCCTGCCCCCGACTCCCAAGCTTTTCTATTTGCTTTATAGAATTGAGGTTTTTTTGCTTTTGACATTTTATAATTTTTAGTCTCTATTTGCTTTTCTTGCAAGTGATAGAAAAGTCTTTTAAATATCCTCATCTCATAGGTTTAAAGGCAAGGGGGCAAAAAGCCAGTATATATATATTTCTGCCATCTTTAACCCTTGCATGCTTCTTAGGGAAGAAAACAAAACAAAACAGTGCTGTGTTGTGAAGCACTACTATGCTCCAGTGGTTCCTTCCAGTACTCTTTAGCATTTTAATGTGCTGTACTAGACATTGCATGTTTATTATTTTTATAATAATATTTGATTGACTCAGCTGAACTGTGCTGAACACATAAGGTTACAAACTGATTTTGAATTCTTTTAGATTCTGCTGACTCCTCCAATGGCTGTAGCAACAACCCAAATGCTTGCCAGCAGATCTGCCTGCCCGTACCAGGTGGAATGTTCTCCTGCGCCTGTGCCAGTGGATTTAAGCTCAGTCCCGACGGTCACTCTTGTTCTCCATATAACTCTTTCGTTGTTGTTTCCACGCTGCCTGCAATTAGAGGCTTTAGCTTGGAGCTGTCTGATCACTCAGAGGCCATGGTGCCAGTGGCTGGCCGAGGTATGGGAACTCCTAAACAAGGGAAGTTTACTTCCGTCTGGTGCCAGCTTCAGTGTGGTTTATCAACTTCAGATCATCAGAGTCTCCTGAAGGGCTGTCAAACTAAGTTGAGCTAAGTCCTATCCTTGGAGTTTGCTCACTTAGAATTCTGGGTTGTGGTTAGAGAATCTGTGTTTCTAACGGGGCAGACTTTGCTGTGTCATGGAAACCGCAGGCCTAGAGGTACAACTTGGATTCTCATGAAGTATTACAGAATGGCTGTTTAGGAATGGTTAATAGATAAAGAACTGCAGGCAATTAAGATTGCTCTAGGAGGGAGAATCAGCCTTCCCTAGGGTGATTAAGTGGTCAGTGCATATGAGCAACACTAAGCAGACTTAGCACCTTGTAGTTTTATGTGTGTATACTTGTAGTAATAATAATTAAGGAAAAAAGAATATAATGAAACCTCTTTGTTTGTATAATTAGCAAATGCTAGTAGAAAGGGGGAGAGGGGACTTTAAACGTGCTAGCTCAGCTGGCTGATCTTTTTCTTAACCATTCTAGGGAGGAATGTTCTGCATTCGGATGTGGATGTTGCTTCCCGCTTTATATACTGGTGCGATTTCAGTGGCTCTGTGAGATCCTCTAATGGGATCCGTAGAATCAAATCGGACGGGTCTAATTTTACCAACATCGTAACCTACGGCATAGGAGCTAATGGAATCCGGGGCATTGCAGTGGACTGGGTATCAGGTTGGTTTTTCTAGACAGTCTTTTAAAATTATTTAAGACTAGGCTTTGTACTCACTAAATAAAAGATGAGGGTTTTAATGGGCAGTTTAATTATGGATGAATCATTTCATTTTCTTCTATTTTTACACAATCAAGCAGGCAAAAATATTAAATTGTAGATTTGTACTTTTCATCCTAAGGGTGACAGCAAATTTCTAGTTTAGAAATACTTGAAATTCTGAAGAGAAAAGGCATTTTCTTACTTTAAACTAAATAACTTTAGTTCTAGCTTTTTTGTTTGTTTGTTTTTTTGTTTTTCAAGAGAGGGTTTTTCTGTGTAGCCTTGGCTGTCCTAGACCTCTATTTGTAGACCAGGCTAGACTCCAACTCAAAGATTCACCCGTCTCTGTCTCCTGCTTGGATTAAAGGTGTGCTTCATCACCGCCCTGCTAGTTGCCTATAAATAATTGTTTCCTTGTTAGTGAATAAAAAAATATTAGGTGTGTTTCTCAGTTATATTGATGTGCCCAATTCAGTATTGCATTAATTTACCTAGGTTTGAATTACCATTCATTCTTAATGTTGCTTTGAGAAATACTATATTACAAATTTGGGGAATATGTTTTTAAAAAAAAGTGGATATCACTGTACATTATTGAGTTTGATAAGTAGACATCACTCAAATATAAACATGTACTATAAATAGTAAATACAGTAGCTTAGTTAAATAAGCTTTAGTGGGTTCCTAATTCCCATTCCTGATTAAAGTGCACTGTTTCTGAATGTGTGGATAACTAGGATCAGCCCAGTATGGTCAAATGTGGGAGAAATGTAGCCATTGTCTGCTTTTGTACAGTTTTACTATGACATGCCTGTGCCCTTTCATTTGGTGGTGTCAATAACTGTCATAGTTGAATACACACTAGAGAAATCACATGCTTGGCTGAGTGTGTCGGCCTATGCCTGTAATCCAGTACTTGAGAGAAGACAGGAGTATCAAGAGTTGAAGGCATCCTCAGTTAGATAGTGAGCTAAAGCAAACCCCGGGATACAGAAAACCCATTGCAACAAACAAACAAAGCTTATGCCCCAAAAGCCTAGAACCCTGGTCTAGAGGAGATGAGTACACATCACCACCAGTACCCTATCTCAAGAAGAGATGTAATGAAAAAAAATCAGTTACATATTTCACATTGGACTAATTACTCTGGATATGTTTTGAGGCAGACTGGGAAGCAATATGTGCATAATATCGATAGTTCAATAACTGACTTGACGTGGAATCAGCAATTTAGGATCATCATCCTCCTCTCATTCCACTGCGTTCATTTTATAGTACTTCAAATGATTGATACGCCATTCCAGCATTTACATTATACTTTTGTACCAAAGAGAAGTGGATTTTGGTTTGGTTGCTTTGAGAAAGACAGTGGGATAAAAACATTTACACTAGTCAGGAAGATTTAGAAAACACTTCATATTGATCTTCCATACAAAGAGCAGTAGAGAACATGAGTAGCAATAGGGCTTGTGGCCATCCTTATGTATAGTATACTTTATACCATGATAAAGTGTGTTTAGAATCTTTGATATGAACGCTAGAGATTTCATACTTTAAGAAGGAGGAGAAAGAAATACACCTTTTAGTAGGATGGGAGCTGCAGTGCCGTGGGCTGGCTATGAATTCTAATCCAAGTTAGAAGGGAGCTCAAGATTTTTAGAAGTTTTAAAAAGTTCACCCAATTCCTAAGCATAAATGATTATTTTTATAAGCTTGCACTCTGAGATTTGTGGTCTTGGAAAAGACAATATATACTGATCGTACCTCAGCCTTATATATGTTGTTTTGAAACAGTATACACCCCTCCCCCTTTTTTTCCCATTCACAAGCATTTTCCTTTCTTCTGTAGGAAATCTTTATTTCACCAATGCCTTCGTGTATGAAACACTGATAGAAGTGCTACGGATCAATACCACCTACCGCCGTGTTCTCCTCAAAGCCACAGTGGACATGCCCAGGCATATTGTTGTTGACCCCAAGAACAGATATCTCTTCTGGGCTGATTACGGGCAGAAACCAAAGATTGAACGCTCTTTTCTTGACTGTACCAATCGAACTGTACTCGTCTCTGAAGGCATTGTCACACCTCGGGCTTGGCGGTGGACCACAGCACTGGCTATATTTATTGGGTTGATGATTCCTTAGATATAATTGCCAGGATCCATCTCAATGGAGGAGAATCTCAAGTGATCCGTTATGGCAGTCGTTACCCAACTCCTTATGGCATCACTGTTTTCGGAGAGTCTATCATATGGGTGGATAGAAACTTGAAAAAAGTCTTCCAAGCTAGCAAGCAACCAGGGAATACAGATCCACCCACAGTGATAAGAGACAGAATCAACTTGCTACGAGATGTGACCATCTTTGATCAGCACGCCCAGCCCCTCTCACCGGCAGAGCTTAACAACAACCCTTGCTTGCAAAATAACGGCGGGTGTTCCCACTTCTGCTTTGCCCTACCTGAATTGCCTACCCCCAAATGTGGATGTGCCTTTGGGGCTTTGGAAAATGATGGCAAGAGCTGTGCCACTTCAAGAGAAGATTTCCTCATCTATGCCTTGAACAATTCCTTGAGAAGCTTACACTTTAACCCTGAAGACCATAGTCCACCTTTCCAAGAAATTAACGTGGAAAGAAGTACAATTGCTCTGGATTATGACAGCAGAAACAATAGAATCTTCTTCACACAAAAGTTAAATTCTCTACAGGGCCAGATTTCCTATGTCAGCCTATATTCAGGGACCAGCTCTCCAACTGTCCTGCTTTCAAGTAAGTGCACACCAAGTGGTGTCTACCTTGGCAGTAGATATAAGGAGGTTAGCATACTGAGAGTTTTTGTTTTGAGTTTGTTTTTCGAGACAAAGTTTCCCTGTGTAGTTTTTCTGGCTGTCTTGGAACTCTTTCTGTAGACCAGGCTGGCCTTGAATTCAGAGAACAACCGTTTGCCTCTGCCTCCTGAGTGCCAGGATTAAAGGTGTGTGTCACCACCACCTGGCTGCATACTGAGTATTCTTAATGCACTTTGAGATTCTAACATCCTCATGTGAGTATATCTGTGTGTCTCTACTTGTGTGTATCCAGATATAGGGCTTCCTGATGGCATTGCCTTCGACTGGATAAACAGAAGAATTTATTACAGTGACTATTCAAACCAGACAATCAATTCCATGGCTGAAGATGGATCTAAGCGTGCTGTCATAGCCCGTGTCTCCAAACCAAGAGCCATTGTGTTAGATCCTTGTCGAGGGTATGCCACTGTCTTCTTGATTTAACTACTTATTTGAAGATGGAGGAGTGCGACTAGAAATTACTTTATTTGCATAGATAATGAATAATCTGTGAACTTGCATGGAAACAGAGCTGGAGGTGACCTTTACCTGGTCTGACTCAGTACATCTATTTTGGTACTGTAGTATGGAAAGAAATGGATTATGTTTTTACTCATCTACATATTGAGGGTCATTTGGAATTAAAGAATGTTGCTAATATAAAAGGTCTTTAAAAGCTTCCTTGTTGTAAATTAATTATGACTTCTGTTTGATGACTAGGTACATGTATTGGACCGACTGGGGCACTAATGCCAAAATAGAGAGAGCCACACTGGCAGGAAACTTCCGGGTCCCCATTGTGAACACCAGCTTGGTTTGGCCCAATGGACTCGCTTTGGACCTTGAGACTGACCTTCTCTACTGGGCAGATGCTAGTTTGTAGGTGTCTCTGAATCATATGGATGTTGAGAAATGAAGGGATTTGCTCAATATGAGGAAAATCTGATAAACCAGAGAGATATTACCTAAATGTAGAATTTAAAGTTTTAGGAACTGTTTTATCTTCTAGCTTGGTGACTGTATCTAAGAAAATTTGCCTGTATCCTAAGACACTAAATGTAACTATAATTATAATGGAATTACTCAATTTCTGACAATAAGTCTTAGATTTGAATAATGTGTTTGGGCACTCTTTTCAGATCAATCCCTTTTCTCTGGCATTCTTCTTCTCAGCAAAATTTATATTTTCTTTTAAGCGCTTGTAATGTAATTATGGGATGTCTCCAAGTAACCACACTGCAGTTATCCTGAAGAGTTCAAGGGAAGAAAGGAGTTTGCTCATTAATTACAGTTGGTGTCAACATGTTTATTCTTTTGCAATTTTGGTCTTGTGATGAGATATTCTAATTTTTTCTTCTTTCTCTCATTTGAACCACAGAAGTGATGTTTTATGCCAATTGAAGTAAATTCCTCAAAGTAATTAATATTATTAACAGAAAGAAATCCTTTTTATTTTATTTCTGTGTTTTAAGTAGGCCCCATGCGAATACTTTCATGGTTTGCTCCAGCTTCTAATATCAGCCTGGCATTAGATATATGTTATATGGTGTATTATATCTCTATGTCTGTCTGTCTGTCTGTCTATCTATCTATCTATCTATCTGCCAGAGTATGATATGCAAATAAGACTTCCCATTACCAAGAAAGAGACATGTGTCATGTACCATATATTTCTGCCCCACTTGATAAGCTCTTCTTCCTCCACTTTATCAATTGCTCTTCTTTCTCTTTATTTCAGGCAGAAGATAGAGCGCAGTACTCTCACAGGCACTAACCGTGAAGTCGTTGTCAGCACCACCTTTCACTCTTTTGGCCTGACTGTCTATGGCCAATACATTTTCTGGACGGACATCTTCACCAAAAAAATCTACCGTGCTAACAAATACGACGGGTCAGGTCTGATTGCAATGACCACTCGTTTACCCATCCAGCCTGGGGGTATTTCCACAGTTATAAAAAACCAGCCACAGCAGTGTAGCAATCCTTGTGATCAGTTTAATGGAGGATGCAGCCATATCTGTGCACCAGGTAAGGAGATGAGTAGGAAGGGAAAAACAGGTTCATAGTGACTGTACCAACAATGACAACGACAATTTGGTAAGGGAGGTTGCTGAGATATCTCCAGGAAGAAAAAAAATTGGAATTCTTCTTTCAGCTTATTTATCAAATAGAAGGTTATATTTTGAAAGGGTTGCATTTTTGGGTTTCTTTCCTATTCTACACAGATTGTTTTTTTTTTAAGGCAGTTTAAGTGTGGAAGCTTGGTGGAGGAAAAGGATCAAGGCTATCTGACTTCCTGACTTGAATAGGAATTCCATTGATGTAATTTTTCTGTTCAGGAGATATTGTTTATAGTATGAAGATATTTTAGGGTGAGGTATGTATCCCACTGGGGACAGTTTCAAAGGAGTATATACTTTCTGAATTTGCATCTTTGCAAATTGTTCCAGGAGAATCATTGTGTTGTAGTTGGGCACTAGTTTTTAATGGAAGAACAGCTCAGATTACAGTTGAAAGGCAGATGGCCCTTCATTTCTACATTGTTATCAATGCCATTCTGAAGGAGACTAAAAGTGGTTATTATCCTTGGCTCCTCTCTGCCCTAGGTCCAAATGGAGCCGAGTGTCAGTGCCCACACGAAGGCAACTGGTATCTGGCCAATGATAATAAGTACTGCGTGGTGGACGCAGGCACCCGGTGCAGTCAGAACCAGTTCACCTGCCTCAATGGGCGCTGCATTACTGAGGACTGGAAATGTGATAACGACAACGACTGTGGCGACGGCAGTGACGAGACGCAGACAGTCTGTGGTAAGCTGGACTGGTCTGCGGGAGTTATTGCGTAACTGTTTGGCACGAAATCCTGCTGTGCCTGGGTGGGTTTTCTGTTAGAGTCAGAAGCACTCACTCTGATGACCCAGGCTTCATTTTTAGTCACTTCTCCGCGTATGTGAGTAAAATCATTCGATTAATATCCTGCCATTAACATTTACAGTCTCCGAGCAGGCTGGAAATATTACCTAGACTCAGTCCAATGTAAAACTGAGTGGTTACGTAAGAAGCCAGAGAGCAGGCCGCGTGGAGCGCGTGTCCAACACTGAGCACCCGTGGGTCGCCGTTGTCATCTTATTACATCGTTCCCATCCTCAGATTTGATGTCAGTGGAGTAAGATGCAATAGACTTTCAGGGGTTTTGAGGTTTCTTTCTCTTGCCAAGCGCTTTTGCATATTTGGGGCCAACTTCAGAACGAGATCATATAAATTGGAGTGATTTTGATTTTCACCTAAAATGGTTCATTCATTTTAAAGTCCTCTGCATCCAGTTTGATTTTCAGGCATTTCTGTCTCGGAAGGTAGACAGAGGGACCGTGACTTTAGGGAGACAGAGGAAGACCTCTTCTTTCACTGCCCTTTCTTCATCCCAGCCTTTCACACGTGCCGGCCGACAGCCTTCACCTGTGGCAATGGGAAATGCGTTCCCTATCACTATCGCTGCGATCACTACAATGACTGCGGCGACCACAGCGACGAGGCCGGGTGCCTGTTCAGGAACTGTAACAGCACCAGCGAGTTCACCTGCAGCAACGGGCGATGCATCCCTCTCTACTTTGTCTGCAACGGCATAAACAACTGCCACGATAATGACACCTCAGACGAAAAAAACTGCCGTAAGCACATCTCTTTTTCTTTAGGGTTTGTGCACACAGGAGATGTGATTTTTCTATAAAAAAAAAAAAAAAAACAAAAACAAAAACTATTACTTTCTGAAGAATAAAAAAGAGTGTTTTTTTGTCAACTAAATGATTTTAAAAATACATCCACCTAATATTTGAATTGCTCGCTTAATTTGACATATCTGTATCTATCTGCTAGATCAAAAGCTCACCCCGGTAACATGTTCTCTGCCACTCCAGAACTAACTAGGGTTGTTTCTTTGCCACCGGCAACACGAGTTGTGCTAACTTTGAAAGTGCCTCCCTGTGCCAGCCTTCACTGAGCCTGTTAACACAGACATTGTTTTTGATCTGTGAGGGAGGACTGTTCCTGATATTTGTCTGGTTGTCTCTTTAAAGCTCCTCGTACTTGTCAGCCTTCATTCACAAAATGCCAGACTACAAATATCTGTATTCCCCGAGCTTTCTTGTGTGATGGAGACAATGACTGTGGAGACATGAGTGATGAGAGCCCCATTTACTGCGGTGAGTATGACCAGTCTGCCTCTGTGATTCCAGAGAAGTGCCCGCATGTCATGCAGATGTACTGGCTTCGATAGTAGTAAAAACGAGTCTGTAAGCAGATGTGGAAGGCATGAGAAGTCTCATAGCTCAAGTACATTTTTCTGGAACCCGGTTACACTACCCAAGGCCTTTTACCTCTAAAACCTATAGGCATTATTTGTATATTAAAAGTTAATACTTGTGAATGTTATTGTAGTGATCTTGAGTAACTTAGCCTAACTCTCTTTGAACAGTAGAAGTGAAAAGGTACTCCTTAACCTTAATAACTTTGAGAATGTTAGTATGAACAGATGTATATTTTAAGAATTTACCAATTCCTCATAGTTGAATTCTGATCTCATCCTGAGGAAACCATAGGGCATCACAAAAATTTTCCAGAGAAGCAATTGGTTATAACAGTAGGGGCAGAACAGAGAAGCAGAATTCAGCCTCATGGCAGAAGCAGAAAACAGCGCCTCATGGGGTTGGGAAGGTTGAAGTTACTGATTTCCCAAAAAGTGTTCACTGGCAAATCCATCAGCTTTTATGGACCAGGCAAGGGGGAGCCTTATAAAATAGAAGGACAAGACTTCACTCAGGACAAATATTCATTCTAATATTTGTACCTACACATCAGCAGCTAACATGATCATAACTATGTAAGGCTCAAAGGTAGGACATCTTTCTCATCCACCCTAACGATTCTGAGTTATAATGAATATTGTCTAACTTTTGAGAATTATGATTTAAAAGACTGTTATGAGGGACAGAATTGGCAGTATTGTTATTTACTTATTTCAATATAATTCACTTAATTAAAAAGTCAAGCCAGGTGGTGGTGGTGCATACCTTTCATCCCAGCACTTGGGAGGCAGATGCAGAGGCAGAGGTAGAGGCAGAAAGATCTCTGATTTTGAGGCCAGCTTAGTCTTCAGACCAGAGTTCTGGGATAGCCAGAGTTGTATAGTAAGACCCTGTCGAAAACAAATAAACAAGAAAAAAAAAAAAAAAACAAGACTTATTTCACACAAGTTCATATCACAATGACAATTCTGTGGTATCTTAAATATTTTATTATTTAATCTAAATCAATAGATTATTGAGATAGGATCTCACTATTTTGCTTAGGCTGTCCTTGACTTTAGTGTTCAGTGAACTTCCTGTCTGAGCCTGGGACAGTTTACTAGGCCTGGCCCTCTTTAGTATTCTAGCAAATGGAATTTATACCTTATATTTATGAAGTCTTGAACAAAAATTCAGGAAAACTGGGGAAATATTTCCCTCTTACATCTTATGCTCCTCCATCGCCACAGAAGCTTGTCGAAAAGGCCATTTCCCAAGCCCTAGTCTTCGTTTTCTGGCAGCTATTAACCAGTTCAAAGATACAGGCAGATGGTCAACAGATGGGAGCCTGCTCATGTTTTAATCTTGTGCCTGTCCTCCAGCCACACACACATGCCGCAGCAACGAGTTCCAGTGCGTCTCTCCTCATCGCTGTATTCCGAACTATTGGTACTGCGATGGTGAAGCTGACTGTTCCGATAACTCTGATGAACCTGCCTCTTGTGGTAAGAGTCAGCAACGACCCGAAGCTTAGGGTGCAGTTAGAGGAGACATGGGGGGGGGGGTGTCCTCTCATACTTCAAATGCTGGAGCCATACTGGTAGGTGCTTGCTCCTGCTCCCAGAAGGGATGCCAAAACTGTCAGTAGGTGTTCATCAAAGAGTGACTAGTGCAGGCACTGTGGGGAGCTGACGGAGGCTGCTCACTGATGCTGGTGAGTGAGATGGTTTTGTGTCCAGCAGTGTCTGGTTTGCAGAGCTCAGTTTTAGCTGATTCTCAGTTGACATTTCCAAATTTCGTCTGAGCCTATTAAGACTGTAGGAGGACCCAAAAGTCATCTGATTCTTCATGTACACAGGGAAGGACACAGAGCAGGCACACTAGTATTCTGTTTTTTTCTGTGCCAGTCTAGGGAGTGGGGTGCCCTAGTCCTTTTGAGTACTTGGGGGGAGTTGTATGTTACTTGTATTCAAAGCCTGCTATTTACCTTCCAAAATTCTAATATGCATCCACACATATTTATAAGTAATTGTAAGCATCTAAAGATATAACTTAAGGATTGCTTTTTTAATCTGAGAGAAAATCATATTGCTATGTAAGAGCTAGAAAAGTATGGCTGTGGACCAGTGAGTTGTCTTTGTAGACCAACATTGCCAAGTACCCCCCATGATTACTTTCTTGTTACATGCTGTAAGCAGTACCAATTTGGTGTGACAGTCCATGGAGCCCAAAAGTCACCTCAGTGCTCATTACCGGGTGGGGGAAATTCTACTCACCCTTATGTATAATTTTCATACTCCTCTTTAATAAGATGTAGTATTCCTCAGAGTGTTATTAAGCAATTCTCTCTTACATTGCTGCACCTATACCATCACATGCTAAGCCTTTCGCCTGGGGGGGTATTTTTATAGTTGTAGAGTCTGTGCTGGTTTCTTTTGACTGCTGTGAAGTTTAATTCTGTGGCTGATGGCTAGCAGCTCTTGGGCAGGTTTTGCTTTTGTTGTTCTCTTACCTCAATGATGAAAAATATGTAGAAAATACAGGACACATAGAATTTAGAGGATCTGTACAGAAAGGAAATAATAACTGCTAGGTGAGTATATAACTTTGAAATTCATTCTAATGTATGTTTATTCTTTAAAATATATAAATATGAATTTTCAAGCAAAGTAATAGTCTTAGCAATTAGTACTAACTAACTGTGCAAGTTATTTAGGTACTGCACACCCTCACTGTAATAACCCAGGTGATAGTGTTCATATATATTATGCTTTAATTCCCTGAACCCATCGGTTGTGATCTGCATCTCACTGGCATCCTTCTCTACGTGTCTGTGACCATGTTATACTCTACTCTTTGCCTTTTATAGCTGATATTTTGAAAAATTCCTGGACTTTGTAAACCACTGTGTTTTTCCACTACATATGTAAAGTCAGCTTTATTGTTCAAAGGATCTGACAGCTGTAACATTTTAAGAATTCCTGATGTAGATGTAAGCTTTCTGTCCACAGAAACCAGATTTGAATGTCCTTAAGAGTCTACGCAACAGACACTCCAGTCATTTCACCGAGTCTCTCCTTTCAGGGCAGTCTGTGAACACGTGCTTGGCTAACCAGTTCCAGTGTGATAGTGGCAGGTGCATCTCAAGTAGCTGGATCTGTGACGGCGATAACGACTGTGGAGACAGGAGTGATGAGGACCAGCGGCATCAGTGTGGTGAGTGGAGGTGGTTAATTCCTCTGTGAGTTCATATTCCAAGGAAATTTAGAACTGTTTTCCCTGTGATTGGAGGAGCCACCTGTCAGTGTGTATTCACACACTCATAGATTGCTACCTTTGTTTTTATGCTGCCTGACATCACTGGCTACATGTTTTACACTGACGAAAAAATGTCTGGATGCTCATTTTCATTCACATTTAGCTAATGGAAATACTGCATTTCTAGAATAGATACCGGGAACTCAGCTGGAGACTCCTGATGATAAGAGCTTTAACAGTGTGACATCTAATAACCCTAGGAGCTGTGGGGGTTGGGGAGTTATAGCCTTCATCAGTGGATTACTGAATACTATGTTTTCTATGTATTTTGATCACATTCTTTCCCCTCCCCAAACTCCTCCCGGATCCCCCCCTTCCAGCCCAATTTAATATTCTTTCTCTGTCTTAAAACCCAAAACAACAGAAAAGGACATTGTGTGCTAGCACACACATACCATAGAATCTAATTTGTGTTGGCTAAGGACATTTTGTGTTGGCAGGAGAACTGCTCTGGAGCGTGGTTGATAACAGTGTCACTCCACTGAGGAAAACTGATTTTCTCTCTCCCAGTAGCTATCAATTACAAATAGCTTCTTGGCTAGGATGGAATTTCGTGACCTGTTTTCCTACTTGGATTTGTCTGACTTGAACTTGAATGAGTCTTGTTCAGACTGTCACACTGTCTGTGAATTTATATAAGCATCATTCTGTCTGTCTAGAAAAAGCTGTTTTCTTGAAGTCATAGACCAGCTGGCTCTTACAGTCTTCTCTTCCACATAGATTATTGAGTCTTAAGGGGAGGGAAGTGATATTATAGACATCCCATTTAAGCCTAGGTTCTCCAAAATCTCGCACTCTCTGCACATTTCTTAGTTGTAGTTCTCTACTGCAAGAAGAAGCTTCTTTAATCAGAGTTGAGGGGATGAGGAATGTGTTACTCTATATATGTCATTAGGAATCTTTTATTGCTCTATTCATTTAGCAGAATATTAATTGTAGGTTTTCCTCTAGGACCCATGACCTATCTAGTCTAAGGTTCTTGGCCTCATTCACAGTGTGAGGTATGGGTTCCATCTCATGGAGTGGGCCTTTATAGATGGATGACTTCAAAGAAGCAATGTTTTCTAGACACAATAAGACAGATGCACGTATGAACTCACAGGGACTGGTAGCATGCATGAGACATGTAAGTCAACATTAAAACGAGAAACAGCGTGACAGCTACTCACCCTAGGAGCTATGGGATTGGAAGTTGTAGTATTTATCAGATCCTTCCACATCCAACTCACCCTTAACCAAGAAGCTATCTGCAATTGACACTCTAATGGAGTATAAGTGGGTATATCAATCACTCTCCACAGTAGGCTCCATTCCCAGAAGTAGTCAACACAAGTTTTTGTGGACTTTTGTTTCATTTTGCTTTGTTTTGGGACTATTTTTGTCTGGTCTTTTATCTATTTATTTTGTTTTTTGACTCTTGTTTTCTAAAAATTTTGTATTTTGGGCTCTTTTTTTTTTTTTTGAGAGAAAGAGAGAGAACATAAAATTGGGTAGGTGCGGAGGAGAAAACATCAAAATATATTGTAAGAAAAATTTTTTTCTTTTTAAATTAAAGGAAAAAAGTGGTTGATTATTCCCATAAAATTAGTGCCATTATTTTTATTTTATAAGCATCGCATTGCTACCCGTGGTGCCTTAGCATCCTGTCTTTCCCTTGGAGAACAGTGAGGACAGGTTCCTGATGCTTGTATTTGATAGTGAACTCACCTGCTGAGCTCTACATCTGCTCTGTCTTGAATGACTTATATCAAATATTTTCTCCATTTTCTTTTGTCTTGTTCGCAATGGGTTTGGTAAGACATCAACAATTCTGAATCAGTTTCACATCTTGCCTCCTAGTTACAACTCTGACCTCTCTTAACTCCCCTCTTTATTTGTGGGGCAGTTGCTATTTATGTATTCAAAGGACCCAATCAAACAATGCAGAAGGAACTTTTAGAGGTATTTATAACATTACCGTGACCATGTGATTTATCTGTTTGTTCTCTTTCTTCATGTTGTGGTTCACCCTTCAGAGTGTTAAGGATTATAAAACAAGGGAATTTCTGAGCTCTAAGGGACTTCTGGTTCTTGTCTGCTTTGGTTTCAGAGCTTAGGAACTGCTCCGGGCTTCAGTTTACCTGTGCAAATAGCAGACCTCCGAACAGGAGGTGCATTCCGCAGTCCTGGGTCTGTGATGGAGAAGCAGATTGCACTGATGCCCTCGATGAGCTGCAGAATTGCACCAGGAGAAATTGCTCTGCAACAGAATTCAGCTGTGCAAATGGACTGTGTATCATGCAGTCATTCAGGTGAACTGTCTTCCACAGAGGGACAGAGAAATGAATGACATTAACTTGACATTATACATTTCTTAAAGTTGGTATTCCTCCTAGTTTTTCATTGGAGGCAAGCGTGGCTTTAAGAACTGTTTCCTTCTTTGCTCTTTCTACATGATGAGTGCAGCTTGTCTCCTTTAAGGCAGACATTGCTGAATGTCAAGTGGGAGGGCCAAAGCTTCTGAAAATCCTTTCCTTTTTTTTCCTTTCCTTTCCTTTTTTTTCCTTTCCTTTCCTTTCCTTTCCTTTCCTTTCCTTTCCTTTCCTTTCCTTTCCTTTCCTTTCCTTTCCTTTCCTTTCCTTTCCTTTCCTTTCCTTTCCTTTCCTTTCCTTTCCTTTTTCCTTTCCTTTCCTTCCTTTATCTATCTATCTATCTATCTATCTATCTATCTATCTATCTATCTATCATCTATCTGTTTTTGAGACAGGGTTTCCCTGTGTAGCACTGGCTGTCCTGAAACTCACTCTGTAGATCAGGCTGGTGCCAAACTCACAGAGATCTGCCTGCCTCTGCCTCCCGAGTGCTGGGATTAAAGGCGTGCACCACCACCATCCAGCTAGAGGCATTTTCTTGAGGGAGGCTCCCTCCTTTCAGATGACTTTAGCTTGAGTCAAGTTGACATAAAACTATAGCACAGGGTGAAAATACAGATTCTCATTTAGAAAATTTAAAATTCTTAACACTGTGTCTCAAACATATTCAGCTCATAGCTTGCTGGTTTGGGAAATTTGGTTATTCCCTGAAGTATGATTTCTTACCACTTTCTCCAAATGGGTCTCTTCAAATGAATACCCCAGCCTCTCACTACCCTATTCAGCAAATCTTTGGCTATAGAGGGAAGTTCAGAAGAAGGGCATAAATTTAATTTTTTAGGGATAAAGAGGCTAATATAAGACAATCAAAATAAAGTAGCCTCTAAAGGAGTTTGTTGATGGGAGAAAGAATGTTAATGTAGAATTTTCCTAGATGAAAATAGGTATGAGGCTTTTGGATACATGAAACTCAAACATAGATATTGTACCCACTCAAGGGTTAAAGAGTACAAGGGCTATTGAGAACACCAGGAGCCATCAGGTACTATGGCTAGGGAAGGAGACTGAAAGTTCAGAACACCAGAGGCCTGGGGCCATTAGTGTCAGTGGCAGATACCCATTAATAGATGCCAAGATATGTCTGGAATACAGTGTGCAAAGATTTATCTATGATGGCAGCTTGAAGAGGAAAACCGCTTAAGTCATATGTAAGAAGGTTGAAAAATTACCAGCAACCAATGAATGACAGTGATTACAGACAGTTGCAACCTAGGAAGTGTGTTCGTGTTGTGGATTGAAGCTCCAAAAGCCATCACTGAACTGGGGTGGCCTGTGCTCAGGAGATGGTGCTGGCTTATTTTGTAGTGAAGCAACATTCAATAAGCTTTGTTTATACTGACAGACTGTGCTATGTAGATTGTTATCTGGTTAAGAGTTCTATTCCACTGTATTTCTGTAGTCAGTAAATAGTTGATAGCATGGCTCTTAGATTGTAAATACATTCTGAAATCCCAGGACTCCATTCTGATTAGACTCTGGGTTTTCTCTTTGTTCACTTTCTGAGCTCTACCTTCACCACCCAACCTTCCTGGCTTTCTAACCTCAGTCTCTTCTCTCTTCCTCTCCTTTCTTTTTTGTATTCTCCTGGAACTTCCTTATTTCTTCCTGTTTTATTTATTTTTCTTTATCTATTGCTTTTGCTAGTGCTATAGCAGAATTAAATAAAGCAGCTATTCTCTATAAACCTGGGGTATAGGGCCTGAGAGAACTCAATCCTGTATATTTGGGAAACATCAGAAGTGAGTTTTTGTCCTATTGCTTGGCAGAGTGTGTTTCCCCATTTGGCTCTGTGGGGTGGGGGATAGATTTCTTCTTGGCTTATAGTGTTGATGAACGAGGTGAGTTATGGGATAATGGAATATCCCATAATATTCCATAATAATGGAATGCAGTTGTGCCTAGAAACCTGGTGATTTGCTTGCATTATCCATCCCTCATCAGTTAGAAATCAACTAAGAGAAATGAAAGCACTGCTGTCTCAGATTGTCTTGAACTTCAAGACAATCAAGTGAGCTAATCCAGTTTGATTTGACCATGGCTTTCTTCACAGTGCTCACTTTCATTTTAGGTTTAAATTGTATTGAACCCTGAGCTTGTGTTTGGCAGCTGTAATTAGCAGACATGGTTAAGGAGCAGTTGTAAAATCAACTGTGTTCATCTTTGGTGCCTTAACATTTCATGGCACTCTGCCCTACCTCCTAAGCCTCTTTCTATTGTTGAACAGATGATCAAATATTAGTATTGTCTATAATTATCCTAAATTCCTGTATATATAATATGAACACTCACCATGACCCCGTTCAGTTCATGGCTTTTCATGGGATCTTAGAATATACTATAGAATATAGACCAGAGTGGCTCAAGGTGTCTCAGGAAACTATCATTCTCAGGAAGCTGGAGAATGTGAGGTACCAGAATTAGGACTTAAAATATGCACCCTTCCTTTCTCAATATTTCTTGCTAAGCTACTGGCTTTCATTTCCTTTTCATTAACATAACTACCTCACATATTGCGACAGGTGCCAGTAGAATTATATGTAGGGGTCTTGCAATGGGCCAATGTAAACATTACTTCAGTGGGAAGACAAGTGCTCTGAAAAGGCACATCCAACAACAACAACATCTATACTATGGGTCCACTCAGTGTCCATAAGCTTCCCATAAGTTACAAATGTATGAATCATGTGAAACAGTGGGTAAAAAAAAAAATCTGTTTTGACATTTCTTATGCAGCCATCAGTACCAGGGGAAGTTGTGTAGAATGCCAGATAAATCATGGATTACTCCAGAGTTGGAAATTGGTAGGCTACATCGGTATTTTCGAAGTAGAGGGCTAAGGCATTGTGATCTTGTTACAATGGTCAATGTGGTCCTGGGTCTCATATCACAGATGCGATCGGCGCAATGACTGCGGAGACTACAGTGATGAGAGAGGCTGCTCATACCCACCCTGCCGGGCAGATCAGTTTACCTGTCAGAATGGCCGATGCATCAGTAGATTCTTTGTCTGTGATGAGGACAATGACTGTGGAGATGGGTCAGATGAGCAGGAGCACATGTGCCGAACTCCAGAACCCACATGCCCCCCTCATCAGTTCCGATGTGACAATGGGAACTGCATTGAGATGGGGAACGTCTGTAACCATGTGGATGACTGCTCGGACAACAGCGATGAGAAAGGCTGCGGTGAGTTCAGAGCGGGGAGGGGAACTGTGCAGATTCTCCGTCCTTTAAGGCCTCTCAAACAACAAACACAAGGCACAACACAACAAACACACGCAAAAACAATCTTGCTTGTGTAGGCAAAGGTTTCTTGGATTACCTGGTAGAACAATATTTAGGGTGTCCTTTTAGAGGATTACTGAAAGGCATCCAGAATGAAGAGGACATGGTGGTTCTCCTGGGATTCTCAGAATGAGCTCTTGGCTTGCTCTTCATTTTCATCCTTGGGAGACTGGGGCATTTTAGTCTCCTCTTCACACTGACAACCAACTATAAGGAAGCCAGCTAAAAGCTTTTATATTGAATTCTGCCTGTTTAAATATCACACTACCATTGCTCATACTCTCTGTGGAGTTTATTCTTGGCTTTTCTTTTATTCATGGTGGCATTCCTGTGACAAAAACTTAAATGGTTCAAAAATTTTGTTTATTGGTTGTTGTCAGCTCTCATTAAATACATTTGCCTAACTAATTAAAAGTAAGTGTGTATGTGTGTGTGTGTGTGTGTGTGCACGTGCATGTGTGTGTGCAAACACACACAAACATGCACTCAGAGACATCCAGAATGAAAATGCTATGGAAATTTGAGTAAGGAAACATCTATGTATAATATTTATTTACAACAGTTTTTTGCTGAAGTAAACAAAAAAATTCTTAAGTTTTTATCAATATTGAAAATATTAAATAAATGTAAAAATGGCATGGATTATTTAGATGACACACACGTACATAGTATGATGAAGTTTTTAATATTTAGTTTTAATGAAGATAGAGTCCCATTGTGTTATGTATTATTTCTTTATTTCTTCCTTTTATTTATTTCTTTTGAGGCATGGTCTCATTCTGTAGCTTTGATTTGCCTGGAATTCACTCTGTAGATCCAGCTGTCCTAACAGTCATGGAGATCTTCCTGCCCAAATGCTGAATCACCATGCCTGGCTCTTTTTTTTTTAGACTGAATTTCCACTGCCACATCTGGTGTTCTACCTATACTGTAGGAACCAAATCCTCCGTGATGCATGAGTTAGGGTTAGGGTTCAGTTGAAAAGGAATTGTTCTCTTACAAGCCTACCAAACATTCAGACTCATAGCCAGCAGATTCCTAGTAATCTTGTATACATTATTCCTTTTGTAAACAATAAAGCTAGCATATGGCTAGAAAATGAACTGCTTGGGGCTATATGATAAACCAACAGAAGCAGACTTTATTGGATCATGGATTTTGCATCTGCCATTCATTAATAAGTATGTGGACTTGGCCACCTATTACAGTATCAGTGTTGTGATGTAACTATCTTTGAGCTTATCCCATCCCATCCCATGGCAAATGTATGCATCACACTGAACATTGATTTGTTCAGGGTAAGAGTATCTCATCACTGAAATAAAAGATGGTACATTTGAGCACTCTGTCTGGGCCGCCTCTTGTCTTCTGTCTCTTCTCTCGATCAGTCTCCATTTTGTTTTTAAGCTTACTGAGAGCTAGACACAGTGGCTTGTGACTAATGTCCCAGTTACTTGGGAGACTGACTCAAGATGATAACTTTAGCATACGAGTTCAAGACTATGTCAGCTTGAGAGTGCTGAGCTGTATTTCTTGTTAAAATCTGTGGTGAAAGGCTGAGATGGGTAGAGTATGCGGGGTATCTATAATTCTGTTCAGATGACTGAAGAACCTGGAAAAATCTATGGCTGTTATTAATGCCTATCATCCTGTTAATATGCATAAGCACATACATGTGTGTATACAATTTGAATATTTAGAAACTTCTATTGTTCTGTAAACGTTTAAAAGAAAGTTCATTGTGTTGAGTTGGTATAGCACAGAAATGAAGAGCCTTATTAGACTAGAAACTTTAAACTTAGTCTTTCTCCAGTTTTAAATGTATTTATGTGGTTTTAAATATGTGTTGTCTTATCTAAGTGAGTTTGAATGTAGAAACTAATAAAGCATTGTCAAATGGGAGAAAAAAAAGATGAAGCTAGGGAGGAAATTGAAAAATTACTGACTTTTAACAAACCCATGTGGTCTCTTTGAAACTCCCAGCCGCCTCTCTTCTGTTGTTATGATTTGTTCAGAATTGGTACCGTCTAATAGTAATATTGATTTTTGGAGGGCAAAATCAAAATTTTGGACGTTCTCTAGTAACTGTCTCTTCCCTGCAGGCATTAACGAGTGCCTGGATTCTTCAATCAGTCACTGCGACCACAACTGTACTGACACCATAACCAGTTTCTACTGTTCCTGTCGCCCTGGGTACAAGCTCATGTCTGACAAACGCACTTGTGTGGATATCGATGAATGCAAGGAGTCGCCCCAACTCTGTAGCCAGATTTGTGAGAATGTAGTAGGTTCCTACATTTGTAAGTGTGCTCCAGGCTACATCCGTGAGCCAAATGGGAAGACCTGCCGGCAAAATAGCAACATCGAGCCCTATCTCATCTTTAGCAACCGCTACTATCTGAGGAACTTAACTACAGATGGCTCGTTTTACTCCCTGATTTTGCAAGGGTTGAGCAATGTCGTGGCCCTGGACTTTGATAGAGTAGAAAAGAGGCTGTACTGGATTGATACCCAGAAGAAAGTCATCGAGAGGATGTTTTTGAATAAGACAAACCGGGAGACGATCATAAACCACAGATTACCAGGTGCTGAAAGTCTGGCTGTGGACTGGGTAGGCAGGTAAGATAGCAACCTCTGGTATGGGGTCTTGTCTTCCACTCTGTTTGAGACAAGGTTTCTTTATTGGCTCAAAGAAGGGAATTCTTCTGTTTATTTAGGGACACTGGGATAGCAGAAGTGTACTACTCTGTCGTGGCTTTACATGGCTTCTGGTGATTCAGTTCTCACTTATCCAGTGAGGCATCTCTCCAATCATGCAATTTATAAAAGCGTTAAAAATTCTAATTTTTCATGCCAATGGGGAATTGGTCCTATCAGCTGGGTTATGTAGAAACATCTAATAATAGCCCTTCCCTTTTCCCTGTTCCCCACTTTGTTTTGGGAAAGATGTGTTGTAAGAGCTGTATGTGTGAATCTCAAGGAGCTCGGATAGGAAGCTGGGAATATAAACAAGTGGCTATAGCAGTAACTCTGTCTTTCCATTGCAGAAAGCTCTATTGGTTGGATTCCGTCCTGGATTGCCTATTTGTCTCTGACCTAGACGGTCGATACCGCCACATGCTAGCCCAGCACTGTGTGGATGCCAACAACACTTTCTGCTTTGAAAATCCCAGGGGAATTACCCTTCATCCTCAAAAAGGGTATCACCCCTCTGTGTTTTTGCACCTCTTCCTTTATATGTTCAATCACCTATTTATGTAGCTCCTAATGTCTGGCTGGGATCTGTCTTCTGCTTTTGTTGATTGGTGAATGGGTTAGTGCAATGAGAAGAATTGTGGCTTATTCCAATAATATTCATCAGCTAGACTCCTGCCTTTGCAATGATGTAACTTTTCATCTTTTTGAGTCACATATTTTAGTTGTATGCATAGAAAATTGTAGTAAATATTTCTTTAGTGGATTCTCTATGTCAAAGCCACTGAAATTCGTAATTGTTCATTTTTAAGGGATACTTAATCACCATCCTTATTTGTTTTGTTTGTTTTTGCCAGCTCTCTGTCCTTTCTGAAAGACTCTGTGGGTGGAAACTTCATTTCTTTAAACGGAAAATAGCTGTGTCTTTTGGCTTCAGGGCCTGAGCCCTCTGTCTGTTTTTGCTCCCACAGGCATGTCTACTGGGCAGATTGGGGTGATCGAGCATACATTGGGAGAATTGGCATGGATGGAAGCAATAAGTCTGTGATTATCTCTACCAAGATAGAATGGCCCAATGCCATCACCATTGACTATACCAACGATCTCTTGTACTGGGCAGATGCTCACCTGGGTTATATCGAGTATGTACCTTGAAAAAGAAAAATCAAACCTAGTCACTAGAAAATAGCAGGGCTGTGGTTTTTGGGGATTCATTTCACCAACTGTGTAATGATCTTCCAGTGGGCCCAAGATCTCATTTAGAGTCACTCTGAGCTCCCTTCTCTTTTGTAAGACAGGGTCTCATGCCTACTGGATTGACTTCTTTGGAACTAGGGATGACTAGGGATGACTTTGAACTTGTACTAACTGAGCTATATCCCCAGTCTGAGCTTATACTACCTACAGGAAAATGCATGGAGTTCTACAGAATTGAGTAGAAAGCTAATTATTAGAGTTTATGGCTATTGCCCACCTAGAAAGTGAGGACAGGATGATGGTAGGTTGCTGAATTGATTCAGCAATTCAGAGAGTGTTCTCTTCTAAAGAGTCTGAGTTCACCTCTTCCTAGTGCCTTCCTAGTGGATCAGCTTGCAATCCTCTGTAACTCCAGCTCCAGGGGATCTGATGCCTCTGGTCTCTGAAGGCACCTGCATATACCCAAACACACGTATACACACACACACAGACAGACACACACACCTAGGAAACACTGATGCTGCTTATTTCAGAAAATCAAAGCTGGTCTATGAATAGGACCAGTATAAAAGATTATTAACTTATAATACCCATTCCATGGCTAGGAACTGGTTATCCTGCCAATATCTGTGGTAAGTACGGCTTTTAAACTTTTATGTTATGTAAGTTTCATTGTTGCTTTCATTAGTGATTCATTTTTCTTAATTTTGATGTGTTCACTCACTGATCCTGGAGGACATGAGAGGTGAGGGGTTAGTTACTCTCTGTTCTTCCTGCCACCAGGTTCTCTGATCTGGAGGGCCACCATCGACAAACAGTATATGATGGAACCCTGCCTCACCCTTATGCTCTTACCATATTTGAAGACACTGTTTTTTGGACAGATTGGAATACAAGGACGGTTGAAAAGGGAAACAAATATGATGGGTCAAATAGGGTAGTGCTGGTGAACACAACGCACAGACCGTTTGACATCCATGTGTACCATCCGTACAGGCAGCCGATTGGTGAGTATGAGATGACTTGGGTGCAGGTGCTTTAGGGAACATGACTTGCAGGATGCTTATTGATACTGGTTTTCTTTGAAGCATCTTTGGAGAATTAAGAAGAGTTCATTTTCCTACTTTTAGATCAAATTTATATTTTTCAGTGTTGGGATAGAACACAGAACCTTCTGCATGATAAATAAGCAACCTACCAATGAACTACATCTTAAGCTCTTAGCTTTTTAGACTAGGTATGTAGCTCAGGCTGGCCTTGAACTGACAATCCACCTGACCCTGCCTCCCAAACAAATTGCAGGTATTATCATAGTTACCTTTTTGTTGGGAGGACTGATGTATTTTAAAGTGGGTTAAATATCAGCTGATTTCATCCCTAAATGCTTTGAAAAATAAGGACTTTCTGTATCTGTATTAGTATACAATTGTAACACCTAAGAGTTAACAACAAAATCCCTTAATAACAAAGTCAAATTTAAAAAATTGTCGTCAGTATGAAATAATTATTAAATATTTACATATGACAGCATATTTCAGATCACACAAACCTTATCATTCCCATCCTCTAGAAAATAACAGTGGCCACAGAACATACTTTTTTCTCTGTGAACTTTTATTCCACTTGATGCAATTACAGTGAATGCTTTAGAAATAATCTGGATGAGATCTGCAATATACTTTTGGGGGACAGATTGGCTTTTCTGGGTCTGCTTTGTTGAGAAGTCTTGCTACAAATATCTGACACACTCAGAAGTAAGGAAAAATGAGAATTGTTAGCATAATGACATTTGATATTTCTTTCAGATGGTCTTACTAGAAACTAAGTTAATCTTTGTCTTCAAATAGTGATGGAGAAACTTAAGACACTGCACAGGCTAGCCATGCATGGTTCCGGTGGACAAACTTCTGTTGCCTAAATTGTTAGGAAGAGGGAGAATCAGTAGTGTTTGCTGGGAAATCCAACTCATATTTGAAATCTGACACATGAATAAAAGCTATATTTTTGCTTACTTTCCCAGGACTTTGAGAAACATCAGACCCACTCTCTGACTGTGGAAATGATAAAACTGGTAGCTTTCTTTTAGCTGAGGTGATAAATTCCACATCCGACTGAGTGCAGCTAATTGGTATTTGACTCTCAAACAAATGGCCACAAACACATGCTTTTTTCTCTTTTGTAGTGAGCAATCCCTGTGGTACCAACAATGGTGGCTGCTCTCATTTGTGCCTCATCAAAGCAGGAGGGAGAGGGTTCACCTGCGAGTGTCCTGATGACTTCCAGACTGTTCAGCTGAGAGACAGAACATTTTGTTTACCCATGTGCTCCAGCACACAGTTCCTGTGTGGGAACAATGAAAAGTGAGCACCCATTCTCCTTTCCCATTGCCTTGCACCTCTTGGGAACACATTGACCTTTGAGTTCCCAGAGAGTTGGGAGGGGACTTCTCTGATTTTTGAGATGAATTCTTGCTGTGTAGCTCACATTGGCCTAGAACTCATTATGTAGCCCAGGCTGGCCTGAGACTCATAGCAGTCCTCCTGTTTCAGCCTTCTGAGTTCTGGAAGTAGTATAGGTTTCCTGTAGATGTAGATTCAGGGCAAAAGGCAGTTAATTCTTTGTTAATTCAATCACTGGTCATAGAGGGTTTCAGCCTCAATGGAATCTAATCTTAAGCCTCTAAGACTTACTACTGATGACTAAGCTCACTCTGACTAGCTTTCTTCTGAACTCTGAAGTGTAAACCATAAACCATCTGCTTCTAACTGTACTTTCTCTCTTAACTTCTGGATTGGCTCTGCTTTTCTTTGCTTCTCCTTCTGAACTGTCTGTTTATGAGCTAAGTGCCCTCAAATCAAATTGCCTGACTGAATTAACTCCCCACTTTTCTCTGAGCTCTGCCTCTTGCCTGCTTCCCATCCACTTCCGTCTTGCTTCTGTCTGAGCTCTGCTTCCACACTCTCCTTCTACCTTGCTTTCTTCTCTAAATCCTGAACTCTGAACTCTGCTTCTACTCTCTGTTTCTCCTTCTGAGCTCTGCCTCTGCCTCCCAAGTGCTGGGATTAAAGGTATGCACCAATACTGCCTTCCTAATTGGGTTTAATTAAAAGTGTGTGCTATATTGTGATTAAAGGTGTGTACTAACATTCTTTCTACCCTAGAGCCACCATGCTGCCCCATTAAAGGATTAAGGGTTCCTCTACAGTTTCCATCAACTGAGAGAGATTTTGGCTAACTAGTTTGGTTCATTGGTGGCACCAACTTCCTGTCTAGATAAGATCTTCCTTGAGTGAAAGGAATTTGCTGGCCAGAGTGACAATGCCTATAATAAACATGCCAGTCTTTATTAAGAAGTAAATAATTTCTGATTTCTAATACACTGTCCTGAGAATCAGGGCTAGAGTATATTTAAATGTACACTACTATTATTTATTTATTTAAATACCATGTATTTAAATGTCCTTAGCTACCATTGCCAGGGTTCTGCCTGTTGGGAACTCAATCCAGTAGTAGGTGGGAAGCAATGATAATGCTTTTAGATCCATCTGTTTCCTACAAATTTCATAATTTCACTTTTCTTTACAGCTGAATAAACCCTGTTGTGTATGCGTGCCACAGTTAGTTCTTCATAATTAGTTCCATTTTCTTGACACTGTAAATAGATCAGCAACAAACACAGATGTACAAGCAGAAAATGAAGCCCTTTGGGTATAGGAGAGAAATAGTCTAACTGAAATCTATTTTTAATTTCAGAGACTACCATACTGGCTAAATTACAGTCAGTATTACAGCCCCACTAGCTGTGAATAAGGGCTCTTCTTGCTCCCATTCTTGTCAGTATTTGTTGTCTGGGTTCTTGATGATATCCATTCTGACTGGGGTTTGGTAGTATCTCAAAGTAGTTTTAATTTGCATCTCTCCCTTGCAAATCTCAGGAACGTGACTAATTACCTATTTGTGTTTTGTCTTTTGAGGTCTGTTCATTTCTTTAACCCTTTGTTGATTGTCATTTCTGCTTTATGAGTGTTGCAGTTCATTGTAAATTCTGGATATTAGCCTATTATCTAAGTAGAGCTGATAAAATACTTTTTCTCTTTCTGTGGACTGTCTGAAGAAGAAATCATCACATTTTTTTTTTCTATTTGTTAAAATTGACTTGTGGTCTCTGAAGTGATCAATTTTGGAGAAGGCTCCATGTGACTTTAGCATACATGTCTGTCACGACATAAGCATTCAATAATCCTTGGAGCCTTCTAGTTTTCCAAAAGATACTCAGATGTCTTCTTTCATTTTGGTAGACAGTCAAAACCATTTTCTTCTAAAAGCGCAGATCAAAACTCCATTTCTTCTCCTGCCCCATCCCTTGGGATTCAGTGTCTGATTCATTTCTCCATGTAGACATGGCTCAGTGGCTTTGGCTTCTTTGCGCAGGTGTATCCCCATATGGTGGAAATGTGATGGACAGAAAGACTGCACTGATGGCTCTGATGAACCAGACTTCTGCCCACACCGGTTTTGCCGCCTGGGACAGTTCCAATGCCGAGATGGCAACTGCACCAGCCCCCAGGCCTTGTGCAATGCTCGCCAGGATTGTGCCGATGGCTCTGATGAAGACCTTGTTCTTTGTGGTATGTTGGGTTCCTTTCTGCCTGATTTGCCCATTTCTGTAATTGATTCTGTAGTTGTAGAATCAACCCAAAATCTGGTTCAAAAACTTTGGAGAAAAGTTTAGGGCCCAACCTGTATCTATTTAATAGGCATTTTGAATTTGAATATCTAAGATCAATAAATAGTAAGTTGTATAAATGGGTGTTTTTTCCCCTATGTGCTAGGCACAGAATCCTCTTTGAGCTGACATTGAGGAGGAAATAGGAACCTCTCTCTTCTTTTTAAATGGGGATTGTGTTTTTCTTTTTTATTAAAAAGATACTCCAACTATAAACCAAACATAAAGTGTAGCGATAATCACAGACTTTGAAGACCATTAAATAGTAGAAAGACAGCATTAGGAGAAGGTGTGTTTAGCACCTGGCCCCCCTTGCATGAGGAGAAAGATGTGAAAGAACTCAGACTTTAATGAAAGTCTATTAGTTTTTCTAATAAGAATAACTCTCTGTGTTGTGGTCATTGTTGACCATAAATACAGTAGAATGTAAACTCAGTGAAAGGAAGTGAAGACAGAATTCTCTAGATCCCCCTAGTATGAACGGGGTGCTCCTGTTCTTGACAGCTTCTCCACTGGTAACTAAATGCCCTGTTTGCAGAGCATCACAGGTGTGAATCCAATGAATGGCAGTGTGCCAACAAGCGCTGTATCCCAGAGGCCTGGCAGTGTGACTCAGTGAACGACTGCCAGGATAACTCAGATGAAGACAGTTCGCACTGTGCCAGCAGGACCTGCAGGCCCGGCCAGTTCAGGTGTAACAATGGCCGGTGTATCCCACAGAGCTGGAAGTGTGATGTGGACAATGACTGTGGAGACTATTCGGATGAGCCTATGCATGAATGCAGTGAGTCCCCTGGGGTGGGCCATGCGACACCAGAGCAAGTACACAAGCAGATTGGGATGCATCCCTCTGCTTCGGCCGGAGAGAAGGGAATGCCCTTTCTTGTCTTTCCCTGCAAACTCCGTCACGGCAAGATAAAGGAGAGTAGAGTGGCTTACCTTTGTAGCCAGACCCCGGCTGTACCTCCCATTGATTCACTGAGCCATGCAGAACACGATAAAAACAAGCACTTGCAGTTTGCATATGGATCGCGCTCTCATTTGAGAAGCACTGTGAGGTCAGGAAGGTGATACTTAATCATTTTATAGGTAAATAAAATGAGGGCCACATTAAGAGAAGGGCCACATCACCACAGCACCAGTATTCTGATTCAGGGATTTCATGCCAAACCAGGTTTGTGGCCCTTCTACTCCAAACTCCATCAAGCACTAATGAATGGAACTGAGATATCAAGAAAAGTTAGGGCTCCATTGTTCTGCTCAAAGCAGAACAGCTCACACCTAACAAAGATGCCTGTTGCCAGAGCCTGTATGGTGGTTGCACTGTAATTGTCTGTAATTGTCGATTGCTGGCAATGACCTCTATGTAATCACAGCCTTCTGGGGTGGTTCTTTCGGGATTGCTATTTCCATTCTTATTTCTTGCTTCCTTCCTTTTCAGTGAGCGCTGCTTACAACTGTGACAACCACACGGAATTCAGCTGCAAAACTAACTATCGCTGCATCCCACAGTGGGCTGTGTGCAATGGCGCCGATGACTGCAGGGACAACAGCGATGAGCAAGGCTGTGGTAGGGAGGGCTCCAGGTGCGGGGGAGGAGTGGGAGAATGGCAGTGTCCAGTGCTGCTCTTGTAATGATGGGTTTCCCGTGTCTTTTACCTCTAGAAAGTAGTTTAGAGTTATTGGGGCATCTTAATTCATGTCAACGTAAATGACATCCAATCCCAAAGCATGCACTAAGTTAAAGAAAATATCATTAAGGTGTTAAGAACATGTATAATGTCTCCCTAATGGAAAATCCTTACTCATACATGACAGATCTAAGTAGCTTGTCTGGTCTCGCAGATGGTAGAAGGTGCAATGTGCCTCAAAAGAGGTATTTCCAAATCTGGATGTATTATTTTATTACTATCATATTCTAAATGTTTCTGTGAGTTCTATAATCATCAACTGGGCAGCTGTAGTCACTCTGGTAACGTGGAAAGCATTTAAGGGCAATAGGCCAAATAAATTAATGGAAATTGTTAAAATTAGATACATGCTCTCTTGAAACCAAAGTGTCTGTGTATTGTTTAGAAGAGAGAGAGGGGAAAAAAAAGTCTGGATTATTTTACACTGTGTCTAAACCACTAAAGACAATGTGATAGAATGTTCTATGGACTCCATTTTAAGCCTTTGATGATGTTTTTGGCCTCTTGTTGCCAATTACAAACTTGATACCACTTTAGTTTCTACAAAAGACAATAAGGGCCAGGCACCTCGCATATGCCTGAGGCAGAGGCTAGGTGGGGCAGCCAAGGCTACAGGAGATATCCTGACTCACACCCCCTCTAAAAAAAAAAGTAATGAATTTATTTTCAAGATGGGAGGTAGGTTAAGGTTAGCTAAGGAAGGGCATCTCTATGTCTGGGAGCTTTGAGAATTTGGAGACATAATTCTCAGACTGTATCACAAGGAAGCAGGGACCTTGGCCAATAAAGACTTGAAAATGCTTGTGTTCTGCAGATGCGGTACCCTGTGATCCGTTGGGGGATTTCCGATGTAGAAATCACCTCTGCATCCCTCTCCGCTGGAAGTGTGATGGCTACGATGACTGTGGGGATAACTCTGATGAGGAGAGCTGTGGTGAGTGCTCAGGACTTGTGACTTTGAGAGCCACCAGGGCTGGGATATCTGTCTATAATTCATTCACCCTTGGAGCCATCCTCTCTGTGGCTATGGGAGTGTATATTTCTTTCTGAAATGCTAATAAGTCAAGCTTCTGGAGAAGGTGTTGTGAAGGGGATATTTGATCAAGTCTACTTTTGGTCTGTTGAATTTATTTTCTCAACTTTATTTTGCTAAAACAAGTGAGGTGATTTCTGGCAAAGAATGAATAAAGTAAGATGAGTAAAACCAGAAGTACAGTAAGGGAAGGACCCAAAGGACCTACATCAGGAGCTCTTTTCCCCACCAACATGGTCCTAACAGCAGGAGAGGAATATTTCTGCTATTTGCATGGTTATCATTCTGTAGCATTTGTGGTAACTACTAGGAATCAGACATGAGCCTGAGGGAAGGAAGCCATAGGTCTAGATCACACTAAACTCAGTAATCAGTTTTGAATGATAAGGTATATTTGGAAAATAAGTCCCACTCGAGCAATTATCATTGGCTCATGATATATTTTCAATTTAAAATTTCTTTTCAGTGAATTAAATCAATTAATTGTTTTTAATTTTTATTTAATTTCTTTATTTAAAGATTTGATTATTTTCAATTAACTAAATGAACTAACATACTTTCCTTATTTATTTATTTGTTAATTAATTAATTTATTTATTTAGAGGCAGGGTTTTCCTGTATAGATCTAGCCGCTCTGTAGACAAGGCTGGCCTTTGCCTCCCAACTGCTAGGATTAAAGGCAGTGCTACTACATTTAGTAAGGCAGAGGATTTTGTTTTAGAATGTGAGTTGAGTTGTCCATGCAGGCCTGTGGGACTAGATCACAGGGCAGACTTGGACCCATGACCCAGGCCTGTCTCCTGAACGGGATTCCCAGGACATGCTGATGGCCAGGTGGCTTTCTTTTTCAGTTCCTCGGGACTGCACAGAGAGTGAGTTCCGATGTGTCAATCAGCAGTGCATCCCCTCTCGATGGGTCTGTGACCAAGACAATGACTGTGGCGACAACTCAGATGAACGGGATTGTGGTAACTATCAGGGGCAAACGGAATCTTACACCATGACAGTGTAGGGACTTCAAACTAGTGTTGATATAAGGTTCTTTAGTGTACAATGACATGTCATTTACGTAGCATTAATGTTTCACCTAACACAGTATCTTCTGCATGCTCTCTTTACTCTATGTTAAATTCATAGTATTAATCACAATGATAGGAAAAATAAGAATCTTTAAGTCTCATTTTAATTTAAATATTGCCTACAAGCAGACTTTTATTTGCATTGAACTTCTCAAAAACACATTAGCTCCCTAGTTTTCTGCAGAAGGTGATGGCTGGTGTATAGGATAGAAATGCTGGGTTTGAGAAAAATTATAGAACCTTGGAAATTAGGGAATTATTATTTCTAAGGAAACATATAAGAGCTGAGATTAGCTAAGAGGAGACAGGAGTGTCCTACTCCATGTGCTGAAGGGAGAAATTGAAGTCTGAGTTTCTCTCTTTTCCGGATGGCGGTGTGAGTTTGCTGTGAGACAGCCATAGGGGTTGGGTAGAAAGGTGATGGCAGCCTCCTTGTGCTCCATCTTCTGGGGAATCTTTTCAGAAATGAAGACCTGCCATCCTGAACATTTCCAGTGTACGAGCGGACACTGTGTGCCCAGTGCATTTAAATGTGACGGGAGAGCAGACTGTCTGGATGCTTCTGATGAATCCACTTGTCGTAAGTGTCAGCTCACTAAAGGTGTGCCTGAGTGCATGGGTGTGGAGTCTTAGACACAGTCCAAGTCTCCTGGTAATTTCCAGTTGCCAGGTTCTGAGTCATTGCTTTCCATGGACTCAAGGTCCCCAGTTGTTTGCAGTGGCTGTTCAAACGTGAATTATTAGCAATATTTTAAATAGAGAATGTGCTAGCAAACTGAGTATTATTAACTTATCATATAAATCACTAACTGGGTAAAAGACATTTGAGGTAAAGAAAGCTCAGGCTATGAATGAACACAAAATGTGGGTTGGAAGTCTACAGCATTAAACTGTTCTGAATGATGTATTCAGAAGGATATGTTTATCTCATCATTGTGTGTCCTTTTCTGACCCACAGCTACTCGCTTTCCCAATGGTACCTACTGCCCAGCTGCCATGTTTGAATGTAAAAACCATGTGTGTATCCAGTCATTTTGGATATGTGATGGAGAAAATGACTGTGTCGATGGTTCTGATGAGGAGCTTCACCTGTGCTGTAAGAGGGAGAGGGGTGGGCAAAATGGACATTATCTTGTCTGGTGACTTCTCAATGTTCCTTATGCAGTGTGTGAGCTTGGAGGGCAGTTGTATAGCTCAGAGGACTGATGGACACACAATCAGCACTGAAGATCTCACTTAATCTTCTTGCTTCAGTTCTCTATCTGGAGTTTGAGGAACTTGGGTCAATTTCCAAGATTTTAAGGATTAAAGCTGTGGCAAACATGGAAACCTGAAGTCCCACATACACAGGGGCACAGGTTCCTTGGGGTTGTTGGAGTTAGTGGGGGTGTGGGGGTAAACTGTAGCTCTCCTGCTCCATCCTGGAAGTACCCTTCTCTTGCTGTATTGGAGCAGTTGTAGAAAACCTGAAGTCCCGGTCCTTAAAACCACTTCCCTTTACATACACACTCAAGGCCTTCTTATATGTACTTATTTTTCTAATGAGTGGACTCTTCTGTCTGTGTACAGGTCAGAATCATACCACATGTTCTGGCCTGACTTAAGTCTACTGAGGCAGATTATCTGTTAAGGATGGGGCTTTTTTTTTTTTCCCAAATTAAAAACAAATTGTGTTTATGGGTGTTTTGTCTGCATGTATGTCTTTGAAACACAGCACAGTGTTAACTGAGGTCAGAAGAGGGCATCAGATCCCCCAAACTGGAGTTACAGATGGTTGTGAGCTGCCATGCAGGTGGTTGGACTGGAACTAGGTTATCTGCAAGAGCAGCCAGTGCTCTTTACCTCTGAGCCATCTTGGTCCCTTGGTTGAAAACAATTGGTTTTAGTAAAAGGAATGAAATTGTATTGTTTTGAGTCACTGGTGAAAAGCCACTGTAATAATTCTTATGGTGTCTTACCCAGGCTGGGATTGGTGGTATTGATTGGAAAGAGGTGAGGAATGCAAGTTAACAGGCTTGCTAGGTTGGGGAGGCCCAGCAACCTAGTCAGGAAGAGATTCCCAAGTGTTTGACCCGTGGGTTGAAGCTTCAGAAGAGACCTAGAAATCTTTCTGCCCGAACTCTTCTGATAGCTTGTGCGGTGCATCTATAACTTGCTTTTTAAAGTTATATCACCTCTTCCACTCCCTCCCCTGCACCTTCCTGCTCAATCTCAGTGCAGATATGACTACATGGAGTGATATCAGAATCTTTCCCTCCTAGAGACCTTCAGTGACATTGTATTTCCACAGTGCCCTTCCAGCACTGCTGACATCGTCTTACCATATTTTGTTTTCAACTTGATGAAGTCATTAGGCAGTCATTTCTCTTTGTAAGACAAAATAGCCATAGCTAATACAATTAAATTTTGGAGAGGTGAGGACACACACACACACACACACACACACACACACACACACACACACATCAATCCCCACACTCACACTAATGTTCAACATTCTTTTCTAATGTTGCCCCGGCCATTCACAGCAAATAATTCAAGTACTAGTTCCACTAACAGTGCTTTCAAGAGTCAGCCATAGGGTTTGACTCCCTCTTTCTCTAAGGGAGCCTCATTAAGAGTGCCATATCTTTTTATCTCTATGCATGGTGCAAAGTCAGAAAATTAAATAGCTTAAGGCCTCCATTTAGAAGAACAACACAGATGTATGTGGAGTTCACTGAATTATATGTATGGATGTCTTAGTTTTTGTTGCTATTGTGACAAAAAGCAACTTAAAGGAGAAAGTTTCAGGTTACATAACATCAGGTCAAGGAAGTAATAATGGCTACAGCTTGAAGTATTATTATTTCTGGAGTCCTAAGAAGAGCAACAAATGTGTACGTGGCAGAGCTTAGCCCACTCTTCCCACTTTCACACAATATAGGCTCATCTGCCCAACATACCTCTTTTAAGCCACACCCTTCCTGTCTAGACAATGATTCATCCTGCAGCTAACATGGGTCATACCATATTAATTAATACAATCACAATGATTCTCTACACTCACGCTCAGAGGTTGATCTCTAACTGCTGTCTAGCTGCTCCATTAACACTAACCTTCATAATGGAGGCCACTGACTTGCTGGTATATGCAAAGAGGACCGTGTCACCAGTACCAAGGTATGACTCTTCTGTTTTTCCCAGTTGCATAAGTCGCTGCTAGATGTCTTTCTCTGGAGATAAGATGAGCTACAGTTTGAGATACCAACTTTAAGTAAGAGGCTGAGGATTCAAGCAAGGAAACCCATCACAGGATGAAATGAAGACTTCATGCATTAGAAATTCCATGATCACATTCAGAAGGGTACAACAGTGGTCTCCTATTGCTGGCTTCTCCAGCTTCAGACCACACATATCCTTGTCCTGTACCCTAGCCACATAGGTTTCTATAAAGGTTTCAAACCCGCCATATTCCTTCCTGATTCTCCTAAATGTGGTGCCTCTTATGACCCACCTCCCTGTGTTATAGCTCACATATGTATTCTCCAGAAAGGGGCTTCTTGTGTAATTGATTCACCTGTATGTAGTCTGTTACTGCTAGAATGAAGTTCCATGAGAATAAAGACTATCTTCCTTGCTCCTCTTTATGTCAAGAATATGTCTAGAACCTGCAACAGTGCGTATCTGAGACTTAAGATGTGTATGTTGATTAGTAAATCAAATGAGCGAGTGAATGAATGAATGATGAATGAATGAAGTGAGCCTGGCACTGGGATGGCCTGGAGATTTTAGACATTGACATAGACATTGCCTCTGCTACTTTTAACTTGCAGTTTTGTTTTTCACTTTCCAGTCAATGTTCCGTGTGAGCAGCCACATCGTTTCCGATGTGACAACAGTCGCTGTATTTATGGTCACCAGCTGTGCAATGGTGTGGATGACTGCGGGGATGGGACTGATGAGAAAGAAGAGCACTGTAAGCAGGGTGGGGAAGGATGAGGCAAAAGTTGGGGCCCTTAACATTGTAAGGTGTTCCTCTGGGGTTTCTAATGTCCTGTAGTGGTATATCACAGACAACACAAACACATACAGTGTTCAGATGCCAACTTAGCACCTCCCTGTCTCATTTGAGCAAGATGTTGACAGGCCTCTTACATTGCAGTCTTTGTGTTTAAAGATCTAATTAGCTACTTTCATGTGTCTTGTAAGAAAATGACAGAAAAGATGAAATATTAGTTAAGCCAAGGTCTGTTAATGGATTATTTGTTCTCAAGATGAGGCTTAGCTACTCCACAACCTACAGTGCTCATTACGAGTCTGGGGTCTACAAGTGTAATTTTTCATGATCAGCTGAAAATATCATGTTAAATAAGGGTAACTGATGTTAACATAGCACCCAGTATTCTTCCTGAATGTGGAAATTGGTTTTCCAGAGAAGAAAAATAATTATTTTTTGTCTTAAAGTGTTTTTATTATTTTTCTGTTTTATATGTATGGATGTTTTGCCTGTGCATGTGTCCGTGCACCTCATGCTTGCCTGGCTCCTGAGAAGGTCAGAAGAGTATGTCAGATCACTAGAACTGGAATTATATACAATTGTGAGCTATGTTGTGGGTACTGGGAATTTTATCCAGGTTGCTAGGGAGACCAACCAGTGATCTTAACTGCTCTGCCATCTCTTCAGCCCCAGTAGATTAGTTTAAGATAGAAACTTCAAACTGGCTGGATTTCATATATTAAGTGTTGAAAAGAGTTGTACTTTCTTATATTTTGAGGACTTTTACAAATCTGTCTATTGAGAGTTGATCAGCTTTGTGGGAAAATTAATTTGCTTAGAAAAAAGCCATTGAGACCAGTAGCTAATAGCCTAGTTTCATTTGTGTTTCCTGTCCCCAAATAAGAGCATGATATAGAAATAAACATTTTTTATTTCATTCTTCTAGGAATGAAAGAATTAGACTCTTTGAGGTCACCAGTCACGACAGTTCTGGGCTAGGTTTATACACTGGTGAATGAGAACCCTGATTCATGCTGGAAGTAATAATAAGCTCTTAAGTAATACTCAACAGCACTTCATTCACTCTCTAAGCTGGAAATAAATAGTGTGTTCAGCCCATGCAGACACTATGAAGGCTCCACCCAGATCAGAGGGCATTTGGTTAGGTCAGGTTACCTCTCTGAGAGGTAAATCTATGCCTCTTGTGCTTCCTAGTCTCTGGTCTTCCTCTGTGGCAGTATTTCCTTGTATGTTTCCTGATTCATATGAAGGTGCTACATCTGTGCCCTCCTAAGGGGATATGCATCTGTCTAAGCTCATTCACTTGTAGTAGGTTGGAGTCCAGTACTCTTTTTTTTTAATCAAGAAAGAAATGATTTATTTTGATTAATAATGCATAGTAAGACATTTTAAATTTGCTCATTTATGCTTATATATATATAATGTACTGCATCTCAATGCCTGCAAACTATAGATCCATCCAGATTATTACTTTAGAAAGAACTGTATTTAATATAGCAAATCCAATCTTTTAGTATTATGCTGAGCATGGGCAAAAAGAATTCTATAGATTCAATAATTCACTCTTAAGAGTGTGCTTTTGAACAGGATAATCACAGAAAACAACACATTTTTTAGAAAGGTTTTTACATTCTTAGCCATATGTTGATGAATATATCATCAATTTGAAGTATTATAAATTAGCTTCTTTTATTCACCCATCTGAGTCATTATCTTTAAAATCATTATTGCTTCTATAATGGCAACTCTAGAATTTCTTTCCTGGCCTATGTGATGGTATTCTTTTTGATCCATTCTTCTCACTTTAAAAATACCACACATAAAGACACATAGGTTAATCCTCCTGGATCATTTCAACTCATACTTAAAACTTGTGATAAACAGTTACTGATTTTTGATGTGTCCCGCCACAGGTTTCTCTCAGAAACTTAACAGACATTTGGCCTGCTTGCTTCTACTCAGTTCTAAAAGTTAATACCCTTGTTGGATGTTCCTTTAGAGACAGCTCTTTTACCCGCCTCATTTCTTGTTCTCTCGCAGACCTTGGTAGCAGCCTCATTGCCACTTACACCATTAGGAAAGGAGAAGGACATTTTGTCCAACTAAGCTTTCTTGGCCTGTGCATCTCAGAGCCTTTTAACCTGCAAATCCTTCCTGCTCAGGGCTTAGATGCACTCAGCTCTTCCCATACCGCAGAAACTTTTGTCTTTATTTTCTTGCATTTTTGTCTGTATATCAACAGTTCTTCACTGACCTCCTTCTCTAAAGCTCCTTTGCTAAGTAAGGGCAATCTGGACACACTGCTAACACACTCTTTTCTAACCTCTTTCCCTGGGCATATCAAGTTCCATAAGCACACGCACTGCTTTCTCTCCTCACCAACAGCTTTGTACAGCCTGGATCTCCTGACTGTCAAGCTGATGCCAAATATTTTCAGTTTTTTATTTGGAAAGATTCTACTTCTTTCATCACTCTGTATCACTCAGAGTAATTGATGTGGCTGCAACCAACAAATTTCTGAGTCTTAACACAACAAAGACTTCTTTCTCATTTGGATAAAGGACAGAGCAGCTTACACAACATCCTCCATCTTGAGGCTAGCTACTTGACATACCTGACTGCCAAGGTTACAGAAGCAGCGTATGAGGGTACATGAAGCCACATGGGCCTCTGATCGCTTCAGTCCAAAGGTGACATATGTCACTTCCAATGTAGCCCATTGGCTAGAACTAGTCATTTGGTCCCAATCTAGCTACAAGGGATCCTGGGAAAAGTAAGGAAATACACATTTATTTATGAGCAGAGGAAGTGAATTAAAGCATTTTGTTTCAATGAACAAAAAATTTGACTTTAACTTGTTTTTAAATTACAGGTAGAAAACCAACCACCAAACCTTGCACGGAAACCGAATATAAGTGTGGCAATGGAAACTGCATTTCACAGCACTATGTGTGTGACAATGTTAATGACTGTGGGGACCTTTCTGATGAAACTGGTTGCAGTAAGTAAACATTTAGTTTTATAGTCCATTATAGTATAATAACTGGACAGACTCTCAAATGGCCCAAATGGGCTCCTATACAAAACGTAGTCAAGGATCATTACAACTCCTAATTCTCCTGCCTCTACCTCCAAGTGCTGGGATCATAGGTATGTGCCATTATGTTATTTTCATTTTAAAGAAGAAAGTCTTTGTGCTGAAAGAGATAACATACCCAAGGGATGGGTTTTGGTTCACTTGGAACTGTTGAGAAGACATTAGTAGTCCATACCTTTGACATCCCTTCGTAGCTCATATATATTATCTAATTGTTCTGCCCATTGGGCAGCTATTATTGTCTATCTTCATCCTGATGCTCAAGAAGTTTAAGTCATCTACTGGAGAGTAAGCAGAGTAACAACAGAAGCAGATACTAAGCATCTATAGAACTCCAGAAAAGGAGAGTCTCTGCTCCCCTTGGATACCTGCTGTGCTACTTTGGCACAGACTGACCTCTTTAAGCCTTGGTGTCTTTAATCAATCCATCAACCAAACAATCAATCAATCAATCAATCAATCAATGAGTCAGCCAGTCAACTGGCTATTGTGTACATGTGTATCCATGCATGCGTGTGTGTGTGTGTGTGTGTGTGTGTGTGCGCGCGCACGCACGCGCATGCGGGTGTAGGTCAGAATACAATTTTATGGTGTTTGGTTCTCTCCCTTCATTATTCCATAGGTTCCAGGGAAGAAACTCAGGGCACCAGACTTTCATGGCAAGCATTTTTACCCTCTGAGTCATTCCAGAGGGATGCACTCTCTGAAGGAGCTCTTGAAATACTGAGAGCCTGAGACTGATCATGTTAGTTAGCTCCATGTGTTTTCAGCATCTTGGGTATTACATGAGCCCCCTTTCCCTTGGGCCTAGGCCTACAGAGGCCTTTTACTACTTGACCACACTGAGTTGGTTTGCCATTTATCTCACATATCCTCTCAGTGGGCCTTGGAGTACTTGACAAAATGAAGTGACTTGATTACATTTTTGGTAGAATTTGTAAAGCTGGGTTTGGGTTTTGACATGAAGAGATTGATAATGTAAACAGCTACAGGAGGTTAGCAAATTTCCAAGTTTGACTTGGGCTAAATGAGGGTTTCTCTTAGTCTCTGTGGTAGTTATGCTCTTGTTAAGATCTCTTACTTTGGAAAGATTTTATCCAATCATGGGAGAGCTTTCTGAATTCTGGATCACTTTTTACAGATTAACTTTAGAGCTGTAGGATTTTAGCATTTTAGGACTTTAGGATCACAAAGTCCAGTTGTACAGTTATAAGAATAGTTCACTGTAGAGAGACTGTGGCATTGGAAAGATAAAGAGAGTTGCTATGAACTTAACAATGTATGTATGCCAAGTAAACAGATTCATGGACACATCCAAAGCACTGAAACTGTCTGAAGAAATAAAAAAACCTGCATAGACTTATTTATTAGGAAATATGTAGTTGTTGGTAGCTTAGTCTTTTAAGCTTTCATGCTTATAATTTTAAAGCACGCATTCCAAGGGTAGTGTTCTACTGAGTGGCATTCTTCTGCTCTTGAAACTCAATGTTTTTAGTCTCTCCAAAATATGTCAGTAAATCTTTCATTGTGCCATAAGAGATGCTGAAATGTGGTTAGGAAGAGAAATAGAAGTCTGTTTTGATCTGAACCAGGAGATTCCAGTTTCTTTGGGTGAAATACTTAGAAGCCTGTGATGAGGCTTGACTCCTTTATGGAGGCACACACTGTTCACCACTTCTTCATCTATCCTCAGCTTCTCCAGCTTCCCTAAGGCCCGGGTTTGGGAGTAGGTGGAGACTGGGGTTGAAAGAAGCAAGCTGATGAGGATGAGAGCCAGGTGAGCTGCAGAGATCGGCAGGGACAAGATCACTAGGCAAAGAGAGAGAAGTATCTGGACAGTTGTGAGGAATCTATTCTGAAAATCTATACTACACACTACAGTACACTGTATCCCTAAGCTATAAAATCTAGGACATGTTAATCATCATAAGTAGAGGCTGGAGTGTGGCTCAGTGTTATGTAGGTAGAGTGCATGCATATTGAACATTGCAAAGGTCTGAGGTTCAATCGCCAGCACCAGAAGAAAATAAATTATCTGAACTTCATAACCAAGAAAGGTTTACTCTTTTTGTACATTAGTTTCTACACTTAATAAAATATTTTAAACAATGTTACAATGTCTTCTCCATTTATTTTTAGATATTTTCCATGGCAAAGTATCATTTGAAGCCTTGAATTTTCATAACAACTCATAATATAAATCATCAAAACTCATTGTTTCTTAGATTTATGCCTCTTTTTTTATTTTTACTTGTCTCAAAATGAAATGCATCTTATAAATTATAACATGCCATAGTGCAAGTTATCACTTTCTGTATCATTAATGGTGCATCAATGATAACTTAGAGATTTAAGACAATACAGTATATCTTATTTCTTCCTTACTGTTGAAAATATAATTATGTTCTTTTTTTCCCTATCAGTGTTATAACCCTTAAACACAAAAAGTACATATTTTTATCCCCTTGTAGGGGAAATTCATTAATAGAGTAACTGAGTAAAAAGATATGAATATATTATTTTTATTGATTATTTTCTGCTTTGCTGGTGATGGAGCCCGGGGCCTTGTGTATACGAGGTAAATTCTGTATCACTAAACTACAACAGCAGCCCAGCAGGAAGGCGTATTGTTACAGCAGTTTAAAGTACATATTTATGCCTCTATATATGAACTACACAAACTGTTAGACAGACACAAACACTAAACTCTCTCAAAAAATAATAGAACAAGAAACCTGTATTTAGGAATTTATAGATGTTGAGAGCTCAGATTCAGTCTTTATTATAAGCATTTTGTGTATGTAAAGTGTATAATATGATTGTGCATTTTATTCACTCTGATCAACACCCTGCCAATTTGTCAATAATTAGAAAAATTGTACTCTTGTAACTATAATTTCGTCCTAACCTGTATCAATGTGTGTGTGTGTGTGTGTGTGTGTGTGTGTTCGTAATCTATGAACCAGCTCCTATCTACCTACTTACATAAGATGAAGTAGAGCATGTGATGGTAGCTGTAGAATCCTGGTTTTAGACTTTTTGAGTTCAAAGTTGGTTGCTTTATGTTGAGCCTGGTAGTGCTGTGTATGCTGGGAAATGGCCTTAAGGAGTGTTGCACATTTGTGTAGATAGCATCCAAACCATTTACAGAACAAACTTCCAGTATAATCAGGACTTCTGGAAAGAGTCATCTGCAGGTCCTGTAGAGTTGGCTAGATGTCTGTGTGTTTGTGGCCGATCTAGCTTGTATCTTCCATTTATAATGCTGAGATTTTGTTTCTTCAGATCTAGGAGATAACAGAACATGTGCTGAAAACATATGCAAACAGAACTGTACCCAGTTAAGTGACGGAGGATTCATCTGTTCCTGTAGAACTGGGTTCAAAACTAGTACTTTGGACAAAAATTCCTGTCAAGGTAATATACTTGCTCTTCCACTGTTATTTAGAGAAATTTACATTTTTTTAAGGTTCTCCACCATCTATTGACTTTTTATTAAACCACTGTATAATTTCCTTAATGGGGTTAATGTCATAGTGCTGTCCCTCAGTAAACAGTGTCAAATACTGATGGTCTTGGTTGTGATGGCTGCGAAATTCACAAGTCTGTGAAATAAAACCACCAGAAATCACAGAGCTTATTGTCTTCATCACAAGTCAAAACCCATATTTATTTATATTTATTACATGTATATTTATTACATATCTTGTATAAATGACTTTGTGTCATGGGCTCAGGAGGTAGCCCCTCAAGGCTGTGACTTTAGGTATTTTTTATCATGAATATTACTGTGTTTAATTCATATGTCATACTCTAATAAATTTTTGGCTCCTAGGGTGTTATGTATACTAGACAAGCAGCCTACCACAAAGCTATAGCTACTGCCCTTCAGAGATGATTTAAAGAATTCTTACCTGATGCAACTCATTTGTTACACCAATACTCTTCCTGACTGTTGTTTAGTTACCAAAAGCGAAGCATTGCCAACTAGCAGCCATACAAAATGCTTTTGGCAAGCAAACATTTGCCTTACTATTGTAAGATGTTATGATGCTTTAGTAATAGAACCCTCTGTCTGTTGTTGACCAGCTTGGGGGCTTCAGGTTCATTAAAATTTTGTTTTTATTGTGGAAAAAAAGAAAAACACAATGTCGGAAACTCATGTCTTCAACGTATTTTGGTTTCATTACTTGTCTCATGTGTACTCTTCTTAGTCCTCTTTGCTTGTAAATTCTAATCTGGAGGGGTCAGAATATGTGTTGCATACTTGGATTTTATTTTGCCTGCAGATATCAATGAATGTGAGCAGTTTGGTATCTGCCCCCAGAACTGTCGAAATAGCAAAGGAAGTTACGAATGTTTCTGCGCCGATGGCTTCAAGTCTATGAGTACCCATTATGGAGAACGGTGTGCAGCTGATGGTACGATGGGTCCTTCCAGGGGGTACACAGATTCCGAGAGTGTGGAGTTATAGGAAAGAACTTCCACTTTTCATAGTTTCAGCTACTTCTTTCCTAATACTGACCTCTGTCCTCTCCTCTTCTGCCAGCCTAAAACACTAACTAGAGACCCCTAACACATGCAAAACTAAACGCCAGATATTAGTTATTCTATACTGGGACAAAAAGGGGACGGGTGTTAGTCTGTAGGAGACACAAGCAACAGAAGCGTGCAGCAGGGTAGGCACCAACAAAAAGAAATTGATGAACTCTGCTAGCTTCCAGTCCAGTGGGACCCAAGATTTGAAGCCACATAGCCCAAGATGGGCATAAAACACACATAACTGGGGCAAATCCAGGACACCCTGCTGGTATATCCTTCTATCATTCATGAACTGCTGGTCACAGACAGGCTGGCACATTCAGAACATCAATCATTAGTTTTACATTTTAAGCCAGTGCCTAAATCCAAGAACCCAGCTAAATAAAGAGCAGCACAAATACTAGATGGAAATGACAAAAAGAGAAAGAATGTAAGTCAGAAGTGCTATGTTCCAAATTTCAGAGTCTGATCTAAATCGACATTTCCCAGTTAAGGAGTATATGGCTTTCTTTAGGACCTAGTACCAGGAGACTGGTACTAGAATTTAAGAAACTTATTAAGAAAGTTTAAGTGGCCAAAAGGTACATGTTTGACTAGAAAACTTGGTTTTTTGTGCTCCAGTTTGAGAGTGAACAGAAGCTAAAGTGAAGGCATTTGAACAGCTGGCCCTGCAATTAAGCAGCAAATCTAAAAACGTTTAAGTCTTTTAACCAAGGGGGGTAGCTGAAATAAATTAGAATATTCATATAAAACATAATGTCAAGTCTGAGGAAATATATAAAATGAACTTTTAAAAGTCACTTAAATTGCATTTGATTGACATTTTGAAAGTAAATTAAAATTTTAAAGTTCTAGAGAAGTATTTTGGGATGAGTCACCATTGAAAGAGCTACTTTAGTTTTTTTTTTTTTTTAAACCCTAAAAATCAAGAACAAGCTGGCTTGTTTCTCATTAGCTAGCAGTTAAATTGGGCTGTGGAGATGATTACCTGTTAAAACAATCACAAAATCCATCAGTCAAGAGTGAAGGCTAATAACTCCCTAGTAAGCTCTCAGCAAGGCTGTGAATGTTGTATTTCTTCTGTGAGACTGCATGTCTACTGGCTTGTCAGTGGGTGAGGGAAAGACTGGCAGTAAAAGTGGGGGCTCTTTTTAGTGGTCTCAATCTTGCCTAATCAGCCACTGGAGACAAAATAAAGAAAGAAAGGAAGAGAGAAAGAAAGTGGAGACAAAATAAAGAAAGAAAGGAAGAGAGGAAGAAAGAAGAAAGAAAGAAAGAAAGAAAGAAAGAAAGAAAGAAAGAAAGAAAGAAAGAAAAAGAAAGAAAAAAAGAGAGAGACACAACTGATGCTCAACGACTGTGAGCATTAGTTCTGATGCTCAAATTCCTCTAAAACCAATTCTTCTCTCCTCTCCCTCAACTCCCTGCCCACAAGGGAAATACCTTCCAGTGCATTTAATACTCACTTTACTTCTTAAAAGGTCTAGTGAAATTCAGATAGACAAAGTTCGTTTGTTTACAGGAAATCCAGCCCTGTTGCTCCTGCCTGAGAATGTCCGAATCCGGAAGTATAACATCTCATCTGAGAAGTTCTCAGAGTATCTGGAAGAACAGGAACATATCCAAACTGTTGACTATGCCTGGGACCCCGAGGGCATAGGCCTCAGTGAGTATAGAACTTGCACACTGGTCACTTCCCTGATTTTTGTGATTTTCAAATGTTGAATTTGTGGGAACTTTTCAACTTTTATCTAGTGGATTTGTTGCCTAAATGGAAATGGAAGCAGCCGTGCGGCGCTTCCCTTGCTTGTAACTGTGTTCCTGCCAACTCCCCCTGATTCCCACTGGAACGTCCCCCCACATCCTCTTGTCTTTGTTCATACGACTCCTCTTCTTGTGTGCCATAGCATACCTAGCAAACTTCTGAGTACCAATGTCACCTCCTGACATTCTGGCAGAGTCCCTTGAATGCCCACTGTGAGGTGATAGCATCTTATACACACTTCTAGATGCATGCTACATTGCCTTTTGAAGCGAGGTGTTTACATGATTTTCTCTTACTTTCTAAGTGGAAACTGAATCTAATTCCTGTCTGCATTCCCAGCCCCTGACCTGGTATCTACTACAGGCAATGTACGCAGTGGGTACTGAAAGACCGTAGTTGAATGAAGGAAACAGTGAATGATGCCTATCTTTGAACATGGCTTCTATGCCTACAAATTCATCTTCTACTCTTATGCCTCATTTCCTAGATTTATGACATCAAGCAATTATTACAATTCTCTAGACCTCATTTTTTTTTTACCTGTAAAGTATTAGTAATAATCTTGTTCTTATCTACCTGAGAGGTGTTTTGAAGGGCAAATGTGACAATCCATGTGAAGTTTATGATCTACTAATAATGGTGTCAATGTAAAATTTATTTCTGTATTTTCACATTATTTATGCAGTGCAATATTTTTTCTTTTCAACTATAAGTTTATTTCAAGAATAATACCTGTTTAGGAAATCAGGGTATGCCCAATATGCTCTCCAAGTTCAATCTTAATCTGTGTGTAATAAGATTAACCTCAATGCTTAGGGGGTAAAGACAAGAAAATTACAAGTTAAAGTTTTCACGAACTGGTGTATAGCATGACCCTCTTCTGGAGGAGGAAAAAGCCACAATCTTTGTATGTTATATAAATACCCACTGAATAACTTTTCAGCCTTTTTGTTAAGATCAAGTATAAAATAGCTTTTGTATACTTTCATAGTGGAAGGCTTTTCACCTATGTGATCTTTTAAATTGTCACACTGAGTATGATTTCAATTTCTCTGTTTATCTATATATTCTATTTTGGAAACTAGACTCTTAGCTAAGCTGTTTTAATGAGTTATCCTCTGATAGAGATGATTAAGAAAATATCACTAAGTTATAAGTTGAACCTTTCTAGTTAGTAGTTCAAGTATGATGTATGATATGAATGAATTGAGGTTTGATGTATGGGAATTAGTCGTATTATGAAAATGAGGATGTAAAGAGATCGGTAAGATCCACTCTTACTGTGCATTCCTCTTTAGGTATTGTGTATTACACTGTGCTGGGACAGGGGGCTGAATTTGGTGCTATCAAACGTGCCTACATTCCCGACTTTGAATCTGGTAGCAATAATCCCATTCGTGAAGTTGACCTGGGCCTGAAATATATAATGCAGCCAGATGGACTAGCAGTGGACTGGGTTGGAAGGTAAATATGCCAATCATCTCTCTTGCCTGTTTTATTTTCGTGGGGAAGACTGGCTTCAGTTCACCGTGGAACATGAGTTATATTGTTGAACCCAGCAGTTAGCACAGCTCAGTCATGCCTGGGCCTGCTCTGCCCACAGCAATCACCCCTGCTTGCCTCTGCGTGCAATGCAAATATTGTCCTTTTCTGTATTCAGTGTGTGCCACAGAAGGGTTTGGGAAAGCATCCAGGTCAAGATTCTGTGTTACATGTGAGAGTTCTCTTTCTTTCAAGAGTTCTGTATTCTAAGACTAACTTTGAGTATGGCAGTGTTGTTTACGGGGGAATTCTCCAAGTGTATCACTTGAGGTTAAAAAACTCTCTCTGTAATTATTTGGAAAAAGGAACAAGCCACAGCTTTTAGTGTCCAAGCTAGCTGGTACCAACTGGAAAGTTAACAGAGCTGTTATCCTTGTTCTGTTCTGCTGGACCATCTAAAACCTTCTGGCACACAGTTTGGATGACCTCTGACTCAGAACCCTATGGTGTCTTGCTCACACTGCCTGGTATGCAGCCTAGTATGGATGAATTACCAGTAAGCCCTTCCAGGAAGAGGCTTGCACTGGCATGACACTGGTAGGTGAGTGTCTTGACCTTGAAAATGAAGTAAGAGTGGGAAGCCTCAGTAGCCATCTACCCTTCTGGAGAATGGAGAGTCTTTTGAAGTACAAATTCATTTTTCCCTCCTAACAATCTTGTCATGGGAGACCTGAGCTTCTCTGAAGAAGTTAATTGGATCCCCAACATACATGCAGGCTAACAGAAGACTCAACCACAGCATATTCTGTTAGGAAGCAGAGCCTTAAGAACCATTGCAGAAACCTCTCCATGTTAACTGGCCTCTTCAAGGAAGTAGTAGAAGTGTATTTCTCCCATCTGAGGTTTTAGCACTTTTCTGAGCTGCAATGGATGAGGAACTTCAGGAGCTTTTTCTGCTTGTTAGGGAAGTTGCTTGCTGCCTTAGGCATGGAAATAGGGGTGAGCTAGCCTTGATGAGTCTGTTATTTTGAAATGCTATTTTCACTCATCTTTGGGGCCGATGTCCAATTATTCTTGATTACAGTTGGTCTCTTTGCCAAGGGGAAGAGACTCATGGGCAGTAAAAATTAAAAGTGTTAAGACTTCTGCCCTTGGAAGCTCCTGACTCATAAAAATCAAGATGTGAAGCCAGTTCACCTGCTGCTCAGATACACTGCAAGATCAGATACAGCTTCTGAGTATGTTATAGGCATCTGATTATTTGTCGAAAGGGCCAGAACTTACAAACTAAATTTCTCATGTTCACATTTCTTTTCACGTGATTGGTCCAGTCATTTCTGTTGTTTAACTCTGACCCTCTACATTCAGGCATATTTACTGGTCAGATGCCAAGAGCCAACGGATTGAGGTGGCTACACTTGATGGAAGGTACCGGAAGTGGCTGATTACCACCCAGCTGGATCAACCAGCTGCCATTGTTGTGAATCCTAAGCTAGGGTAAGTATTTGAAGGGAAGCTCTAGTCAATATATAGCTTATAATGGAAAAATTCCACATGAGACTTTCATCAGCTTACATGAGTCCATTTTCTGCACTCTCATTTGGATACATTAACAAGTAGCTTGCTGGTTGAGAACAGCTAGCAACTCGATTGTATTTCATTGGCCATACAATTTTATTTCCAAAGTATGAAAAATACATAAAAGACATGTTCATACATATACATTGTATATTTTAGAAATACTGCAAATGGTAGTTGACCTCACTGTGAGAACTTGTTTGGTCTTATACTCTTGACTTTTGGCATTTAAGTGGATATTTAGCATTAGTGTAGTGGCATCTGAATTCTTCCAAATATTGAGTAGTACCTTCCCTATTTGGACAGGACCAGTATCCTGTATTTGTATTTGAAACACTATAAGATATTAGTACTTTGATTCTGTTGTCTTCCATATGTTAAATCATGGCCTCTAAACATTCATCAGTGATGCTAAAAATGTGCTTTCCTGAGAAGACATAACTCCTAATATGGACTTGACTTCAGTATCAAACTTTACTTTTTTTTTAATTGCATATCGTGGAAGTAAAGAGACATGTATGAGTATGAGTAATATTACTCATACTCAGGAAAACTATTGGTTGCACCAGTGGTAACCCTCCCTGTGCCACAGTACTAGGGAAGCACCACTAGATAATATGCTTCAACCAAGAAATTTTCTGTTGCAGGCTTATGTTCTGGACTGATCAGGGAAAACAACCTAAAATAGAGTCTGGCTGGATGAATGGGGATCATCGTGGAGTTCTGGTTTCCGAGGACCTTGGCTGGCCAAATGGCCTTTCCATAGATTATCTGAATGATGACCGGATCTATTGGAGTGACTCCAAAGAAGATGTTATTGAAACCATTAAATATGACGGGACTGACAGGAGACTCATTGTAAATCAAGGTTAGGAATGAGTTAGAATTTATATACATTAATAATTATATATTGACATATTTTTGGTGTGTCTTAGGAAATGGTTTCTTGTAATTCCTAGGATTTGTTCCCATTAATCCTCAGCTGATATATTAAATTCAAATGAATTCATAACAATAATAATCCTTTTTGTAATTTTAAGTACCAGGATCAGATGGTGAAAGAACTAAGGTTTCTGCTGGGATCCTCTGAGATTGTTTCTTCCATATGTTAAATCATGTGTGTCCTTACTAATCTGCATCCAACTGATTTTAGACACATTCATGTCCCATGTGCTAGTCTGTTCCTGTTTTCAACTAGAAACGTGTAGAAGGAAAGAAGTATTTTGTTTTATTATTTAAAATCCAAAATGGAACTATGATAATCCAGTACATACCACATTTTCTCCTAACTGGCCAGTATGGTCTTATGTTCAAAATGGGAGGTGGGGAGGGTCTCAGTTTATCACATTGTTTTTAAAACATGGAATAAAATAAGCAACTCTAAAGTCAGACTACCTATATTAATTCAGTTTAATATATCTTGAGCTCTCCATGCAGCACTTTCAGAAAGTCTACCCAAATATGTTGGATATTAATTGAAGCCCAATGACAGCAGACACTGTAGTGCTGGGCATTATGTCTCATTAACTGTTTTGTTTCTCCACTATTCACAAACAGCAATGAAGCCATTCAGCCTGGACATCTTTGAAGATCAGCTATACTGGGTAGCTAAGGAGAAGGGAGAAGTGTGGAGACAAAATAAGTTTGGGAAAGGAAATAAAGAGAAAGTGTTGGTGGTGAACCCTTGGCTCACTCAAGTTCGAGTCTTTCATCAACTGAGATACAATCAGTCAGGTAATAAACAATCTTGAGATGAGATGTCCCTCGTGAACTGGACACCTTATTTTGGAGTAATGGCTATATAGTGTTGGGGGATGATAATGGTCCTGAAGGGGCAGTGGGTATGGGTAGAAAGAGAATGTTGTAGGCAGGATGCAATTATATAAATCATGAACAGGAAAAATCATCAGAAATATTTCAGTCCTTGTTTGGCATTAGGGAGGTAAACTTTTAGGTCACAGAATCTAGCAGACATCAGACTCCTGTCTCATGAATGTCAGAAACTGTGTTCATTCTTAAAATGGCAAAACCAGGAAGTTAATCTTGAAACAGGAGAAACCCAGCTTACAATGTTGACAGCTACTCCTTACTTTCATAGCGTTCAGTCCTGCTTCTTAAGGCTACCTGTGTTCTAGATCATGTCACAGCATTGTATGGAGAAAGTGAAAGAGTATTTCTGAAATGAGTAAAGAAAATAGGCTTTACTGAGTTCTCCAGAGCCAGATTCTTTCTTTAATCTAATATCAGCTACTTCTCATCCCAAATAAGGAAACTGAGATGGAGAAATTTAATAACCTGTCATACAATTAATGGATACCTTTAAGCTTGATCTACCCAACCCAAAGCTCAGGTTTTTTTCTCATTTGGTTTAGTGGTCTGTATCCTGGTTCTGACTGAGTTCTGCTGTAGGTTTGGATAAGCCATTCTAATCTAATCTGTATTTCTGAATCAAGGACAGAGTTCACTGATGTTCTGAGGCCTTGGGAAGTTCTAGCTCAGAGCTGAGACTCCTAGGACCTTCACTGGTGTAAATGTGTTCTCGGAAGGAGCTTCCTTGAGTAGCTTGTTAGTAATTGGCTTTTCCCAGCTTATTACCTCAACACTCAATTCTGTGTCTTAAGTGTCCTTGTGACATCCATGACCTGGTGACCTGGCTCACAGAAAAACCAAACCAAACCAAAACAAAAGTCTGGGACTATCTATCCTTCATTCAGCTGAAGTTCTGGGTGCCTGTTGGGGAATGCTGACTGAGATGAAGACTTTGGATTCCTACCCCACCCCAAATGTGCTGGACTGGCATTTCCTCTGAATCAGCAGTTTTCAAGTTTTAGCATGTATCAGACTGACATACCTTATTAAACATGGCTTGCTGTGCCCGACCTTTGGGTGTGGGTTCTGATGGATCAGGGAAATGTGAAGTCTGTTCCCCATTCATTTGCTACTCAGCAGACTGAGGACCAATGACATCAGATGCAGATTGGTTAGCAATGCAGATGCTTAGACTTCACCTGGAACTTCTGAAAGCAGAATGAATTTACATAGATTTTGCATCACATTAATTTGAAGAGTTCTACTCCAGAAAGCTGATAAAATAGTCAGTGGGGCAGGTTTTGAAAGATGCTTTTGTAAAGCATCTCATTATTTTATAGCTGTCTCAACTATGATTATATTTTGGGTGGCAGAGAATCAGAATCACAGAATGTTAGTCTGAGAAAGGATCCAGGGAACGTGAATCTAATTAACCCTTGGATCCTTCACAATTCACGTAGTAGTATATTTTGGAAGATTCTAGGATTACATGAAGAGTTTTAAAATGGTACTAGTTGGGTTCCTTCCCAACTTAATATTTTGAGTGGCTCCCAGCTCATTCTGTCAAATCAGCTAAGTTACCTTTGTTTTGCAAACAAGGAAACTGAAGCCCACAATAAAATTCCTTCCAGAAAGTGTTATAGACAGATTAACCAGGATGGGCTTTGGGTAGACTAAATGTTATGACCCACCCACATTTGAGTCTTATTTAAGTCTTATTTAAGACTTGGGATCCATTGGTCTTTTGAACCATTAAAACCTGGTTAGCACCAATAGATGTTAAGGTTATGTGTGAACCAGGCAGATGTTCACCTTCCAACAGTAGAGATAAGTGGTAACCATGGAGGCTGTGAGTGACAAAGACATCAGCTGGGAAGAGTGTGCCACCTTGAAGTGGCACAGATGGTAGTGTAGGTGACATGGTATCCAGGTAGCATATGCCCTAGAGGTATTGGGACTTTGCTTGGGCTTTGCCAATGCCATTCAGAGCCACACCAGTTAGTAGGCATCCTTTGGTTGGAGTACTCCTGTCAGGACCTAACTATTCTCCTAATCTGTTTTCCAGTGTCCAACCCTTGCAAGCAGGTCTGTAGCCACCTTTGCCTGCTGAGACCAGGAGGTTACAGCTGTGCCTGTCCCCAAGGCTCCAACTTCTTAAGTGGCAGTACCACTGCATGTGATGCAGGTGAGAATACTCGCTGGGAAGCCTCGGGGTCTTCCATAGCCCAGAGGATCTTTTATATGTTGTGACCTTTGCAGATTCAAGTTGAGAGTAGCTAGAAGAAGGGATGGGGCGAAAAGAGCTCTGGGGGTCCATCATGTTGCCATATAAAGACATTCTGAAGAGCGGGTTTTATGTAAGGCCTTCTTTCTCCCTACAGTAGTTTCCCTCCACTCGAGGTGGAGAACCACCTCCTGAGGTGGGAAGAGCTTGCACGGAACGGGGAGGGGCTTGAGGATCTCCCTGCTTTTCTTACATGCTCATCTCAGAATTTTAATCATCAAAGGTCTGGATTTCGAAAGCTAGCTATGTTGCTGAGAAATGAAGTCCAGAATATGGAAGCAGAGCTTTGCGTCTCACGCAGCGCTGTGGATGAGCCCTTCACTGCAAGACCCATTTTTTTTCAGTGGCTCTTCTAAATAGTTAATAACTCATGGGGATAACTACCATCCTTAACCAATAGCCTCTGCGTAATAAACAATCAGAAAGCCACCTGCCGTTTACCCAGCAGCCTTTGGGGCTTCTGTTTCAGCTGGTGAGGAAATAAAAAGGTGTAAATAGTTTCTACCACTTGGGGAGCAAGTGATTAAACAGGACTCATCTCATTTGGAGAAAGTGCTCAGGGCAGAAATACTGCTTTTCTCATCCCTTCTCCTATCCTGTGTGCTCACTCTAGTGTTCCTGGGAAACTCTTGATAAGACCTTGGTATTTTGAGGTCGCAGAAATGGCTTAGTGGTTAGGAGCACCGAATGCTTGTTCAGAGGACCTGTGTTCAATTCCCAACTCCCACATGGTGACTCACAACCACCTGTGACTCTAGTGCCAGGGGACCTGACAACTTCTTCTGGCCCATGTATTGTTCATTAGCTTATCAGTTAGTTCAGTGATATTTATTAAATGTCTACCAGAGATAATAGAAGTGAGTAAAACAGACACATCCCTTCTCTCATTGCACTTACTTGGTAGTTGGACAATAAACCAAGGAACTTATGAATACGTAAAAGGACAGGTGGCAAAATATAGAATGGTGAGAAGTGGAACAGAACAGTGAGAGGCAGGGAAGGCATGGCTGGCTTGGATCAGCTCTCCAATAAAGAAGACTTTGAGTAGAGACCTACAGAGGCCAGAGTAGACAAACTCCTCAAATGAAACATACATTTGATACGTACCTCAGGAGTATGATAGGGCTGAGCCAGGAGTGGTAGTCCAGGGTGGGGTCCTTGTAAAGTAAGGGGGTCCCTCCCTAGCTGTCCCTCAAGTGCTTGTGCATCTATCTATCTGTCTGTGTGTCCGCCTCTTGCTTGATCCTCTGCTGATGCTCTGGAGTTGCAGTTTCTAGGTGTGTCTGCATTGAACTCTTGGTTTTAACGGTTCCCAAAAGAGAATCTGAAGAACTTCAGATGACAATATATGTGCTCTGGCTTTAGCATTTCCTCATTGTTTAGAGGGGAAAGTGCTGTAGCTTTCTATCTACAAGTGTATATTGCTCCCCAAGATCTTATTACTGTTTAGAAAGTTCATTTGCCTTAGGGAGCAGGTAATAGCTCAGCAGAGAGACTTGTCAGCTGGTTTGATCCCATTCCCAGCCTCCATCCCCGCCTCAGTCCTGGGCAGGTTTTGCATGGTGCAGTGCTCTGCTGCCTGTGGCCTACTAACCCATGCATGGCTTTTCCTTTCTGCAGCCAGTGAACTTCCCATCACCATGCCTCCCCCATGCAGGTGCATGCACGGAGGAAGTTGCTATTTTGATGAGAATGACATCCCCAAATGCAAGTAAGTCTGACTCTTGAGGTCCCAGCTATAGGTCTTTACTCTTCTAGGGAACCTGAGCCCTTAATATAGCTGGACAAACTAGTGCAAGAGACTTGTCCGGTTTACCATCTAACCAGCTTGTTCTCTTCTGGGGGAGTCTGCAGAAGGTAAGGCAGTGCTTCCCAATCCGTAAGTGGCACAAGCCTCAGCTGAAGGTCCCGATCCAGGGACCTGTGAGCATTTCAGGGAGGCTGCACTTCAAACATCTCCTGGGAGAGCCAAGCCATGTCAAACAGTGAGGAGTTGGAGAAAGGAAAGCAGTGTGTGCTCCTGTGCCACCTCCCACCTAACCTGGGCAATGGATGAGGGATATGAAAGAGCAGCTGACAGGAGAAATGCTTTCACAGAAGGATTATGACAACCAGACTAGCCAAAGTCTGGATGGACCACTGTCACCATGCCCCTCCTTCCTCTCTAAGGAAGAGATGCATGGGGCAGAGAAGAAGCTACGAGAATGACCCAACCCAATAGGTGCTACTCCACCATAAGTGGACTTCTAGACTCAGACAGACCGGTGCCCAGTGCCCTTAAGTTGGCAGAATGAGCAGATGTGGTGCAGGCTGCCTTTCCTGTTCCCCATGTGTTTCACTGCAGCAGAATTTTCTGCCTGTGTGCATGCATAGTGTCAATCTAGTCTAAGAAGGCAACTGAGTGTGTTTCCTTTGCTTCCAGGTGTTCTAGTGGCTACAATGGAGAACACTGTGAGGCTGGGCTCTCGAGCGGCATCCCTCCAGGGACGAGTAAGTGTCAGGAATATGGGTGATCTGCAGTTTGCGCAGCCCTCTGTATTCCTCTTAACCCTGTTGAAGGCCCAATGGCTCTACCCCTCTAGTCCTTCTTCGTCATGGTGGTGATGCTGACTCTGCTTTTTCCCTCTCTGCAGCGATGGCTGTGCTGTTGACATTCCTGATCATCATCATTATTGGAGCTCTGGTACTCGTTGGATTTTTCCACTACAGGAAAACTGGCTCCCTTTTACCCACTCTGCCCAAGCTGCCAAGGTCAGTTTCATTGTGAGGCAGATTTTAGAAATTTATTTGAACATAACCATGTATATATTTACTTTTTAAAAAAAGTATGATAGGCCACCTATTTCTGTGAACAAAAAGTAGTACTCTTTGTGTTTTGAGACAGGGTTTTTTTTTTCATGCAGCTCAGGTTAGCCACTACCTTGCAAGTATGAGCCACCATGCTCCCCTGGATGCAAGGACTAAAAGCAGTCACTAGCAATCACAACTTCTTCATGGAGTTTCCCCTTGAAGCTTGAGTAGCAGCCCCTATTTTATCATGTAGGGCAGGCTTGAGTGGAGACAGCTGTGTGTTGGCCTGGCTTTCTACAAGTGACCCCTATTTCTCGTTTCAATCTTATGTGTGCTTTCCTATGTTCAGGTAGACCCGGGGCCTCGCTATCTTGTCTGACATATGCACTCAGGGAGAGAATTACATGTCTAAGATTCAGTAATATGGAAGGGAAGTAATCTTTACAAAGATTAAAAACAACAGCACCACACATTGTTTTGGTTCATTCCAGCTTAAGCAGCCTTGCCAAACCCTCTGAAAACGGAAATGGGGTAACTTTCCGATCAGGGACCGACGTTAACATGGACATCGGCGTGTCTCCTTTTGGCCCAGAGACAGTCATTGACAGATCCATGGCAATGGTGAGTGTGGCTTCCATGGGATTACCTGGAGGTAATCTGGAAACCCACGTCCAATCTTTCACTCCCACACCTGCCTTACAGAACCATATTCCTCTACTCTCTTCTCCACTGTCCCAACCTGAGTGAATTATGTATATTAAAGGGCCATAGGGATTCCCTACAGGAAGAGTACTTGTGATTTCTGGAGCAGATAGCTTAGTTCATTTTTACTAGTTGAAATAATGGCTTGCTACTTTTAGAAGCTTAGAAGCCCAGGATCTCTGGTGCTGTTTTCTCTCCCCCACCCTCTCCAACCTCATATTTTGGTGAGCTTGTGAAAGCATCTGGTATACATCCAGGTATGAGGGAGACATTTTTCGGTCAAAAGCAGATCAGTGGGTGTAACCTCTCTCTGTCCTCCCCACCAGAATGAACACTTCATCATGGAGGTAGGGAAGCAGCCTGTGATATTTGAAAACCCAATGTATGCGGCCAAGGACAATACTTCCAAAGTGGTCCCGGCAGCTCAGGTGAGATGATGCATGATCTGCTTCAACTGACACTGCTGCTGAATCTTTCTGTGTTGCAGAACCTTCCACAAGGCCTCTAACCTTCTCTCCAAAGGGGAGGAGGCACAGTGGCCTCTATCTCTCAACTTCACCATCCACAGTCCTGAAGTTATCCCAGGATCCAGCCCTGCAAAAAGAGCCCCGTTTTGTGGCAGGGTGTGAGGCTTAGCAGCCACGCTGGGATTGTTTACTGATCTCAGTCATTCTGAGTCACTCATTCTAAGAGATGTCAGAACAAGGGGTATGAGTCTATTACACATTCAGGAGACATAGAGCCCCATGACAGGCATAAGGAACTATGTCAGAAATAAATAATTGGGAGATGGGTGCCATCAAAAGGATGCTATCTGAGGGGGTGAAGTGAGAGGGATGACCTGTTGTGAAACGTATGGAGGTCTGAGATTAAGATTTACTCTGGTGCACGCTTATTACTCTGTACTCAGAGAAACCAGGGGAAGAGATGGACACGGTGCTTTTCACTAGTCTGGACTAATGGCCCAGTGCCACTTACAGAACTCTGCCTCCTTTGTCTAAGCAGATCAGCAAGTAGCTTTCATTGTTTGCTAATGACTGGATTTCTTTCATAATCAGTATGTGGCATATTTTAATATGCAATAGAAAGGTTTCTTTCAAAAATAGCTTTCTTAGCTGGGTGGTGGTGGCACACACCTTTAATCCCAGCACTTGGGAGGCAGGGGCAGGCAGAGTTTGAGGCCAGCCTGGTCTACAGAGTGAGTTCTAGGACAGCCAGAGTTACAACAAAGAAATATTTGTTTCTTGAATATTTGAATTGAAGAAATATTTGAATCTTGAAAGAATTTTGCCTGCTCCTTGGTAATGCATCATGGAATGGAGGTGACATTTCATCTGGTAATCTCACTTGAAATAAAAACGAGGCCATGTATCTAAGTTTAAAGAAAAAACAAAATGGTGAATGTAAAAATATAAGAAAAGGGGCATATTATCTTATATATTTAGTCATGGTGATGTGGGTTTGAGAGAGAGCCCTGGATATTACTGGAATTTACAAAAACCAGAAAAGTATTAAGCTCGTTTATCTATTATTAAAAAAGAAATCATCTTCTTTTAGGCAGTCATTTTATTCTCTTATTTATTTATCTATTTATTTTCGAGACATAATAACCCTAACTCTACTGTGTAACCCTGGCTGGCCCCCGATGCACAGAGATTTGCCTGCTTCTGCCTCTGTTGGGATTAATGGTGTATGCTACCACCCATGGCCACACTCATTTTATTCTTAATATTTAAAGAGGATTCTGTCCCCTGAGTTTGTGTAACTGTTCATGCTGTTACATGGCCCTTGGTTGCTAGTATGCGACGAGAACATCCTTTATGCCAAGTTAAGGTCAACAGTGGGAACGAAGAGTCTACAGGCTGGGGCAGGAATTACATTAAAGAGAGCATGACAGCGAGGATGCATTTGCCTGCCAGGGTTGACACCCTAGGTGACTTAGTGGTTGTTGTTCTTGTCTAGGGGAAGTGAGAGTGGCAGCTTATGGCTGCCAGAGTCATTCATCTGTGGAGAACAAGGTGGCGATCAAAATTCAGGATTCATTTATTCATTTATACTTTCAAAATCACATAGGGGCCTTCGATATGTTCACAAGTGACTGTATCAGAAAACGTGGAAAACCAGAACTATGGAAGTCCCATAGATCCTTCTGAGACAGTTCCGGAGCCAAAGCCAGCTTCTCCGGGTGCCCATGAGATTCAGGTAACTGACTCATGAAAGACATTTACAAAGAACTTTGAAATTTCTAGGTCGATATTAATCTATAGAAGAGCACATATAAAGAATGGAAACCAGAATTCTAGAGCAGGTATATATTCAGAAAAGGGACATCAGTTTTGAGATATTTGCACAGCATGCGTAGAGATGTTTTGAGGGTACATGGAAAAGCCCCCGGGCTGGAGAGTGCATCATTTCCAAGTTGCTCTTAAAGTCTTGCTATTACCACTGTCTACCACCAGATGGCACTACTTCATTCCCTCTTCCTCTGTATCTATATATACACCTAATTGTCCTGCCAATCATCCAACAATCATTATTGCCTATAGTGTGCCAGGGAAATTATTAGTGCTGGAGATTAAAAGAAAAGAAAACCTTCTTGATGCATTTTCCTTTATCATATATGCATATTCATATCATATTTGCATATTCATAGAATATTTGGGGTATAAGTTTTCAGTAAGTAACTTTGATACAAATTTATATTAATGGATAGTGTATCACTAACTTTAATGAACACACATGTAGCTACCCCAGATCTAGATACTTGATCTGGACACCCATTTTACCTCTGAGAATGGTAGGACATTTAAATATTTCTGGTCCTTGTTCAGAGAAGTTCAGTAGTGTCTTCTATAATCCAGGGTGTCCCAGAAAAAAATTCCCCTTCAACTCCCGCCCCCACACACACACCATAGAGAGGAAGTGTCCTGTTTTTCCAGGGACTTTTTTCCCTTTAAGCTACATTTAAAAGTGGACATTGAAGAATTATTTTCATAGCCACCCGAATACTTGAATGTCAAATGTTCAGTTTCCAGGTCTGGCTCTACTCCAAGGCAGTGTCAGATTTATTTACTTTTTTATTTCATATCTATCTACCTATCTATATCTATCTATCTATATATCTATCTATATTTTGGTTTTTGTCTTCTGAGAAAAGGTTTCTCTGTGTAGCCCTGACTGTCCTAGAGTTCACTCTGCAGACCAGGCTGGCCTGACACTCACAGAGACCCTCCTGCCTCTGTCTCCTGAGTGATGGGATTAAAGACGTGTGTCACTATCGCCCAGCCTAGATTTTTTATTCTTAACATTTTCTTCCCAGTTCATTTCAAGTCCCAGTGATCTTGCTTAGTCAGAGATAAGATAGCTCAGCCTTCAAGGAAGGGTAACACGGCAAGAAGCTGCTCCCTTTCTCCAACTCCTCAGGTCCCAGAAACCCGGTGGGCATCGGGGGATCGTTGGGAACGAGAGCCAACCTTCCCCAACTGCAGCACAGCCTCTCACCGCCATCTTTGCAGCCCACTGGTTCTTCTACTTGCCTCTTAAAAACAGCTGAGACCTTCCATGTTCTGTTCTCTATCATCTATCAGGGATCCTGTATCCGTGGCCCCTTGGACACTAAATAGTCACTTGGCTGAAGACAGCAGAAGCACTCAGCTCACTGAGGAGTGTATTAATGTCCAAGGGAGTCTCACAAGTTTAGCTTTCTTAGTAAGTATGCTGAAAATACTAGAAGCTTAGACCCGATTACTCAGTCCCTTCCCACAAATTGCCTGAGATGCATGGAATCTCCCAAGGAGGATTGGAAATGAGGACTACCACAATCCTCTTGTTAGCAATTAACTTAGTGCCAAGGAGCTATTACAGACTAAGACAGTGACTGCTGAGAGTGTTGGCCTTCTTCACTTAGCCTCACTTCCATGCATGTCTCCATCTTTCCTTGTTTGGTGGGTTGAGTGAATGGTCTTGCCTTTCTTCCATAGTCATGTGGTAGCGGTACCAATTTCACAGCCATCCTTTAAAACATGGGCTACCAGAGCTGCCTGTAGAGGGACCTGGTCAGCACTACAACCACCTTTTCAGTAGTGTGGGGCTAACCCATGGTTGTGTTAGCAGGGTTTCTCTTTGGGTTCTTCTGTACATAGGTCTCTCTGCTTGTCTACCACAATTTAGCTATTTGTCTTGCTGTGACTCAGTATGTGCCATACAAGAGGAGCAGAAAAACCTGCCTCAAGGGACTGTTGAGACAAAATCAGAACCTCATAAAACTGTTAAAGCAATTCCTGACACACAACAAACACTCAGTAAATGTTAGCAGTTGATGATGAGGGTGATGATGATGATGATGATGATGATGATTGCCAGACATGATGAAGTGAGAGGGGATATTCTAGCCAAGACATAGTTTTAGAAATAAGAGATGCAATTTGGCTTTTTTCTTGAGTTTCTAGGCTGCTCTAGAGACCATGTAGTATACTCTGTACCCAACTAGCGCTAGTGAGTTGCATGGCAAGTCTTCTAGATGACATGGGTCCAGATTCACAAGTTGCACATTTCATATGGAGGAAAGATTTTGAAATTGTTACATGAAAACAGCTAAGAAAGTCCTAGTTACTGTCCAGGGACCAGAAGAAGAGTTGAACAATATACTACTTAAGCCTAAAGTTACTTCATTTTTCAATAAGAAAATACATCCACAAAGAAATCAAAATAGAAAACTCTGTTACTAAAAGCCTTCTGTCATCCCTTTCCATTTAGGGTACAAAATGGAACATCTTTAAGCGAAAACCCAAACAGACCACGAACTTTGAAAACCCCATCTACGCAGAGGTAACTCTTAATGCTTGTTCTGTACACATACACTCATTGCTTGGCTAGATCAGGCACACGTTCTGGGCAGTCTGGCAGAGGTTAGTCCCTATACAGACCTGGGGTCACACTGGGAGAGTAAATGCTGATTCCGGCTTTGTTGTGATTGTAGATGGACAGTGAGCAGAAGGAAGGCATGGCTGTGGCACCCCCTCCATCTCCTTCTCTCCCTAAAACTTCAAAAAGAAACCCGACTCCAGAATACACTGCAACAGAAGACACCTTTAAAGATACCGCAAATCTCGTTAAAGAAGACTCTGATGTATAGCCATGCCAGCTCTCTAGGGAACGATTAGACACTCACTTTTGCACATATATTTTTTACAGACAAATGAAAAAAAAAGTTAACATTCAGTACTTTATAAAAAAAAATATATTTTTCTCTGTTTGCCTATCATTGAAAGTGTGTTCTATGTCTTTTTTACTGATGACATTTCATATTTTACAATTACCATGAGGTACTGTTTATGTCTTGCACTGATGTTGTCTGGAGGTGATGCTGTGAATATATTGTACTTCTGTAAATTTTGGAAGGATTATCACTTCTCTGCATTGACTACTGAAAGTACCTATTGAATGGGCTGATGAGTTGAAGGATAAATGATCTGGTAAGGAAAGGAGTTGGCTTAGGGCTTTGGACATGTCTAATGAAGAGATACATCTATGTTTCCTTTAAAATAATCTAGGAAAGGCATCCAAGCTTCATTTGTGGGTCCAGCACTTAAAGAGTAATCAACGTTCAACATTACACGTCAACTTGATTAGTAAGTGTACCGATAGAGGCGAGTGTTGGCTACATAGACCGTAGATGCTTCAGACAACACAGAAGGTACAAAAAGTGATTCATAGGGACCCTTCTGCATGCCACTGTCTTTAACCCCAGCTGTGTTTTGAATGTGCTGTCTCCAGAGCTGCCAAGTCAACATGTATATTTGTCATGTCATGTCCCACACTGAGTTTGTATTTCACTGAATGAGCTCTTTTGCTTGATGGACCTTAAATTAACTTACGTCCTTGCCTGGCATCTCGGGTGTCACCTACCTTAGTGACTGGAATTCTGTAGCTGATTTACTAAAACCAAACCTGTGTCTCCATGAAAGTAGGGTACAACAGTTACCAGTTAAGTGGAGTCTCAGCTGGGTGTTTGTCTCTGTGTGCAAAATATCATTATATTGACTATTTATTTCCTCAGTTGACAACGAATAGAAAGGGAAAACATTCTTATTGAGCCTTTTTCAGGTCTTTGCCTAAATCTGTACATTTGTGTCAGGATGTACTGTACAGCCCAGCTCTTCATTTGAGTAGCTGGTGAATTCTCTATGACAGGAACCATGGCATGAATATACATTTTTCCATAGCAAGTAGCATTCCTGGTTCTCTGTGCTAATATTGCACATGTGTTAAACAATGAATGAATGGAAGGGTGGGAGAATGAATGAATGAAACATACTACTGATTATTTTATTCTCGAGTTCTCAAAATATTTCGTTGCTCCTATTTTGAGTACCGATTGTAATTACTTTGATTAGAAAAAAAGCAACTGGAAATGATGCTGCTGAAAACTTCTAATAAATGTGTATTTTATCAGATGTCTTCTGTGTTTCTGTGTCCTTCTTGGTCATAAATCACTTGAGTTGTGTTTGGTTTCTCTGTCACATACATTCCTTGCCAGGTCTTCCACCCCTCAATGCATTGTTGAATGGAGACTATTATGGAGATGATCCAGATTCCAGATTTTGCCAGACCTTTGGAAGGATGTGCTTATTTCACCTGAAGCTGAAACGGAGATGAGAAAAAGATTGGTTGTGTTTTATTGTCTTGGTGTCCTTTGTTTTCTAAATCTCACAGCACGAAGAACAGAGCCACGGGTGAAATACATCTTTCCTGGATGTTTCTAAGAACATTCTTGTTTCAGCAGAAGTGAAATGCACAAGTCTGTGTCTAGTACCAGAATGATGTTGATATATTGTAGGATTTCCTGGTGTTGGCGGCTTCCATCCAGCAAAGTAGCTCCGCAGTGGCCAGCAGCAGCTCTGGGTGGGTCTATGGGTCCATCCAGTACTTGATTAGAGGACCAAGAGCTGGCGGGAAGGTAAAGAATTCCCGGGAGCACAGGCAGAGGGAGTAACTCAGTTTACTGTGAGAACAGGGTCACATAGGGGGTCTCTGATATCCAGGGACATCAGGGGAAGCTCATTGGTTAGGACAGCCCCCAAGGTATTTTACCAGGGACCTTATATGGTCATATAGGGAGAAATGTTCCAGCTCCAGGTAAACAACTCTCCAGATGGCATACCTCTGAGGGGTTGTGCCTTGCTGTGAAAGCTGGCAGCATAGCTGTGGTTTGCTAGAGCAGCTGGTGAAGAAACAGCCGAACACCTGCTCTCAGAATGAGATTTTCCAGGGTTCCAAGCACACTTCTACTTTACCTCAGCTCCAGGATAGCCCCAAAATATATGAAATTATTCTTCTATTTCCAGTTTCCAGACTCAGCTACACAAGGCCTTTTTTAGTTGCCTCATTTATTAGTACCTATCTCCAGAGTCTTTTGCACTAGATAATTTTTCTAGACGAACTTTCAGAAGACACTGGGGAGCCCTGATCATTCCCTGACACTGTGGAGAGTTTTACTACACAGAAAACAGAAGTGTCTGTTTCTAAGACTGCAATATTGTGTTTATTGCATCAATTTTTTTTTTATTATTGTTTCTTTGGCAATTTATAAAGGTTGTGTTGGGAGGGACACTTCAGTTTTGGAAGATAAGGAGCCTGAGCTGTTCTTGGTGTAACCTTTACCACTTTCCTCACATTTTAAAAGAACCAGATTCAGTCCATGAAGGGTAATGAGACTTTGTAACACACACACACACACACAGACACACACACAATTTGTAGTACACACACATGTGCAGTGGTGTAATTTATGGTGTTAATTGCTATGCTATGGATGGAGGAATCCATGACTCCCTTTGTTTAACATATTGGAGACCAATTCACCAACTCCAATCCTGAGCAAGCAGTGTTTATCCTGTGGCAGTGAACTATAATTAACTGAATACACATGCTGCTGGGAGACTCCCCTCCCTGCAGACTCAGAAGCTTCATGGGGGAAATGGGGGTGGTGGCTGTGTTATCTCTAAATTCTCCACCTTTCAAGTGCTCAGTAATTTATCTTTACTCCAGTCTTCATTTGGAATTTACTTCATTCAGATTTGCTGAGGCTGTTTTAGTTAGTACCAAGCTTGTTACAGGAACTTCAAAGAAAGCAGATTCGAATCCTGACTTTTATCTTCAAATGCTGCCTCTCTCTGGGTGAGCTGTCAAAACCTGCACTTCAGGGAAAATTTTTAAGTATTTGGCCATTCTTTGCAAGAGATTCTGCAAATATCTTTAGAGGGCCAAGGCCCACATCTGTGGTCCCACACTGAATTTTCTAGGGTACCAAGAGGGTCTTAAACCCCAGGAGCAAGGCTGGTTGAGCCAGTGGCATCCTAGTGACTTCTGATGGGATGAAAGTTGTTAAGCTGGCTCCAGATTAAAGAACAAAGAAACTTAGAAGTAAAATAGGTTTTCAGTTTTTGTTTTTTTACTTTTAACTGGAAAAATTCATGACATGAAATTTTACAGTTTACAGGTCTTTAATACTTGCAAGCACATGCTTATACCATGGTGTGCATGCAGGCCGGAGAACAATGTTGGGATCTGTTCTCTCCTTCCACCACAGAACTCAACATGTCTACTGCTAAGCCATCTCTCCAATCCTGTTTTTTGTTTTTATTTGTTTTTGAGTCTCTGCCACATAGTCCAGGCTAGCCTCAAACTCAGTGATTCTAGTAAGATTGCCCAACTAAAAATCGCATCTTTACCCATATCTATTTTTATTGTTTTTCAAGATAGCTTTGGAAGGTTGCCTGTAAAGGCTTTGAAAATCACTGGGGCATGGTATTCCAAGATTCTGATTGTGTCAGAGCTCATGAAAGGATTGCAGGAAGTAAGTTCAGCTCAGCCTGGTCCAGCAGAATTGTATCAGCCAGCTACAATATCCTATGAGTTACTTCCTGGGGATGGGCCATGGTTATGGTGCTCAGAGTGTAGTTCACTGTGTCAGTGACCGGAGTAGTGACCGAAAGCCCAGGACTGGTAAGGTGAGAAGCAAGGAGCCATGATGCTTGCTGGCTGACTCTCGTTAAGACACTGAGTTTTTCTGATTTTCAATTAGTCATCCAAACCGAAAAAGAAATTATAGAGATGAGCTGGGGCTGCTGATGGAGTCCCAGGGTGAGATCATGAGTTCTGTCCTAGCAACAGCAGCAGCATCACACCAACATACCACACTCCCAGCTCTCAGGCGGATGGCAGTTGCTCATACACCAACACTGAATAAACACCTATCAAACGACAGTAGGTAGCAGTTACTGAACTTAATGTAAAGCAGCTCACTTGATCCTTACGGACACTTCACAAAGGAATTATTATTTTAATGACATTCCAGATCAGGAACAAATTAATTCTGGAGGGCCTCGGGAGTGTTCTGGAGACAGCTAGGATGTGTTGTTCTATAGAGGGAAGAGGGCATTGTTGCCATGGAAGCTAGAATCCTCTGGAGGTGGGAGTGTCCTTCTGAGTGTTTCAAAAGGCAAAGCTCTTGGATCTCCATATCAGCCAGGCATTGGCCACTGACTATGCCCACAACCTTGGGTAGGGCAGCATCTTGGCTAGAACAAGCTCATTGAGAGGCACTCCTCTGCAGCTGGGGAAGAACATTTAGACATTACAAAGGAATCCAGAGGGGACACCATAGAGCAGTGGCTCTCAATCTTCCTAACGCTGTGACCCTTAAATACAGTTTGTATGGTGACACCTAACCATACAACTATTTTCACTGCTACTTCATAACTGTAATTTTGCTACTGTTATGAATAGTAATGTAGATATTTGATATGCAGATGGTCTTAAGAGACCCCTATGAAAGAGTCATTCTACTCCCACAGGGGTCAGGACCCACAAGTTGAGAACTGCTGCTATAGTCTAACTTCCATCTAATGCTGTCCTGGTATACTTGGTTTCCTAGACTTCAACACAGGAGAATGATTGCTGAGTTAGGATTATGTTGCAGTTAACAAAGGGTGAATCTGCAGTAAGACCTAGCTTTACGTTTGTCAGATTCCCTGATGCAGCCACCTAAGAGGAAGATTTATTTCTTCTCCTATCCTCTTGCTTTTCTCTCCTCTGTTTAGAGGCTGCCTTGGATAGTAGAGGGTTGGAATTCACTGCTTTGCTCTGGAGCAGGAGGAAGAGGAGGAATGAGATTCTGGGGAAAGGAGAGGGTTGAGAAAGGGAGGTGTGGTGGCAGCTCTTTCTGACCAGAATCCTCTTGCTGACCAGGACCACACATAGAGCTGTGCTCTAACTAGGAGATGGTGAATAGTCTTCTGAGAATGAAGAGTTTACCTTGGAACTAGGTAGCACTAGAACTGTACAGATGAGCAGGGCTTTTCTTTAGTATCGGACAGTAGGAGAGGAAGCACGTCCTGGGTTGCTTCTGACTGCAGGACAGTGCTCTGGGAGAACAAACCTGATCCTACTTACAGAAAGGGCAGCTCTAGTTAAGACCGTGCTGGCTTTGACTTATTGTGTTTACTTTTCAGATCTTGTGTGAAAATTGCCCTTTTTTGGAAGGGTATTGCTTGCTTCTTTAGCTCATTGACCAGTGAGCATCGCCTTTTGTGGATGGAAAATAAGCCTGTCACTTAGATTCCAACTGTTGTTCTAAACGTTTTATTTTTACCATGGAATTGTCTATATGGTGACTCCCTTCTTTGATAAAACCCTTTCTTGTAGCTTTGATCAAGCAAGTCTTAGATGCATGGGGGTGGCCACAGAGGCAATCCCCTAAAGTGTACCTGATCTATGGCTCCTTACTCTCCATTCCATACAGCAACTTGGGGGAATGTGGAGTCCCTGCAGTAGCAATAAATCCAGAAAACAAAAGAAGGAAGAAGTTGAGAAAATCAAGAACAACTTGCGCCCACTGAGCCCATGAGTTTGACCCCATCTCTGTGGGAGCCTGGGGGTTGATGAGAAGCACTGGTACCCAGAAGATGAGGACTTTGCCCAAGCTAGTGAGAACCCAGTTTGGAGTCTTAATCTCATGACTTAACTGGTGCTGGGCAAAGTCTTGGGGCATGCACCTCAGGTATTTACAGAGAGAAGCAGGAATCAACAGTAGCAGCTGCCACTTGTGCTGTAACCCTGGTGACTACACCCTTATTTTTGATACTCAGGTATCTGTTGAATAAATGGCTGAACTAGACACTTAACAAGGATGGGTGCATAGTGAGGGCTCAGTGCCAGGGAGCTGGCATGATCAGGCCTGCCTCTGCAGATGTACTGTCTGGAGGCTATCTTGTGAACTTGGCCCTTTTGCACAGCTCTGTGCAGACAGTTAGCAGAGACTTAGTGATTCCTGCTGAGGGGGTGGGCCAGGCTTGATTAGGGTGCCAGCTGTGGGGTTTCACACAGCAAGGGTCCTAGAGGCTACTGGGTGCTGGTGAAGGGATGCATGGGGGAGCTGGCAGGGAGTTAAAGAAGCAATGGGCTTGGATTGTTTCAGGAACTTTCCCAGGACTAGCCTCAGAAAGGAAAGAAGGACTATGTCTCTTTCCTTTTCCTCGCATTCTCCTGATAGTGGGACCATCTAGTGCCAAATCAGGACCATGCCTCATGAAGTTGCGTTTACAGATTAGCCACTGTTTGGGGTCAGTGGGCTCTTGCTGGCTGGAGCTGGAGCTGGACCACCAGCATGCACATTGTTAGAAATCATTCTCATTCCAAATGATGATTAATGGTGTTGGTCTCAGAATAAAACCTATTCTGTGATCCTTTGACAAATCAGACCTGCTTTCAGGAGAAGAGAGGGCAGAAGGAGCTCGATTTGCATAACAAGAACCTCCTGGTCCCTGAGGGAAATTGAAGGTAATCTCTGGGCCTGACAGGAAGACTCAGTACTGAGAGTTAACTGATCAGACAGAAAATGGAGGCCAAAGACACTTTGTAACATTTCAGTGTCCCAGCAGGACAGGAGCTTGAGGAGAGTGTGTACAAATCCGGAAGTTTAGCTAAGTTCAGACTCACATATCATGAAAGTAGCCCCCTAGGTGCTGTCGTGTTCCCTCCCCACAGTCTTCCTGGGAAGGAAGCTGAAGGAGCACACAGTCATCATAGGACAGAAACGATGGAAGGGAAGTCCTCTTAAACATATTTCCTCTGTTGGGTAGTCATGGGGGTGCACACCTTTAATCCCAGCACTCAGGAGGCAGAGGCAGGTGGATTTCTGTGTTAAGAGGTTAAACTGGTCTACAGAATGAGTTCCAGGACAGCCAGTGTAAGAGCAAAAGTTAGCTTTAAATTTTAATTACTCTGCCAAAGAGATCTATGGAATAAGGACATGACTTCTAGAGTGCTAGATTTGGGTGAGATAGTCCTGAATCTCCCTTGGCCAAGGACATAACCTCTTGGAATGTTGGGTAGGGAGTGTCTAGATCCCATTTAGTTGACCCTGTTTCACCGGATGTGCTCTGAATGCAGTGGATGTACTTGGTCACTCGTAGGTAGGAGATAACCCAGACAGCAGGAAGTACATCAGGACAGATGCTTGCCACTGATTGGACCTGGTGAGAAGTATACACGTTCTGCCCTTTTAAACATCTGTGCCACGTGATTGGGGCCATTCTGTGGGAGCTCTGGAGGTAGCAGTTTCACTCCATGGGTACCTCAGAATGGACCTGGTCAGAGTCCATCTTCCTGGCCAATATTTAATTAATTTGATTAAAGCTTGCTTGCTTCAAATTTGGCTCAATTGTGGTGGCCAGATTTGGTATGTACACCAGGGCTACACAGAGAAACCCTGTCTCGATTTTCTTCCCTTTGTCGCATTAACATGTATTAATTGTCTACAGTAATGGTTTTCTTTCTGTCATGCTCATAGGTATCTATATATACTTTGATCATATTAACTCTTTTTCTTTTTAAATCTAGATTACAAGTATGAGAGAAAAAAAACATACAATGCTTTTCTGGGTTCAGCTTGTTACATTTAATACAAAGATTTCCAGTTCACTCTGCTAGACTCCAAGCATGTCATTTTTCCTTACGGAAAATTGTACCATTGTCTATCTACACTAAGGCTGCCTCCACCCATTCCTGATGGACACCTAGGCTGATTCTATACCTTGGCTGCTGGGAATAGTGCCTCAATGACACAGATGTGCCTGTCCCTTTATTGTGTGCTGATTGAGACCCCTTTGGGTATCTAACCAGGAGCGCTACAACTAGATCATGCAGTCGTTTCATTTTTAATTGTGGAACCCAAGCAGTTCCTTTCTAGGCACCTGCATTAGTGAGCTTTTCATCACTATAATGAAATCTTTGATATAGACTACTTATGAAGGAAAGAGTTTTATTTAGCCCACAGTTTTGGAAGTTCAAGCTTAACCAGCAAAGAGCAGTTTCGTTAGCAAGGGTAATGGTGAGACCTGGGAACTTCCTCCAATAGCCCAAACAACTTTCAGTAGGCCCTACTACATTTTAAAGCTTCCACTGCCTTCCAACAGTGTCACCATGGAGACCAAGCCTCAGGGGCCTCTGGGAAGGCATAATTAAACCATACCCAGACCATAGCAAGATCATATTTACCATTCTGGTGGGAGAACTATTCTCACCTCTCAGAGAACAGTTCCTGGCTAAGCCAGGGCCGGAGAACCTGAAGAATGACCAGATCACCCTCTAATAGCCAAGAAAGAGCGCTGACTTTGTGATCCAGGAGACAGAAAGGTGGTGTTTACAATGCTGTCACTGCCATAAGACAATGGTCTGCCAAAATGTACCCTTCTTGTCTGGTCCAACAGATTACATAAAATAGAATTGCTTCTAGTGAGCTCCTTGCGTCCTTGCTTGCCTCAGGCAACTGCACTGAAAGCTTCCTTCTAAGGGTGGCCATCGTGTCCCACTGCCTCCTCCCCTCTCCATGCCCCAAAAAGAATTCTGGGAGTTACTGTCAAGACTAACTTGAAGACAGAGAGAGAGAGAAACAGAGAGAGAGAGAGAGATACACACACACACAGACAGAGAGACAGACACAGAGAGAGAGAGACAAAGAAAAAGAGAGAGAGAGAGAGAGGGGCTGGATGGTGGTGCACTCCTTTAATCCCAGCACTCGGGAGGCAGAGGCAGGTGGATCTCTGTGAGTTGGAGGCCAGCCTGGTCTACAGAGTGAATCCCAGGACAGCCAGGACTACAACAGAGAAACCCTGTCTTGAAAAAAATAAATAATTAAAAGAGGGGGGAGTAGGTGACTCTGGGGGTTAACCTAACAGCTAGAATTTCTGACACCCTAGGAATATTGTCTCTCTAGGACACACAGTCCCTTTCACAAACCATAAAATACTGAATTCCTTTCTCTCCCTCCCTCTCCCTTTTTAATGTCCTTGGTCTCAATTGTCCTCAATAGCAAAACAAAGAGAAAAATATTGCACAAAAGAGGACAGGGGTAATTCTGAAACAACTCCACCAGCAAGACACTCTTGCTCGGTTCAGGAGAATTGCCAGAAAGTGGAGTCACCAAAGCGACTTAGCTGACCTGCCAGAGGAGACATGAGAAAGAAGGCCAAGGGTAGAAAGCCATGCACACATCCTTTTAATCAGGGGGTAACTGCAGCCCACGGGCTAGGAGCAGGAAGACAGACGCTCCTGTGTTTTGTTTCATTTTTTAGTTCCCCCCTCCTGGGAAGGTCACTTTCCCCATTTAAAGAATACAATTTCTAAAAATGTCGCCATATCAATAGGAGAGGATAAAATAAAAGATATCCCTAAGAGGTATTATCTCATCAAGGGTCGATTCTTAGCAGAAGACAGGCTACCAAGAGAAACACACAAAGTTACTTAAGTTTTGCATGACAAGGGACTCTATAGACACGGAGAGCAAGAAAGCAGGGGAAGTCAGTAAAGCTGTGTGAATTATGTTAAGTCTGATGAAAAGCAGTCCATGGTGGTACACAACTGGAGGACAAACAGACACAGCTAAAGGGGGAGACACAGGGGATTGCGAGACCCGTGTGTTTTCATCTCCTTAGGAAGATGAGGAGGGGCAGGAAATCCTTCCTAGGCTCTGTGACTGCTGCAGGAGAGAAGAGACAGCTTCAGGTGGTGGTGTTTCATATGCCAACACCGGGCTGGTGGTCTCAAGCCCGTTCAGTGGATGGGTTAACAACAGCAAGTGTGTAACTGTGTTTTATACCCAGGGCAAAGCCACCTTTAAAAGCAGGAGAATGCTGTTGGGAGAGTGATTATGGGTTGGGAACATGGTATTTAGTCACTTCCTACCAGCCAGAGGTGAAAGTGGACGGGGGTTCTTTTATATCCATGTTAATGAGGCGGTCATATTCTGTTTGACAGCCACTATCTCCTTCTGGTTCTGTACCCTCAAACTGCAGTTTTACCCAGTATGGCAGGCTGCATTTGGCATTGCGTTGGTCAGTAGATACCTACTCTATGCCTGCCCCTGCCCCCACAGTTCCAGGGACAGGAACACTTTCCCTCTCATGATCTTGTCTCAGAGAAGCAATGGGGAATGATGTGAAATTCTTTCTCATACTTACGTTCAGCTAACAAATTCCCCAAACTCTTTGTCACAAGTTTTATAGAGACATGCATGACTCTGGACCGTGTCCTGCGGGCCCATCTCCGGGGAGCAGGCAAACAAAGCCAGAAGTATGGAAGCCAAAGTGATTATTCAGACCAGAGTGGCAGGATGGAGAGACTGTAGGGAAATGATACGCACAATTAGCAGCCTGGTAAGTTTACAGACACGACCGGGTTAAGCCTCCCCATGATTTCCCTGAACACATGGAGGGGTGCTTTGTAGCAAACTTTAGCCTTTTATACACGGTGGCTGCAATGAAAATAGAGCAATTGTGGTCCATTGACAGAGGGAAGGAATGGCTATTTATGCAAGGCAAAGCTTTTGTGAGAGAGAGGAGGTGAAATGTCTTTAGCTTCAGCAGTCTCTGGTTCCTGGGCAAGTCCAGCCCTTTTCTTTCTCTGGTCTCAAAAGTGCCTTGGCTCTAGCACAAGGAGGTCAATGAGAGAAATCAAGCAAAGGTCCCAACATTTTTTTCTCTCTCTTTCATAGCCATGGTTAGTGAGTGACTGGCTTTTAAAAGACCCCAAAGCATGAAGTGGGGGGATTCGGGCTTTCTTATTTGCATATCAATTCCAAACCTATATGACCAACACCCCACCCTGTTGTTCTGAAGCTGGTTGTCAAGAGCTCAGCTTCAACAGGCCTTGTGCAGCAGCTCTGCAAAATGAGAACACTCCACCGCTCCCAGCATTTCACAGGGCACAGTGAGCAACAACTCTTCCAAGAGGCCAACTGGCTCCCTTGTGCTTCTCTATGGCAGGGATGGGTGGGCAGTGAGCTTCAGCCCCTTACCCCCACACCCAAGGTGGACAAGACTTTGCAGATAGAGACAAATTTCTTCTATACCTTAGAATATTTTTGATCACTTAAAAAATTACATTTTTCATTGATTGTTTACCTTCTGGACTATTCTGGGTTATCATAAGAGCTGACAATAGCTGGTTTGTTCTCTGGTTTTCCTTCAGACTATGGGGACTGTTCTCAGGTTGCGTTCTCATGGCACTACACAGGGGTCATGCTAGGTGGGCTTCACTCCATTTATGGATGATTTTTCTCAGGGGCAGAGGGAGGAACCGCTGCTTCCCAGTGTTTAAGCTCAGGCAGAAGCTGAAGAGCTCTTGCGTGGGATTTATTTATTTATTATTTATTTTGAATAAGCATCAGGCGCCTCCTAGTGTTCACTTCATAGAGCTGTCTAAAAGACTTCATTCTTTCTCTGGGCCTGAGAATTGAGAAAACTGTGGGATGAAAGGGGACTGGTTTGAATGGCTTGGCCAGTGTCTCAGAAGCTGTAGTGCACTCAGACCACATGGCTTTGGAGCCAGGCACCCTGTCGGGACTTCCTTGGGGGGTATTAGGAGATCAGGTGCCACAGCAAAATGAAGTTAGATCTGAGAGTTAGAGACTCTCAGAGAGTCAGCACTCACCATGTCTACCTGGCAGAAGTGCCTAGTAGAATGCCTTTTATGCATTTAGTCTTTCTGAGGGCATTAAATGGTGACCAGAATAAGTGTATTTCAGGGTTCTTAGGAGCATCCTGTGGCAATGAGAGACACGTGAAACACCTCTTCCTCAGTTCCGGTCGTCCTAAGTTTGAAACACCATCTGTGGACTGTGTTTATGGATAATCTATGTATATTCACTAAATACAGTCAAAGAGCTTTTTCAGTTGTTTCCTGTTCTAATTGATTTTCGGTTTTGTTTCCGGGGACAGCATCTTGGTACGTAGACCAGGCTGGTCTTGAACTTATGATCTTCCTGCCTCACCCTTCCAAGTTCTAGAATTACAGAAATATGTCACCATACTTTGAAGCTTCAGTGATTTTTATTAATTATTTTTTGTGTATGTATATGTGTTTGCCCATGAGCACAGCACTCAATCTTCTCGAAATCTAGTTTTCTTACCTGTAAAATAAGGCCTCAAGGTATCACTTAATTTATAAAATTATTGAGAAGATTTGTCAGGTCATACATAGAGCACATAGCCACATAAGAAGTATCTAATAATGACCTCTTTTCCCTATTATCTGCTCACATTTTTTGGCTTATTTTGGGTTCATATGACAGCTTGTGCAAGCTTCCTTGACATTTTTCAGGAGTACAGGTGATCTTACTTCACGTCCCTCTAAAATGGAAACGCAGCCATGCCTTTAGCTATCAGAGATTGGGAGATGCGGTTCTGGGAGGAGCCTCTCTGCTTGCTCCCCTCCCAGGTTTCTGTGAAGATGACTGCAAACAAGAGTCCAGAGTCACACTCTGCAGCCATCTTTGTTTTCCTTTCCCTCCCTCCCACCTTTCCGTCCTTTCTTCTCCTAACTTTTTAAAAGATCCTATTTTATTTTAAATTGCATGTGTGTGTGGGAGACATGTGCACATATGTGCCAGTGTCTGTGGAGACTAGAGGCATCGGATACCCATGGAGCTGGAGTCATAGGCAACTGTGAGCTGCCAGATGTGGGCGCTGGGAATTGATCTTGTGTTCTTCAGAAGCACAGCAAGCACGCTTAGCCACTGAGCCATCTCTCTATCCCTCCTCCCTATTTGGAGGGAATAGAGTTTCACTCTGTAGCCCAAGATGCTCTGGAACTCACTGAATAGCCTTGAATTCACAGCTACACCCTGCCTCAGCTGATGAAATATTGGGTTTACAGGTGTGAGCTACCAGATCTGACTCGCAGTCATTTTCATAAAGTTTCTCTTGCTGTCACTAGGTCACTTTGTTACCTAAGAAGGAACAGGATCTACCCAGTTTGTTCCCTCTTTTTTTTCCCCCCCCATAGTACCTTTGTCACAACGCTCAGGTTGGGGGGTGAAAAAGTTCAAGACCTGACCATAAACTGGATATGGTGGTTCACACTTATAATCCCAGCAATCGGGAGGCTAAGACAGATGCATTTTTAGGAGTTTGAGGCTAGCGTAGGCTATAAAATAAGACTTTGTCTAAAAAAAAGAAAACAAATAAACCAACAAAAAACCCAAACCGCCACTCTGCCCACAGTGTTTCCTGTGATTTCCACTTTCATTACAGGAAGCTAGCAGAGTACAAGGGGCAATTCTGCTGTGTCATTACCTGGAGGAAAGTCAGGCAGGTCACAGTACTGCAGGGGCAGTCAGCACCAGACCAAAAGCCGCTGAAGACTTTATTTGAGAACCTGCTTCTTCAACAGGATGATTGTGCCCATTATTTTTGATAATAATTGTATTTAGAATTCAAAGCCTCTGTGAACTGACTCTAATGGGAGAAGACGAAACTTCTCATCTTTTAAGAATGCCCAGGGCTGTTTCCAGGAGACTGTTGGCAGCAGAAGCTGCTGGCCCTGCCTGCTATGCCAGCTCTAAGATGTTGGGCAAATTGCAAAACACACCCAGGCTCTGCTTGTCTTCATAGGAATTTCGCAAGGTTGTTGTATAAAAGATTAAATGAGATAGCCATGCATGCAATTAGCACAGATTAATTAACAATTAACACAGAGCCTTGTTGCTCAACATTAGGTGTCAGCCATCATTGTTATCATCACTATCATCATCACCATCACCTGTTTCTGCAAGTGTTCAGGGAGGAAATGCTGGGCTCACTTCTCTATCCTGCTCACTCTCTGAGGTCAGTTCTCTTGCAATGGAACTATGCAATGGAACCCTCCTATCTTTCCCCTAAATAGAAGAAACCCATCTCTTCCTGACCACATCACACTCTGCCCCGAATCTGACAAGTAGGTTTTCAGTTCCCACCCCCTTTCAGATACACTGTTCCCTTTCCTTTGAAACTACCTGGTACAGATTTCTTTGAAATTATGATGTGAGCGAGAGATTCAAAGGCCTTGCAGTTCTGTTACCCCTGATGCTAGCATCCTTTGAGGCCTGTCCTCCATCTACATCCAGCTCTGCATCCCCATCATCACCGCCTCACAGGTAGGACTCTGCAGAGGAGACGACTGAGGAAAGATGACCGCTGATGCGTTTGCCTGCACACCTCAGTCCTTCTTTCTGTCATTCTTGTCACACTTACAAATCTGAGAAGAACCAGAAGTCATAATACTACTCTTGTTCTTGTCTTTGGCCAGTCCGTTCAAGTAGCCGATTGAGATGAGTTCTGCCGTGAACCGAAGTTTACGGTACAATGTGCCAACAGTGTGAAGAATAGCTGCCATTCCTTAGCAGCATGCTAAGATTTGACAAACTGTCGCCGTTCAGTTTTTAAGACTGAAGTAGGTGCTTTGCTCTCCAGCTAATGCTCAAGCAGAGCTGGTCTTTCACAAAGGATGCTCCACTACAGGTCTTCCTTCTTGGCCTGATGTGAAGTGCTCCCACACATATTTTCTCATTAAGATTTTTTTTAAAAGATGAATTTTTATTATTTTTAAGTTATACGTACATGTATGTTCATAGGTATGAGGGTACCCATGGAGGCCAGAAGAGGGCAGTGGATTCCCTGGAACTGGAGTTATAAATGTCTGTGAGCTGCCCATGGATGTTGGGAACTGAACTCAGGTCCTTTGCAAGAGCAGTGTGTACTCTTAACCATTGAGCCGTCTCTCCAGATACTCACAGGATTTTTAAAAAAGTCATTGAGAAGGATGCTTAGAGGCAAGACGATAAGGATGCTTTTATTCCACTTGTGGCTTAAACAGCAGAAATATATTGCCATACTTCTGGAGACCAAAGGGCAGAAATCCAGATGGTGTTGTGTTGGTTCCTTCAAGTCTCTGTGGAAGGGTCTGGTAGGCCTTTCTCCTTATCTTGTAGATGATTATCGTGCCCTGTGTCTATTAGCCTATCTCCCCCTCCCACCTCCCCCGACACCAGCATGTCTATCTTTATGTCTAAATGTCTCTTTTTTATTGAGTGCACTAGTCCTATTAGATTAAAGCTCACTCTAAAGTGTCCGTTTTGTTCTTTTTGTCTCTCTACATAGCCCTGGCTGTCCTAGAACTCACTACGAGACTAGTGTGGCCTCAAATCCACAGAGATATGCCTGCCTTTGCCACTAAAGTGCTTGAATTAAAGGTGTGTGCCACCATAGTCAGCTCTAAGACTTCATTTTAACTTGACTACCTCTGTAAAGTCTCCACCTTCAGGCAACATCAGGTTCTGAGACACTAGGGTTTAGGACTGCAACATACTTGCTTTGTAGGGAGGAAGCATCTCTGCACACACAGCTGCCACCTGTCATTTCCAGATAATAATCATCATGATGGCTCCATTTCCTCACAGCAGGGAAGTGGTTTGTTCACAGATAACTGTCAAAAAAAGTTTCATTTGTTTGTTTTTTGTTTTTTTTTTGAGACAGGGTTTCCCTGTGTAGCCCCAGCTGTCCTGGAACTTGCTCTGTTGACCAGACTGGCCTCGAACTCAGAGATCTGCCTGCTTCTGCCTCCTGAGTGCTGGGACTAAAGGTGTGCACCACAACGTCATGTTAAAAAGTTAAGCTTTTAGAATCACATGGAACAACTTTGTTGATAGTGCTTTTAGCTAATAGTCAAGTGCAATGACCTCTGCATAACAATACAGGAAGAATGGGATTAAAAAAAAGAATACAAGAGAATTTCAGTAAATGTCCAACATTTACATTTTTTGGAGGGATGGTCACATGAGTAGGAGTCAGATGACAACTTTCAGGAGTCAGTTCCCTCCTTTTACCATGTGAATTCTACTGATCAAACTCATGTTGTCAGGCTTTGTGGCAAACAGGTAAATACCTGCTGAGGCATCTCACTAGCTCCAGTGGCTAATATTTTGAAGCCATGGCTGCCTATGTCAGAGACCTGTCTCTCAGTGAATGGTTCTTTGGGAACTACCCAGCCCTGCAGGGCAATGTGACATTTTCTAAATGGCTGCCTAAAATAATTGATTGAATTCATATAGAGTTGCAACTCATCTTGAAAACTATTTATTAATGGATAGATGATTCTATTAGCAATAACAAGAAAGAGTCTGTACATATACAATACAGGTGCATTTTCCAAAAGTTATTCTCAACCTTTGAGTGGTTGAATCCAGTGTTGCAGAACCCACAGATGCAGAGGGAACTACCTTTGATAAGTACACACAACTGGACTACTAGGCCCCTCAGGTTGTGAGCTGCTCCAAGAATACTTCCAGCTTCCTTTTCCTATGCAAACCTTGGGGCTTCCTCCAAATCTCCAAAGGTCAGGAATTAGCTTAACCTTGCTTAGATTTCTATTCCCTCCCCTTTAGCACTACATGCTTTTCTCCTACTGGGGTCTAAGGCAAGCAAGCTTTCAAAGTTTGAAGGAATACAATTTCACATCTGTGACAGCTGTTTTCTCAGGCTTCATACTCTAGAAATTCTAGCTATTTATGTAAAGGTATATGCCATATCTGAGAAAAAGCTCTCTCCTCTACCCCATGATAAGATCAGAGGGGCTAAGAATCTGTAGATTTCAACTGAGACAAGCAAGCTGCACTCCATATTCCCTGAGTCCCTTCTTGAGCATCCTTGTCTCACAGAGCCTTCCAGTCTCTGCTCACCATCAGTAGTTGACCTCTCTCAAACCACTGGTACAGAAACCTCTTTAGACAATGCTGAACTTGAACCCTGTGGAACTTCCAGCATGGTTCTTCTACTGTCTGTCCTCTTTCAAGTGTGCTATTCTGTATCCCCTATTTTTCCCTCCCAAGGCAATCACCCCAGCTTCTTCAGCTCTCCCGCTGCTAACCTAGACTTCAGACAACCTTGATCTCCTGTAGACATTCTATAAGTCTACGGTTATTTATGAGTAGAACTCCTAGTTCTGTATGTGTTGTTTATTTAAAATTTAGGCCAAGCAGACATTGAGAAAATAGCAAATACTGATGAGAATATGGACCAAAGCAAAACCTTATACACTGCTGGTGGGAATGTAAACCAGTTCAGTTTATTTAAAAAAATTGAAGATGGATCTTCCATTGTGACCCTACTATACCACTCCCATGTCTCTTTTCCCAAAGGACTTAAAGTCAACATGTCACAAGGATACATGCCTATCGCTGTCTCCTGTGTCACTAGTCACAGCAGCTAAGTTATGGAACCAACCAAGGTGTCCAGCAGCAGAGAAGAATGCATAAAGAAAATGCCGCATATATAAACAAGGTAATTGCTTTTCAGCTATGAAAAGGAACAAATAACATTTTTTTTTCAGGAAAATGAATGTAAATAGAGATATCATATTTACCTAATTAAGCCAGTCCCTAGAAGACAAAGATTTTTTTTTCATTTGGGTCCTGGATTTTGTACAGATACATAAAATCATATATGACATTAAGTGGACTTGAAACTGTCCATAAAGAGGACCAACGAGAGTGGGGGAGGATGAGAAAGAGAGAGCAGGGGTGTGGGGAGGCTGTTCAATGTACAACACATACTTGTATGAAAATGTCATTATATAAATATACTACATAAAATGAAATTTTAAACAAAGTTAGGCCAAGATCAAAGCATCCTTCATGTTTTTTCTCCTTATGGAGACAGAGGGTTGGATACCCCACATGCTGTGGTAGCCCCACCCCAAATTAAATGCAGAAAAAAAATGAAGAGTCCCAGAGGATGGAGAAGGTGTTTGGAGTCACTAACTGGGGACTTGCCTTATATATACTTTCAGTACTCAGAGTTTACAAATTGCTAACTAGGATGGCTCCAGTGTGCCAGGAAGAATTCAAAGGAAGCACTGTGTGTTTAAAATTCATTACTTGACATACAGCTCCCCACATTGCCTCCTTTTTTATTAGACCTAGCACTTCAAGGATGGGGAATTTAGATATCTCAGCTTGTAAAACAGAACAGTGAATATATATTCTGTGTAAAAGCCATAAAGATTTCATGAGAAAAAACCAAGATGGCACTCTGCAGGGAGCTTGGCTAGATTTGGAAAGTTCAGTGAATGAGGAGCATTATTACAATAGGAAGTAGGAGTGGTGACCTTTCTCCCTCTCCCCCAAAAGACTTGACTCAAAAATAGCGAAAAGTGTTCTAGTAACTGGAGCTAGTTGGCAAGGCTATTTTTCTCTAGTGTTGGGGCAGAAGCATGTGACATTGGGAATATTGTCCGTGGAACGTCTCTGAGACAGATGCGGGGTTACTTGACCTCTTCCTGTCAAATTATGAGGGTCAGCAACTTACTGTCATTTTCTTAGATTGCATGCAGTAGTGTGGGGAGGCTTCGAACTCATCCTGGACATTTTTGTCTTTAGAGTTCCCAAGTTTAGCCACACAGACGAGGACTGTCTGCCAAGCTTTTTTTTTTTTTTTTAATTTAAAATAAAAGCAAAAGCAAAGCAATGCAAATAAAAAACAAACAACAAAACAATAAACAACAACAACAGCATCAACAGCAAAACAGCAGCAAGAAACTTGATGTTTATGTTGCCCTAATCTGAAGGGCATTATTGAGATTAGCACAGAATAATTTCTCAAACAGGAAAGAACAAAACAAAATGGACAGCAACAAAGAAGAATAGAGGGTGGAGAGATAAAAAGGCAAAAGAAATTCAGAAATGTAGTTCGAAGGTCTGAGATGTTGTGTATGCCTGCTCTTATTATTTTATAGTAAGTGAGACGAGAAATAAAAACAGAATTTATAAAAACAAAAATGAGTTTCTTCAGATATTTCTCAAAATTACATATCACTTGTACTCATGGTCATTACTGAGTAGGCAAGGCTGATGGTAGATTGTTCAATAAAGGTTTTGTTTTGTAGTCAGGATCAACGTTGAAGAAGACTGCAAGCCTTGGATCCTTTATTATACAGCAGTGTTCTGAGCATGCGCTTGGGAATGAGGCTGCTTGGGTAAGTCCTGGCCCAAGATAACTAGCACTCTAAAACACAGAAAATTATGTAATTTCCTGTGACTTAATTTCTCCATGTCTAAAACTCACAGGTGACTTCTCAGAGATGAGGGTCTGATGAAATTGTTCTCATAACACATAGCGACTGTAACAGGATTCTGGCATACACAGACCATCCACTAAATCACCAGCTGCATTATTTTTCCCACTGTAGTGGGAAAGCTGCATTGTTTGTCTCATAGTCCTGTTCCCACTATTTTGGTTAACATATATTCTATTTACAGCTGCCATGAAGGAGGACAAGTGGACTGAAGACTGAGAGTACACTTTACCCTATGTTTGACTAGATGGCTGTTGTCCGCAATGTAGGCTACAAGAGCCACAGTGGAATGCTATGTGTCCCCACTTCTCTAAGGAAAGCGAACTGTGTCAGTTTAGGGCAGTTGCTGACTATAGAAAATGACAGAAGGTTGTGTTGTCCTTGCCTGACCTATTTCAGGTTCTGTCCTCGTTCTGGTCGCCAAACAGAGCTGAATCTTTCTCTGGCAGGTGTCCCAAACAAGAGAGCTTGGAAATTGTTAAACTACAGACTGGACCAATGCTTTGACTGGAATAATGCTTCATAAACTTAATTGAAAACTATAAACATTTTCCTTTTTAAAAATAAATCACAAGCTGGATTGGGGTGGTATTGCATAGGTTTAGTTTGCGTGAGATCCTGGGTTTGAGCCCTAATAACAAAAAGAAGGGGGAAAAACAATCACAGAGTTAAGAAAAAGTATAACCATTGGGATTGTCGTGTTCAGCATGCAAGAATTCAGGAGGTGGTCACTTAGATTAAAATTGATATAAACCGTTTGTAGATGTCAGAGTTCTAAATTTTGAGATGTTTGGCTATTTCCTCCACATCAGTAAACGGGTCTGTGATGTCTTATGCCCCCAGGAACTATTGGTATTAATACCGTGGAGAAGAGAAGAATTTGAGCATTTTTCTTAGATGCTTCCTGGGAGTTTTCCTTATTATATACTAGGATGAGCTGTCCATAGATGTTTTAGGGTTTCTAGAGAGATTTTAAATGGGAGGGATTCTCTTTAGTCTTGACAGTTTCGACACACCCTGTGTTCAGTCACAGAAATGAGACATTAGCTCTTGACATTCAGCTTGTTCAGGGACCCCTGGGCTCAGGCCAGCTTATTATGGCAGCAAGCTCTTTCACAGTATCTCTACACCAACAGTGAAGAGTCGCCACAGTGGCCCAGAAAGAGGAGGGCCTTCTCTGAGAGGAGGCTGGTGGCAGAACTACAGCTAAGAAGGAAGTAGTCAAAAGCACAACAGAAGTGCAGCTGGCGCATTGCCAGCATGGGTCATGCAGTTGGCAAGCTTGATCGTAATGGAGGATGGCATGTCACTTAGTCTTTGATTGGAAGAAACAATTAGAAAATTGAAGCTACTTAAAGGAATAAGGAAAGTAAAAACTGTCTCAGGAAGAGGCAAAATGAAGAATCAGAAGTTTGAACAATTGGACTACCATGATGGGACGGTCAGCTAGGGAGTTTCCTTCAGATTCTGCAAATCTTGGCAGCCTTGGGACATCTGGAAAGTCAAAGAAAGAGCAGCAAACTACAGAGTCTGACGCTATGAAATGGAGCCAAGAACCTGGCCCTTGAAATGAGGAGCGGCTGCAGCCAACAGGTGAGCTTCCTCTGGGATGTGGCTGACTGAAACCAGATGAAGCCAGAAGTGAAGCAGAACCAGACAAGGTGGCTTCACAGTCGTGGCAGTGATGAGTCCTCTGTGTCCCTCTGGAGTATGAGGCTTGTGTTGGACGGACTCTCCTGCCTTTCATTTCCTTCGCTGTCTTTTCCTGTCCTTCCATCAGCGTTTCTTCCCTGTTTTTCACTGCCTCTCAGTTCATACCAGTGCTCTGGGAAAGGGCATGCTCTCTCTTTCTTGTTCCTGTCCAAGCTTATCAGAACCCAGTGAGTTCCAGTGTGAGTCTTCTCAGTGAGATAACAGAGCCATCAGATCCACTTACAGAAGACTTCTTCTCTCTTAATATTTTGATAAGAGACAATGTTAAGCATTGTTAACAAAGTTAAGAGTGCTTAACATTCTAGATTACTGAACCAGCAAGGGGAAGGTAGCAGCACATGTATTTTGGATGGAGAAGTCTTTTAATTTCTCTTCCATCCTACCAATCAGGCAAAGCTTCAGTATCAGGCAAGACTGGCTAAAGTGATAGGCCTTCTCTGTCCTTATTTTCAAAGAAGATTTAAGAAGGGACCCTGGAATTCCTTCTTTACAAACAGAGATATGGTCTAAAATGAGTCCAAGTTGGGTCTGGTCAAGAATGAAATTGAAATGATACATCTCTGAAATCAGCCAAACACATAGCCCGGGACAGGCATTTGTGGTCAGTTGAATCACACCGCTTTGGGATTTGCCAGCTCTATTTTCTGTTTCAACAATAAGAAGTCTTGTAAAACTGCTGGCATGTGAGACAGAGGTATCCAAAATGTCTTGGCATCTTTTCCAGGAGTGTATCGAGTCTTGGGGAAGACACTTGTTAGAGCATGGTCCATGCACTCCACCACTAGAGACAGGTCCACGTTCAGAGAGGACTTAGTGTTTTTCAGTTTGTGCAGACCTATAAGAAGAGACAAAAATATGCTTACTTTTAGGCAGAAAGGAAGAAGCAGAGTGGGAGACTAGGGTGCAAACAGAAAGACACATGATGGGGAATTTATTTTGAATTTGCCATTATAATTGTGGCTCACTGGAATAGTTTTCTAGTCTCCAGAAAAAGATGCTGCAATTCTTCTTTGGGCCAGTTGGTCTCTTCTCAAAGTTGGGTGGGATGCAGAATCTCCTAGATGGCTTACTAAAACCTAGATTTCTGGGTTCTACCTACAGAATTCCTGAGCCAGTAGGTATAACATGAAGTCTTAGCATTTGCGTTTTCCACAAGCGCTGCTGCCGGCTTGAGAACTTTGGGGACTATTTCTTTAAAGGCAGTAGGGGAAGGATACTGTATAGAGTTCATGAGGCCCTTGCCTTTGGGAAGTCATGAGTTTGATTCCTAATTCATTCTGGAGAGTACTGTGTTATAGGAAGTAGGAGTTTGTACCTATTCTTGTGCATGAGTGTGCATGCATGCATACGAGGATGGAAAGGACACTCACGCACTATATAGCACCACAATTTTGTCCTGAATCAGAAGTTAAAAGTCTCCCAGTTGTAGGGTAAAGGAAGTATTTGTTTCATGAGCTAAGATTCCAGCAGAGAGACAAGTATTTCACAAGGGATTGGAAATGATTTAGAGCCCCAGATTCTTCAATAAAAAGTGTTGGGAAAACCAGCCATCCACAGGCAGGGGAATGAAAATTGGAACCTTATCTCATACTGAATATAAAAGTCAGTTCAGAATGGATCAAAGACTTGAAAGTAGAACCGAAAACTATAAAACTACAAAACTTTTGAAATTGGCCCAAGCAATAAGTTTTTGAATATGATTCCTACAGCACAGACCATGAAAGCCAAAATAGATGGACAGGACTGCATCAGACTAACAGACTCCTGTGCATCAAAGGAAGCAGTTAAAAGAACAAGGAGACAGATCATGGAATGGAAAAAATTATTCGCAAACCTTACATTGATAAAAGGTTAATATCCAAAACAAAATATAAAGGGAACTCCAACAATTCAATAGAAAAATGAACAATCTCATTTTTTAAACATGAAAAAAAAAAAACCCAGACTAACATTTCTTAAGAGGCCATAAACAGGGCCAGTAGGGGTGTGGTGTGTGTGTGTGTGTGTGTGTGTGTGTGTGTGTGTGTGTGTGTGTGTGTGAATGTGCTATTCACAGCGCCTGAATTTCTCTAGTGCTCAAATTCATCCCACAGTAAGATATCATGCTGGACTATTAGAGTGGCGATGAGATGAAAGATAGGAAGTGTTGACTAGGATGTGGAGGAAAGAGATCCTGTGGGGGTGGTAGTTGCTGAGAACATAAATTAAAACAGTTACAGAAAACAGTATGAGGCTTCCTCACAATGCTCACAGTAGAACTACCATAGGCCATTCATGTGCTTTCAAACATATCTGAGTTGTGCCTTCTCAGGGGAAAAACTACCATGTCAGATTTCTGGGCCCTGACTGCTCAAAGAACCTAGTAAGTGTTATTTATGGTATTTGTTAAGTAGCCACAAGTTGTTCAAAAAACGAAGTAAGTGTTAATTGCTATTTTAAATTACTGTTCAGCCCGGGAAAGGCAGAAAGGTGACCTTAAATTTATAGTCTGCATTTGGGGCTGTAAGTTTGGCTTATCTCTAAATTCTCATTTGGAAATATTTAATATGACAAATCCGTATAAAATTGGGCTCAACGTTTTTGTATATTTCTTAGTAGAGAAAAATTTGATTGTTTTCAATTCAAAGAAATGATAAATGTTTGAGGAAATCAATACACCAGACGCCTTGATCTAGTTATTACTGTTGGTATCCGTATCATGCTATGCTTCACATATATCTACAGTTGTTATGTGTTGAAACCAGACATTTTCAGGTGGAATATTGTGATGTAGTCATAGGTACTTATCAATACCAACATCATTATCCAATATAGAGAACTCTTTTAATGAAGTACTTTGTCTCTGAAGTATTAAGTCTAACAGGGTTAAGTTCAATCTTTTGCTTTTGACCTCCACCAGAACCTTTAAAGTCAGAGTGCCAGAAACACAGCTTCTTAATGGCTCTACGTTTACAGAGAAACATTCTTTGCAAAGTCTGTCAATCAGGCATTTTACTTGAAATTCTAAGGAGGCTTTTTCTCATGTGTGCATTATCCTGAGGTGGCGGTGCGTGGGGGGTGTCTAGCATTTTGAAAACGTCCATATTTGTTTCTGACTTGAGGCTTGGGTCTACATTCAGACTGCTTATCTCGAACCTTGTCGCAATTCACTGTGTTACTGTAACTTATGAAGAGGCAGAGTCACATTTTGGAGGGACAGTGTGATGCGGAGGGAAGCAGGATCTTGCCTCACTGAAGGCAAGAGCTTCAGCAAGAGATGGTGTTCGAGGAACATCAAGTAATCATTACAGATTTAGAAACCTGGAGGTGGAAAAATGTCCTAAGACGGGAGTTTTGCCAAACTGATCCTCACATTGCTTCTGTTGTTTTGTAGTGCCCAAGAACCCATGTTCAGATCTACCTGTGCGATTTCAGGTACCTCACTTCTCTGTGTCTCTTTCTATAAAATGAAGGAGATAATAGCATCTGCTCCACAGAGCTTGGGGAATGGAAATGAAAGTGGGTGTGTAAGGCCCTTAAAATGATGACGAGTGCTTTGTAAATATTCACAGTATCAATGATCATTGTGTAATCTTTATTACTATTCTCTCTCCTTGACTCAGTCTTTTGACTCATTTTACCTTCTCTTCCGCTTCCCTATCCACGTGTTCCTGCCTGTGATAGCTTGCTCCACCCAAACAACTCTTCATGGCCTTTCCAAACCTGACCTGCCCCGATAAGTCTTCTCAATCAGCTGGGTTCCTTTCCTGGTCTGTATTCCCTGGGCAACTAGAGACCATGCCACTGGTGCTACTTCTAGCTCTTTGGGTTACCCTAAAGAGGCTCTGTTTTCTTGATGCTGTACCACCTCATTGTTTCACAGTTTTACTTGGTTGCTTTCTGTTGTCAGCTGTAGTACACTGTAAGGATCACAGTCCCAGCCTTCTTCAACATTTGTCACCCCCACAGACCCTTGCATAGTGCCAAATGAGTGGTTTGTGCTTAGTAATAAGATGAAATACGTATAGAGATGAAGACTGAAAGCCAGGTTGCCTAGCCTCAGATCCTGGCATGACCGGGAGATACTGGACCACCCGGGAAAGGACATTTTACTTTGCAAAGCCTCTATTCACTACTATTCACTCTATTCACAAAAGAAACCAGTGTTTCTTTTGAGGCATACATGACACAATTCAGAAATGCCTAGCACAAAACTTGGCATTTGTTAGTTTCTTGGCAAGCTATATAATCAATCACTCAGAGAAGCAGGCAGTGACACTGACCTAATACCCATATGACAGATCCCCATCGGGGTACAGCTCTAGGAACCTGCTTTTCATTTGTTTTGAGGTACCTTCATGCTGACTGGGATAGTGAGTGAAACCTAGAAGACACTGGATCTACCCCCAAACTCACTCTTTTCAATGTAGCCTTCTCCATACTGTTGTTTGATGTCTGGAGACAGGTGCTTCCAAATGGCGAGCCTTTTTTCAATTGACTTAATTGGATCTGCCAGTCCTGTTTTGAACAACCCAGGTTCAATGCATGAGACATGCACACCAAAAGCTTTCATGTCCCGCCTGTGAGAAGAACAATAGAATAACTTTTTATTTTAATTAAAAAACATGTTTTCACTGAATGGTGGCTACACACCCCTTTGATCCCAGCACTCGGGGAGCAGAGGCAGGGGGATCTCTGTGGGTTTGAGGCCAGCCAACAACAACACAGAAAACCTGTCTTGAAAATTAAAAACAAACAAATAAACAAGCAACATGTTTTCATTGAGCTTTTCCAAAGTAGGGCTTCACTCATGCTAAGGCAAGCATTTGTAGTTACATCCTCAAGTCTTTTGTCCCCCTTTCTGCTTCATTCAAATTTATTTGGAGACTATTTACTACTTGTTAACTAGTTTCTCATACATTTTTTCACAGAATCACAGGATGGCCATGTTGGCAGCAGGCATCTTGTTTTACCCTGTCTTTCTGAAGATGAAGAAACTGGAGTTCAACGTGGTAAAATGAGGTTGAACAGGAAATAGATATGGGTGCAACAACCCCTCGCAATAAGCCCATGCTAATCAAGTGTTGGTTTCCTTAAGCCACATTCTTCATGTTAAAATCATAGGCTTTTGGGTTAAGACTGTTTCTTCTCTATACTCAAGTACCTGATGGTGAAATGGACTAGTGTCTGGCTTGGGTGGAAAGGTTTACCTTGGTTTTGGAATGCGGATTGCAGTGAGTGAGGATGCTGACGGGTCGAGTATGATGACCCCTGGCATGTCACCCTGATCTCTGTGCTGTTGAACAAGCTTTTCCTTCACAGCCCTACAGGCAACCTTAAGTCTGCATATTTACTGAGCCACAGGTTTGAGATGTTGGTACCTCCCTCCTAACAACCACACAAAGTATTGCAGGCCAGTTCATGAGTAATCATTTCCTAGATTTAATGTATACTTCCACTAGTAGTGTATAAGGAGACAGTGACTCACTTTATAGACATCTTAACTATGCGGAGGGTTGAGCTCAGAACCTTGCAGTGCTGGGCGGGAGCTCTGTCACTAAACAGTCCCAGTCCTCTCCATAAGATTTGTCTCTATAAGCCCCAGTTGTAATATTAAAAGTAATTAAATTCTTTGCAGATTTTGTTTTCTAGCAACAAAGCTACTACACAATTTGAAATATATTTTACTGACTTACAAATTAGCTTGACTCTGAGAGATTTTGAAAGATGTATCACATTAAAATTTTGAAGGTGTTTTCAACCTAATTTATATTTTATTCATCTGTCAACTGATGTCTGTTGGATCTGGGAAACAGCAGTTCCGAGGGGCTATTCCAGAAGGCCTCTTTCCTTATATATTCATGAAAATAACATGCAACCTAGGGACAGGTGACAGGTCACTCACTTCACTAAGTTTAAGAGGGAAGTAAAGGCAACATGAAATCGGTATGCTTGCTGAGCAAACACAGCTTCAAAGAGTCCCGATCCTCTCTCTGGTGGGATATTGTCCCTCAACCCTTCTATATGGAGACATTCTGGAACAGCCACTGGGTTAGGCTGCATGCACAATTCCATTCCAATACCAGTCCCATTTCCCATGAAGACACCAATACTTTCTGTTAATCATTTTCAGACAGTGTACAGATGCACATCAGATTCTACAAACACTCCAGTCAAAATATCTTTTCAAAAGTGAGTGACCCTCTAAGAGTACTGGCATTTTATTATGATATTGCTGCCTATAGAATGGAATGTAACATTAGGGAGGCTGAGGGAGGCTGCCCATGACAGTGTAACTTGATCTGTGATCATCTCTGAGCCATCCGTGGCATCTGGTAACTCTGTAGAAAAGCAGACTCTCTGGTCACATCTCAGACTCACTCCCACCAAAATCTGCATCTTTAACAAGTTCTCTGGACTATTCAACATCACATTAATGTTCTGGGAGAATTTCATTGTACTTATTTCCTAGGATACTCAGACATGGCAACTAGATCACGTGGCAGAATGGAGTTATCTAGCCTTTATTAACCTCAGTGGGATCATCTATCTTTTTTACTAGGAAGCTACTCCTAGATCTGTGGTATAGATAAGAAACTTTAACATATGCCCTCAATAAATACTAATTGAATAAGTAAATGAGGGAATTAAAGGCATGCCAATATCAGTTTGGTTTTTTTTTTTTTTCCTTTTGCTTGTCCCAGCACAGCTCAACCAACTTGACTTCCATTTACTTCTCCTTTCTGCTTGCATTCTATCCTGGAAAGCTCACCTGCATTAAGTGTACCCCAGTATTTGGTGGACATAGTCTATTAGAATCAGGAGTGGGAGAACAAGAAATGGGACTAAAATTTCCTCATGTCATGTCAGCACTGGTCATTTCATCTTTTAGCTGGAATTCTCAGCCTCTGTGGTTTGAGGTTCTAGAAACTTCCCTGTCTTTTCAGCCCTGAGTTCTCGGACTGCAATGGCCTTTGTTGTTGGCTTCATTCCCTATCCTTTGGGGGTTCTTTCCACACTTCCCACATGCTTGAAAATTGTTCTTAAGTAAATTGTTCTCTTAACACAATGTTAATATGCTGTCATTTCTTTTCATAAACTTGACTGAAAAATAAACAGCAACAACAAACAAAACAAAACAAGAAACCACTCACAGGCCCTGACAGTTGCAAATTCCTCTTCTAGGTAAGATGAATCAAGCTTCCCCCGCCCCCGTGTCCCACTAGAAATAGCTGCAGAACCCAGGTAGAGTGTACTGGGCAGCCATTGAGACCTAATGCTTTTCTGCTGGAGGCTTAAATAAGTTGGTTCTGTTCTGCTAGCAACTGCCAGGAATGCAAGAAAGACAAACTTTGGATGATTCTCTATTTGACAAATTGACCTGTTGACTGTAAATTCACCCCCCCACACACTATTAGCATCATGCACTCATAGACAAAGAAAAGAGTTAAAGTCAACATAGACTTTGGTTCAAATCTCAGTTCTATCACTTAACAGCTGGCCTGGGAAAAGGAAATATTTTTAAGCGGTAGAAAGGGTGCCTTATACACACTAAGTATTCAGTATATGTTGGCAGCAGTTATACCCTAGATCATTTAGTTCACCTTACCTTAAGCTGTCATTGAAACCTTCCACTGCATATTTAGATGGAGCGTAGCCCCCTCCACCAAATGCAAGCCGACCTCCAACGCTGGAGACATTGATAACACGCCCTCGAGCTTTCTTGACCAGTGGAAGCATATTCAGAGTCACATCTATGAGTCCAAATAGATTCACTTCAATGGGTTCTCTGTAGTCGTCCACTGTTAGCCAGTCAGTGGGAGCCAGCACACCAAGGACACCAGCATTATTGATCAGACCCCAGAGACCTGGAGAAGAGAGGAAGGGAAGGAGACATGGTGGATGATGTAATTTCTATGAGCATCTTTGAGGGAAATACAGCTCTTTCTTCACACAATGGTGCTATTTCCTTTTTGTAGTCATTCCTACTCTGAAATGTTTTTACATTTTGGGGAAGTGGTAGCCGACAGAGTAGGAGACTAAGTTGAAATTGTTCATGTTTAGATATTGAAATTCAGTGTTACTGCTATTCTATTCCTGGTTCCAAGTGTCATTTTTTAAAAATGCTTTTTGAGGCAGATTTTCAGATTTCTCATCTCAGATGTAGAGTAAATTGGTCTGTTTTCCTTGCAGGCTGGTGCAGCCAGAGTATATGTATAAAATATTATGTATGGGCAAAGAAATGATACGAACCTACTTTATGCTGAATTTTGTTAGAAAAATAAGTCATCCACTTGGCTGTGTCTTGATTGGAAATATGTAGTATTGCTAAAGGTGTTGAATCCTGGCATCAAAACTTGTCTGAAGGCTTTATTAAATCATTACATTTGAGGTTCAGAGTCTTAGACAGAAGACTAAGAAGCTAAAGATACTGAAGAAAAAGCACATGGATATGTTTTTTTCTCTTTTATGGACCCTCATATTGTCTTCTATGAGAATATCTTAATATTTAAAGCTCACAAAACTCTCCCAGCTCAGAACACAGCTATCCAGCAAAGCCCACAGCAGAGGGAATGTCTGATGCTCCATGGACCACTTGGCCTCCTTAAGGACCCCTTGTCCTCACATCCCTGAGTCCTGTTCTACCCAGCACTAAAGATGCATGAGCCCTGGAACCCATCCATTGAGAAGTGGGTCCCAGATAATCAGGTGGTGATCTGAACGCTGTTTCCATGCTCTCTGATAGACTCGAGCCTCAGCTCCCTCTGCTGTGACGTTGTTGGAGAAGATCAAGGAAAACTAGGACTGCTGCTTCTGTTCTAGATTCAGCCCCTGGACTCGTGTGTCTTGGGCACATCTCACATGCACCGGAGCTGCTCAGAAGCTCTGTGGAGATTAAGAAACAAGCTGCTGGCACTTCAGAGACACTTTTCTGAAAGGCCATTTGAGATGTGGACACATTTTATTTTGCTTTAGTTACTTCCCTGTCTCTAAACCCCCATATCTCTTATCTATTACCTTTTTCTCCAACATGGCTTTTTACCCACTGGGCAGTCTTCTTGACATTCTCTGGGTCGGTGACATCCAGAAGCACAGTGTGGAGTCTCTCTGAGGTTTTTGCCTTTAAAGCAGTTGATCCTGACTCAGTTAGGCAGGCAGCAATGACACAGAACCCTTTTTTATCAAAAGTTCTGGCTGCTAAGTTTCCAAAACCCGTGTCACATCCGGTGATGAAAATGTACTTGTCTGTGATGTCTACTGTCTTCAGTTGTCCTTTATAATTCCACAGGAAAGCACAGAGGAGTAGGAGGGCCAACACCCAAAACAACATTTTCTTTTTCTTGTATGTGACAGGAATACTTCTTTTGTGCACAATAAAAGATGATGTCCTGGATGTTCAAAATTAGAAAATTCAAATTAGAACAATCACACGTTGAAGAATGTGAGATATTTAAATGCATTTGAGTAGACAAATACATGTTTAAATGATTATTTGGTCTCTTGTTGGAAAGGCAAGTAAGTCATGTAAATCACATACTGCTTCTTTAAGGTAATGCCAAAACCAACTAATCAGAATTCAGAAAAATTCAGAGTTGCATAGAGTAGTGACATCAATCTCACACACAAACTCATCCATCTGAGAGACAGTCACCCAGTAAAATCTTATGTCTCATCGCTTAGTGAAGTTTGAGAGCAAAACAGAATCAGAATCTCCGAGAGGGTTTAGCTCTTCTTTTAGCTCTGCCAGACTCCCAGTGATTTTCAGAATGCGAGGAGAGGAAAGCATTAGTGCTATTGTCACTGAGAAAACATTCCCAGTGTGGTTTCTATTTCCTTATTGTAAATAAGTTAGAGTCACCCTTCCATCTGGCTTAGAGAGTATGGCTACTCTACTAAGGAAAGATTGCAGTAAGAGGTCCCCTTAAGCTAAAGAGGAGGGTGGAGATGAATGCCTGGCATCTCAAATCCTTGAATTCTGTCTTCAACATAAGGCTCTTGTAAGAAAAGAAGAATTATGTATAAACAGGACAAGATGAAGCAAATTTATGCTGTAATACTGAGGCTTTGATCAATCCACTTAGAAGAGAGTCACTGAAATATTAATTTTCTGTGACTAGGGGGTACCCCAGGACCTCATATCAAGCAGGAGAAGGGTTTCCTGTACCCTTCCTCAGGGGCCTGCACCTCTGTTTTCCCTCAGCATGCCATGATTACCATGGGCACTGGCACCTGTGGAGCAGCACTCCATCCAGTAGAGGAAGTCAAGAGAGTCAGAGGGCAGGCTACTGGTCTCTGGCTGCCTCAGATCTGAGGTCACAGAGGCTCAGCCCTCCGGACTCCTGGAGAGGGGAAACAGGAGGGGAAGAGGTCAGCTTCCACACAGGACCTTCATGTTAGCCCTCAGTCAGGTAGGGAAGAGGAGCCAGAGAGACCACCATCTTTGGAAATAACCTTCTCCTTTCTAGCCTAGAGGCCTAGAAAGTTCCTGCTATGTTCACACAGTGTATTTTTTTTTTTAGATTTATATTTTGATTTTTTAAAATTCTGTATATTTGTGTGGGAGGAACAGTGTGTGTGTGTGTGTGCGCGCGCGCGCGTGTGTGTATGTGTGTGTGTGTGTGTGTGACGTGTGCAGGAGGAGTGCAGGTGCCTACAGAGGCCAGAAGAGGTACTGGGATCCCCTGGAGCTAGAGTAACTAAGTAGGTGATTTCCAGCAGTCTAATGCGGGTGCTGGAAACAGAACTCCAGCTCTCTGCAAAAGCAATGCATGCTCTTAACCGCTGAGCCATCTCTCCAGCCCCCAATCAATGTCTTTGACCTTGATCTGCTCTCTCTCAGAACCACACAGGCCAGGAATACTTCCTAGGAGAAAACCAATTGACACAGACTGAAGTGCAGACTTGTCTATGCTTCCAGAGTCAATGTGAGTTATGGATACCAAGCAGTTCTTTTCTTTTCTCTCCTTAACACACCCTCCCCTTAAAGTAATGGTTATTATGTTTGAGTCAATGTTTTATTAAATAAATGCATCTACAAACAAATGCATAAATAGGGTTTTAAATATGCACACATACTTAATTTCTACCACTGTGTAAGCAATAATGTATTTAAGATAAAGTAATTCAATATAGCTTCTTAAGGAACAAATAGGCCCTGTGTTCACTTTTTTTTGCCTTAAAAGACTTATAGATAAAGAAAGAAATCCACCGACAGAATCTAAACCAGTGAGAAGTACTGAAACATGGGAAACATGTGGACGTAGCTGACTTGTTGCACAGTTACCGGCATTTGAAAACAGGTTTCTAAATTACTTAATAATTTGGTTTAGTTTCCCCAAATCTTTTTTATGTGGGAATTGATTTACTGCATATAAATGTCCATGCAGCAGGGTTTCTGCTTCTCAAATACATAATAATTTAAAATGTCTAATTAAGGAGAGAAGCAAAAAGCATTCATGAGATAATATATTTAGAGATTTTAATGATATTTCCTATTTGTAAATCCAATTAGTTTTTAGAGTTTTGTTTAAGTCTGCCCTTGATAGTTATTGAATATTGAAATGTCCAATTTCACTGCAAATCGAATTTCCAAAGAAATAATTTGAAGAAAACAAAAACATGTGTGGGTTTTAATGTCCCTATAACAGAGGACATGGCTTCTCCCGTTGTCAACTTTGCTAGGGCACAAACTGAGAGGAGCGAATTGTGAGTCTGCCATCCACCACGGAGATTTCACAGTCTCACTTGGTTTCCTCTCTAGCCTCATGGAGGACACATTATTTGCCTCACTTGTAGGAGATAAAGCAGGTTCAATGATACAAGGTGATATCTCAAGGCCAATGCTGCCCGAAGTACCACACTTTCCCATGTGAGAGAACTGCAAACCCTGAAGGTATCTGGGGCTGAGCAGCAACCAGGCTGAGCTGATAGAGTCAACCCAGGCACCTTGCCCCGGTGTGCAAAGAGGCTAGGCTAAAGTTCTTGGGCCCAAATAACCTCTAACATCTGAAGTAGTTGTTCCTTTCACCATCTGCCCTCATGTCTCCTCTGTTCACATACACCGACAGGTAGGTTCCCAGGGGGACTGGAAAGCCATGAGGAAGGTGGGTGCTATTCCTGTGATGATGTGAGTTAGTAGGCACAAGAGGCTTGAATTAGGGTAGATGGAAGACTGGGATGGCAATGAAAGCCATCTTTCTATAGAAAGCCATCTTTCTACAGGTTTCTATAGAACCTGGAGATGGTCTGTGCGTGGAGCTCAAGGCATGATCCACTTAGGGAAGAGAATCTAGTTTTTGTTTTTTATTTTTCTAATTTGTTACTGAAAACACATCTTTCAGTTATGAAACCAGAAGCACACTTCAGCAGTGTTTGTAGTACCTGAGATGTTGTTATCGATTGTAGCTACAGGATTTTTATGTCACGTTGCTGTTGTTACTTATGTTACAAGTATGGTATGTCCCCGACTTCCTCTTTTTTGTTGATACTGGGTCCTATTATGTAGCCCTGGCTACTGAAACTTGCTACATAGACCAGGCTTGGCCTTGAGTTCAGAGATCTGTCTGCTTCTGTCTCCTGAATGAGGGAGGTTAAAGACAGGTTTACCATTCTTGCTACCATGGTACTATTAATATGTTAATAAAAGACAATGCTTTAAATATCTTTGGTGTACCTCAGTACAGCAGGCTTCCTTTATAAGTCTATGTATTTTAATTCGTACACTGAAAAATATTCACTCTTATGCACAGCTGTAGCTATGATAGTCACGCAAATTAAAATTTCCTAGACTACCTTAGCCCCAAATACACATATTTCAACAAGAACAAAATCACATGAATTCCATGCCTTCACTATAACTAGACAATAGATGATGCTTAAACTTCTAATAACTTGACTGAAGAAATGAGTAAGTACATATGACTGAATCAGGCTTCACACTCCCAAAGAGAGGAGCCATAAAGATGGAAGGGGAGATGCTTGCAAGGACCCTGTGGAGTTCAAAAGAACACACAGCATCAAGTTATGGTTTTGAATATGTGTAAGTAGATGTACAAATAGATGAACAACTTTCTACTAGATCTACCTGATAAAGTATGAGGAAAACCTAAGAATGATGAACAGGCCAAGGCCCCATTTGCTCAATAGTACAATCTTCGGAGAAGCTAATGCAAGGATTAAATTGGTCTGGGGAAGTGTACAATGGTCCTGGAGGATCCTGTGCTACAAAGAAAGAAAGGGCCCAAAGAATGTTGGGCACGTATCAAAAACACATAAGAGCCAACTGGAAGGGTCTTCTACTCGCCAATATGACACAATTCGAGCATCAAAGCAAATAATGATTGTAATGGATCCTAAGTCATTGACTATGATATGAACAATCACTTTGATGAACATCAGTAAGCAACTATGGAAGAAAAAGGAAGCTATAAAACTAATAAGTGTCACAGGAAAGATACAGTTAGAAAAGCAATATGACATATCAACAATTGTTTTAGGCAAGAATTACCAATAGGTCTTAAAATGAAAAATATGGAATCTCAAAGTACGTCTCTCAACGACAATCACTAATTAGTCATTTCACAGTGAAGGCATCTGAGAGATCACTTTAACAACGTGATATAAGGCAGTATTCTTAGTCCTGGAGCAAACCAACATCATGTGCTGGCTGGTTGGTGCCCCAGAAAGGACAGAGCAGCGCTCTCTGCACACATTCCTGTGAATTATGCATGGAAAAACACCTTCCATGTGTGCTCTATGTATTTCAAAAACACCAGTCATGAAGGAAAAAGGACCATTAATGCTAAAGAGACAAGACAAATGTGCAACATGTGATGGCAGACTGGTAAACATTTTTCCTTTTCTCAGAAATAGCATTATTACATCAACTATTGAAACTTGGGGGAAAAAAATCTGTAAATTTGATAAATTTTACTTTGAAAATTATATTGTGGAAAATGTCCTGCTTTTTAGTTAATTTATATCGAAATATTCAAAAATTAAGGCGTATGATGTCTCAACTTGCTTTCAAAGATTCAGGACAGGCATGGGGGTGCACACCTTTAATCCCAGTACTCAGGAGGGAGACACAGGCAGATCTCTGTGAGTTCAAAGCCAGCTTGCTCTACACAGTCAGTTCCAGGACAATGTTACATAGTGAGACCCTGTCTCAAAACAAACAAAAAACCAAAAAACCAAAGTTTGGAGAATAATATGTTTATATAAACATAAACTCATACATGTATATGAAAAGAATGAGAATAAAATGTAGTAAAATGGTAATGTTTAGAGACTCTAGACTGTACCCTCCTTAAAAAAATTTTTTTTATGTGTGTATTGTGTGTGTGTGTGTGAAATCACACCTACAGATTCAGCCAAATGCAGATTGGAGTAGTTTTATAAACTGAACCACCACTGACTACATACAGTCTTTTTCATTGTTCTTTTCCCCTGAACAACAGTACAACTATTTACACAGTGTTCACCTGTACTAGGTATTATGAATGGTCTAGAGGTGATTTAAAGTGCATAGAAAAGTGCACCAGTCACATACAGGCACCAGGCCATTTTATACTGGAGATGAGGAAAGCCACAACTTCGGATACCTGTGTGTGAGGGGACCTTGGAGTCAAGCTCCCCTATATGCCTACTTATGAATGGCTTCATTTCAAAACAAAAAATTAAAAATTTGGCAAAGAGAAGTGAAGCTCCCCCTCTCCCTAATAAAGGCTTCATTAACTGCTCTGGGTTCATGCCAGGGTTTTGGAGTGACCCAGTACACTAAGTGGCCTTCCTCCTGTCCATTAGAAAGCCTATCTTCACAACCTCCAGAGGAAACAAAAACTCCAACCTCAGCAGCTTTGTTTTCTTTCCCAGCTTTATCGTTTCCACTTCCTGCTTACCCTCCTCCCTAAACGGACACAGTTTTCCCTGGTGACAAGAAACAGAGAGGAACTTTTGGTCATTGAGGATGTACTCCTATGAAAATGTATTGTTGTCTTGGAGTGACCCTCTGGACTGATGCTCATCCCAGAGCTTGGGGTCCCAGCCAGTAGCTTGACTCCTAGGGACTTCTAGCCCCGACCTTGAGCATCATTGATTTTCAAAGCCTGTACTTATTATTGTCTAAAAAAATGTTAGTTCTTTATTTTATGAATTTTGCATTTTTTTCTAGATCACTGGATTAGTTGACCTACAAACATGTATCTTCAACCCCTAGTAGTACTTCAGCCAAGAAACCATCTGTGAACAACAATTCCGGGTCAGAGTTTTCAGGACCATGACCTGTATATAGAAAGGCACTGACAGTCAGTTGATCAGTTCACCTGAGAAGTAAATAAGTAACCACAACTAACAGGATTGCCTTAGCCACTCTCCATGAACTCTGGCCACTTCTCCTGCAGTTTCCTGGTGCCAGTAGCTTAGCAGTAGGCCACTGACCTTAACTGCTTTTGTTGTTTGTCACCTATGTCTTTCAATTTATATCAGAACAAACTGTTTAGTAAGAGTGCAGATCCCCTGGCTCCAAGCACTAGAGCAGCGTTCAGGAGTCCAGACCTCAGAGAACTTGGGGCAATTTGCTCATCTTCTCTGACCCTTTCCCTGTGTTAGAACACCGATAGGACATTTTCCTCAGAGAGTATCTGGTGAGCCAACGTGGCATGATGCCTGTTACACAGGAAGAACCATCCACCTTTCCTGCCTGAAAGGGCTGCTCTATCTGCTGCTCACACGTAAGCATGGGCTTTCCAACTGCAGTCCTTTTGATATTTTGGACTCCATAATTAATAATGTGAAGTCTGTCTTGTGTATTACAGGATGCTTAGCAACACTGTTAGCCTCTACCCACTGGATATCAGAAACACTTCTGGTAAAGATGTCTCCAGACATTGCTAAATTGTCCGTTAGGGAACAATTGTTGCTCATATTTGAGCACCACTAGCATAGATTCCTGTCTTGAGGGCCCAGAGAGTCACTGTACTCAGGACCACTTTTCTGGAAACCCAGTCATTGCTTTCTTAGTGGTGTTTCTTTGCTGAGTATTTGTATTTTTATGGCTTTCACAGAGAGGTTTTGTTGGTTATAAAATTGCTCACATCCTGTTTTGGCAAGCATTAGTTTTTACAGTTTCAAAAATATCTACTTATTGGGAGGATAGCTGGTCTCCAAAAGACCAAATTACATATAATACCATTTGTAGACCTTTAAATGGCCACATTAGCACTGACAGCATTTGTGACACTTGGATCCTGGCTGAGCCTTTTGAGTTGGGGCCATAACAGCTTGTGCTAGGTAGCAAATTAACCCTCTAGAAGTCAGCAGATACTCCTAGGAACTTCTCAGTTCTCAACCTCCTGGTTTATTAGGTCAGATACAAATGTGAGTAACAGCTACGGGTGACTAATGCCACCACTTTTTGAACTGTGGATAAAGCCTCAATACAGGGCCATGTACTGATTGCAAGTTGTTTTTTGTTTTTTGTTTTTTTTAAAAGGCAGCACTTGTCTTTGTTGCATTGAATGATGTCACTGCAGTCATGGTTCTGAACGCTCAGCACACACACCGTGCACTGTGCATGCAATATCAACTAATGCTGCCTAAAACACCTTGGCTCAGATTTGAAACTATTGTATGTGAAGAGCTGCAGTATGTTCAGTATATGTGGGAGATTTTTCTGCTCTTTCGAATGTAATAGTTAAATCACAGAAAGCAAGGGCTTAATACTTTCTTACAGTCATTCTTCCTCATGTAAGTATCACATCGGTGTGTCTTTGGATTGTATTGTGGTAGAATATTTAACTCTAAAAATTACTGTGTGAAGGGACAGAGAGATTACTTAGTAGTTAAGAGTGTTTGCTGCTCTTGTAAAGGATGCAGGTTTGGTTCCCAGCACCCACATGGTGGCACCCCACTTCCGGATGACTGGGCACCTTCTTCTGGCTTCCAAGGGCACCAGGCATTTGTGTGTACACACAGGGACGACACTCATACACATAAAAACGAAATGAGCAAATCCTTAAAAATATTACTGAGTTGCTGACCTGAGTTTCATTAAAAAAATATATTAAATGAATTTAGTCTTTGGGATTAGGACAAAATTGTCAACAATTTTGAAATGGTCTTAAACAAATTTCTGCTATTTTGCACTACATATTTATGCCAAATGACATTCTCATTATTAACAGTCAAAACTTAAAATACTAATTAACTCTGAAATAATTGAAGATGCTGTGTCCTGTAGTATCAAATATTTAGTTGTTTTTTTTTTTTTAATAATCAGGCACATCTATCATTAGTACGTAAATTAGCTTTCATCTTCAATAATTGGCAAAATTATGTGAACTTAAGGGAATTGTTTCAAAATATTTTTTTTATGATTTATCAGTAAATGTTTGCTTTTTATGTCCATTTCATAGATCTATATACTTAGGACTATGTAAAAATTTCTTGGGTGCAAAGGGGCTACAGATGGAAAAAGTTTAAAAGTCTCCCCTCCCCCCGATCTAGGCTGTTGCCTGGACCTATAAATATTTAACTTAAACTTCATGATAAAATGTTTCCTTTTGTGCTGGGTATAATAACTCTTGCCTGTAATCTCAGCACTTAGAGAGTAAAGATAAGAGGGAGAAGCCAGCCTGGGCAACATAGTGAGATTCTGTCTCAAAAACCCCAAATAAATAAATAAATCTCCATATAGAGGAAGCAAATTCAGAAATGGACGCTAAAGTGGTTCAAGATAACTGCTAGGATTCTGGGGTGACTTTGGGATTGGTGTGTAGACCCCTCTGATCCCACCCACTCTGTCCACGCCCTCACTGGGCTCTGGCATCTACCCTGCGTGCTCAGTTCTCTACCATCTCAGTGCTGTGAGTGATGGTTGACCTTAGGGGAAGAGCAATAGATAGGAGAGAAGGAAGAGAGGGGAGAACTCAGTAGCCACTCTGGCTCCTGGGTTCTGACACCACTTGGATCGATCTCTCTGAGATCTCTGAATTTCAGGATGAAAGAAGAGAGATGACAGGAAAATAATGCAAGTTCCCACTTTCAACTTAGATAACAAAAAAGTTCAGGATCATATCTCGTAAATAATATGCATCTCATTTATTCATCATGATATTGTGGGAGTTGAGTTGAACGTCACAAATTATAACATTTGCTATAAGATGTATAGAACTGACTCTCCCTTCAGAACCTTAACTGCATAAGGGGAGAGGAAAAAGGTGAGGGGAGATGATACATCATCAGTCCCAAGGAGGAAAGAAAATATTTTATCAGAACTTTCTTACCACACAACAGAGATTCAGGAGGAACTATAAAAGGAGACTGATCAACGCCTTCTTTCGCCTTGTAGTGAAATGGTATGAAATGGCAGAACCAACACCATCTTAAACTGTAAAATTTATCTTGAAATTGAGACAAAATTCCGGTTTCCAAGAAAATGAAAAAGGCCTCCAGACTTCAGAGCCCACCAGTAAAGCCAAAATAAAAGGATTGTTGGTCAGGTAAGTGTCATTTCTGGGTTATGGTGACTCTGACCATGATTGTTAGTGAGTTTCTGATTGATTAAAAATTATGACTAACTCTTGTTTATGTTGGCACAAAAAAAAACAAGCTTAAATAGTTTGTAAAAATTTGAGTCAGGGTTGTAGCTCTGAACTTTCATTTCAGAATACGTCCCTGGCCGGTCTAACTTTCTTTCTTTCTCTCTTTTTCTTTTTTCTTTTTATGCTTGAACTCAAAATTCTCTTGTCTTTCAACAAGTTGTATATAGGTATAATTGGATCAAAACTGGACCCCACAACAGTAGAATGTAGGAACCACCTGCCAGTGGCTGCCAGAAAATACTGTGCTCCACAGTGGTCCCCACTTCTGCTTCCTGGGTTCTTTTCTTGGCTTTCTTAGTAAGACTCTTGAAATAAACGCCTTGATTTTTACTTCTATTAGTTGCTTTCCTCTATCAATTGAAAATGGATGACAAGACAAAAAGTAGAAACTAACGTTCAGTGTCCTTGTTAGATAGTAAAGCTCTTTCTAAACTGTTCCTCCCAGACCAGCTCATTTCATGTACACATCACTCCACGGAAGATTTTCTTTCAGAAAACAGTGGGAGCTTATTAAATCTTTATTTACCTTCAGTTTGTTCTCTGGATCAACAACTGAGTTGTTGTACCAAGATGCATCAAATAAAAAGCATTTAATGATGACAGTCAGAAACATTTTGTAAGTTTTCTTATGCAAGTGTTCTCTCTCTCTGTTTTTTTTTCTTTCTTTCTTTCTTTCTTTTGAGACAGGGTTTCTCTGTAACTCTGGCTGTCTTGGCACTCACTCTGTAGAGCAGGCTGGCCTTGAACTCACAGAGATCCAGCTGCCTCTGCATTCCAAGAGCTGGGATTAAAGGCATGCGCCACTATTGCCTGGCCATGAAATGAATTTTTAAAAAGGAGGCAAAGATCCCTACATGAAATGTGCTTGCAGTAAACCTCAGTAGTTCTATTGAGAATCTGTTCACAATCATCTTATTGACCATGATAATGATATAGCCAAGATGAGATGGTATTTGGCATCCTGGAATGGCTAGGTCACTTCCACAGCAAGAAGCAAAGCCTCCTTAGCCTCATTTCACCATAGTCCCCGCAGGAGGGCGCAACTCCACCCCCCCAGTGCTTGGTGGGGGAGGTGCGCCGCGATGCTTCCTCTGCAGCTTCAGAGCAGTGGTTGTCCTGAGTCATGAGGTGTACAAACCCACTCATGTCTGAGGAAAACACGCTTAAATTAAAGCAATTTGACACACCATCTTTGCTAACGAATATTAATCACTCCAGGCCCTCTTAGTTTATTGTTTTGCCTGTGCACCTTCTGACAGTAATAGCGTATTAGGGATCACTATTAAATCTACAACTTCTTTAGTTGTGGCCACAAAATAGTAACCGCTAACTGGAAGGGATCGTTTGCTGTATGTTATTATAATTTATGGTCACAAAGCTTCAAAAAAGGTTCAGAATAGAGTGGATGTGGGTATCAGTGCAGGGAGCCCGTCCAAATTCTCAGGATATTTCTTTGAACCACAGTTTTACTCCAGAAGAACATGTTAGTGTTTTAAAATTCTGTCCCTTGAGAAAGTGACATTTGTTACACGTTCTACCTCTTGAAGTGCATGAAGCAACAAGTTTTACTTGTATTCAAACATCGAGATGTATTCTAAAAATCGGGCACCATTTTCAAATGTGAACGTGTGCAGCAACAATGAAAGAATCTTTCACTCTCACATCATGCCTCCTGTAGCCAAGGATAAGTTCAGTGCATCTAATATGTGCCAAGTGACACTAGGATAAGTAAATCCAGTCCCTGCCTTTGGGCCGACAGTATCATGGGGCTTTACTTCCCCCACCTACCAAAAATCAAGTGTGAGTGTGAGTGTGTGTGTGTGTGTGTGTGTGTGTGTGTGCGTGCATTTGAAATACCAAGTCAATTTATCATAAAATGTGGAGTAACTATCTGAGCAGATTTATTTTACTGGCAACCCAGAACCCAGGGACCAGTATGCACCCTAGAAATGTACTTTCTTCATTCCCAGCATTTTTTACTCTTCCAGTTTAGTGTTTGTCTACAAGCGTTCATGGAAACCGATAGCACAGAGAAAGCAGGTGGAGAAACAGATCAGGCCACAGTTGGCAGTGAATCATTCCACACCGGAGACACTCTGCTAAGACACTCACAGCTTTTGGATCTCTGTGCTCTCCAATTTCTCATTAGTCCCAAGAGTCACAGAAAGTGTCAAATAAGGAGAGATGCATGGATGGATGGATGGATGGAGGGAGGGAGGGAGAGAGGAAGGGAGGGAGGGAGGGAGAGACAGAGACAGAGAAGAGTATTTAGCTGTGACTCCATGTTGCTCTAGGACATTCACAGAGTCCTGACTCCTGGAAGGGTTTCAGTCAGACCGAGATCATTCCTTTCAGCTCTTACCACTCTCATACTACATTAAAGAAAAACAGTTGACCACCGCTGAAAGAGCATGGGAAATCATAGACAGTTTAGATTGCACTGATAAGAGAAGGACTAGTCACCATACCTTGCTGAAGATGACGGTGGATGCAGAAGCTGCTGCCGAGCTGCTCAGCTGGCCGCCACCTTCCTGCCTTGCCCTGGGGAAGGAAGTGCTGCCTTCATCAAGCTGATCCTCTCAAGGTGCCTGGCCTTCTGCCGAGCTCTGAGACCTGCATGTGTGAAGACTTCTCTACTTCTCTCTTTACTCTTGTGGGTCACACCCATTGCAACACCAAGTGATGACTAAGTCTCTCCTCACTAGATGGAGGGTGGAGAGGCTGTAGGTCATAGGTTTCCAAGGAAGTCATCAGTGCTTTTTATAAATTAAAAGTATCTAGCTAGAGAAATAACTTACATTCTCTTGACCAAATGAGGCAATTGAAGTCATGTGACAAAAGATGCAGCTTATAAACCTCCTGGTGAGCCAAACCTTTTTTTTTTTTTTTTTAAGCATTCATGAGCAAGAAGATAAACATAATAAATGTTAAGCAAGCATGATTTGGTAATTATTTGTGGTTCCTATTTTGTGTTTTAAGGTATTACAAAACATCTCGATAGGGTCTCTGGAAGTGAAAACTGGAAAGGACTGCCCTGCCCACCCCTAGCTGGCCTTTTCCAGAGCTTCTCCCAGCAGACCTGGCATGCCTTGGTGCCGGCTGAAGCTGAAAGAGGTGGGGGAGGAGATGCCACTCACCTCCCCTCCAGCTTGCCAAACTCCCTGTGCCCTGTTACACAAGCAGACAAGAGTGCACTGAGGTTTTACTTTTAATTTCATGCTGCAGTCCTCCAATATTTTCCACTCCGTTCCTTCTTGAAAAGTAGTCAGTTACAGTTTACTTGGAGTGAGCAAACTCTCACTCTCTCTAGATGGAGTCTAGACAAAGCTTTTGCCTTTTGAATGAAATGGGTGGGGTTCGTTTTTCCTCCACAATGACAAAAGACAAATTTATCCAGATGAATATTTGGGGTACCCAATATATGCCAAATATACTTCTTCCCCTTTAATAACCCATAAGACAGAGTAAAGGCACAAACCTGCAGCCTCGGAGAAAAACATCATGGGCTTAAATTCATATGAAGAAATCTGTGGTAATTAATCCTTCTTCTGAGCAGGCTATCATAACTGAAAGGTGAAGAGACCTTCAAGCACTTGGGTGGTCCTGGAGGACCGAAGGAAAAGGGCAAATAAAAGGTCATACCATAGTAAGTTTTAATAACCTTGCCCAGTGTAGCTCTGCTTTTAAAAATTCCCCAAAATAGACTTGAAAAAAAATTAAATGTCAAGACCGATTTGCATACTGTGGTTGAGAATTCTTGCTGTCTTCTTGGCATGCCTCTCAGTACTGATGGATTAAACTGAAAAGTTCAATATCAGTGCCCTGGCATGGAAAGGTAGGGTGAGGGTTAGAGTTAGAACAACCAGTACTCTCTCCTTGTCAGCTGGGAGTTGATGAAGATGTGATAATGGAACCATTTGTGAGCAGCCCAGTCTCCAGACTGAAATTACAGCCACACTCGGAGTCATATGCTGAGTTCTGCTTTGTTTTCACTTGGTCCCTTTACAGGGTTCTCAATCTTATGGCGATTGAATGGCCCTTTCACTAAGACCATCTGCATATCAGATATTTACATTATGATTCATAGCAGTAGCAGAATTACAGTTATGAAGTAGCAACAGAAATAATTTAATGGTTGGGGGGTCACCACAACATGAGGGACTGTATTAAAGAGTCACAACGTTAGGAAGGTTGAGAACCACTGCTTTAGAATGCAACCTGTAGCCCAGTGGTGATGGCACTCACCTTTAATCCCAGCACTTGGGAGGCAGAGGCAGGCAGATCTCTGTGAGCTTGAGGCCAGCCTGGTCTACAGAGTGAGTTCCAGGACAGCCGGAGTTACAACAAAGAAACCCTGTCTCAGGAAAATAACAACAACAACAAAACAACCAAAAACCAAAAAAAAAGAAAAAAAAAAAGGTAGCCTGTGATGGCCAGCTCTGAGGTGGCTCAGAGCATAAAGTTAATGGTGTCAAACGTGACCGCCCGAGTTGGATCTCCAGACCCCGCATGGTAGAAGAAGAGAATTCACTCCTGAAAGTTGTCCTCTGACCACATGTGCATTGTGGTATATGTGCATTTGGGGACACACACGCACACACACGTACTAAATAAATAAACATTTTTTTCCTAAGTAAAGAATGTAACCTTTGAAAATACTACTTTGTTTGGAATTTTCCCTGCACCAGACTTCTGATCATCAAGAATGACACATCCTACCAAAGAGACATTTGATCTTACTTCTATTTCCTTTCTTAAAAAGTTACAGCGTGGGATTTATTCAAATGTAAAATGTTTGTGGTTAGTTGGGTTGTAGTTATATAGGGGTGAGCTTAGATACCCATGTAGACAGCGCACTAAACACCCAACTCTCCTTTTCTTCTAAACTATATGTCTTCCACATACCTGCCTGAGAGTGTCTTCTCCATTTGTTGTTTCCTCAAACACGATGAGACTACCCCAGCCCTCAGTTTTCCCAACCGACATCTCTCAGACTTCTTGTACCTGTGCTGACCTGAGGGAATCCCTGGTCCAACCATAGAGAATCTTGAAAAGGGAGTTCTGTGGAGAAAAGCACTTACCTGCCACAGTAGGCTATGATGGTCCCAGTTCTTAGTGGTCTGCTGTCGCTTATCTAAGGTCAGCCAACAGGGTAAGACCAGCTGGTGACATGTGTACCCCTTCTCCTTCCTGGTGGAATGGCTTTATGACTTCCAGTAATTATGAATAGACTTGGATTTTCTTCCTCCTCCTTTGGTCAACTGATGGGTCTCATATTCCCTCTATAAAGGGAACCTGTCCTTTGCTCTCCCTTTACACACCAACAGTGCCTTTGTTTATGAGAAATCTGAGTACCAAGGCTAGCTGCAAACCAGGAGTTCATTTGCTTTCTTCTGACTCTCCCAGTTGTAATATGAAGCTGGGCTAATTCTTCGTTCCTCTGTATAGTAAGACAGACATAATGGCCAGGGACTGAGTCAGTGCAACGTTCAGTGAATTCTTTGAAGAAAGATTTTTCATATTTGCGGAACACACATCCTTTTCACTACACAAAAGAAGTCCTGGCTTGAACAAATTGGCTAAGGAGGATTACATGGAACAATCATTGCTCAGGGGAAAGAAGGAAAATAGCAGAGGGAACGACTGACCAGAAAGAGTAGGGTTTCCTGGCCATAGGGACACTTGTGAGAAACAAGGACAGAGGTTTACTAAGAAAAATATAGCTCTTAAGAGGGAAGGAGGAGGGAACTCCTTTCAGCATGACAGAAGGACTAAGAGAGCACATTCAGAAGTATCCATAACATCTGAAGGATGGCTTTCTCCTAGAGAACACAGGGACATACACACTTTGCTGAGTTCCTCTCTCTTTATTTCCCTAAGATCATGTCTCTGTCCAAGCACAGTCCTATACAGCTATCATATCTCACCTAACTTAGCATAAAAATGTACATGGTTCCCTGTTTTTGTGGTAGGTGGGTGGATATACATTCACAGACATCCTGTTGGTGGGTTGTAGGTAAGTGGGGAAAACCTGCAATGAAGATTTGGCTTGGTAGAAATTGATTCAAGGAAGCCTGGGCTACACCATGAGTTCAAGGCTTGCTTGGGTTATGTCATAAGGCCTAACACACACACACACACACAATGACAGCAACAACAAGTGTCTATATTATCCTTACCACACAGGCTTGCTTTGTTAAACTCCATAACTGAACACTTGGGTGGTTTCTAACCTTTCTTCATAATGAATAATACTTTCGGGAACACCGCTGAGTGAGTGTTCTTATACACATCCAGTTGCTTCTTTATTACATTTTCTAAAGGTTAGACCACTTCAGCATACTGACCTGGTTGAAGCGTGTCTTACATTATTGAGAACTGCACAAACCTGGATATGTCCACCCTCTTGGGTACAGTTCCTATCCACATGGACTCTGGCTTTGACTGAAGAGTGAGACATTAGTCAGCACAGCCCTAGAAAAGAACATATTAGGCTTCCCTCTGACATACCCCAGGTTGGGTTGCTGGTGACCTGTGGCATAGTCAGTAGCCAACCCCAAACCAGAATCGGACATTTGAGACCATCCAGCCCTAGGTGGGTGCCACACAACTACAGGGGCAGTCCCATGGAAACTAACTCAGTTTTAACCCAAAGAATTGCCCAGTGTCAGGGCTTAGAACACAGTCTCCCCAAACACAAGACGTCGGTATACAGAGTGTTTTACTCTGAAGGAAACTCAGATTATCACAGATGTAAGATCTCAGTCTGCTCTGAGAGCTTCTGCCTTATCTCCAAGACTTTGCCAGATTTTCCTGAAAATAGGTCTCAAGATCCTCATTCCAGAGGGTCCCGCCCTATGCCCAAAGGCCAGGAATAATTGAAAAGTGTGGCTGCACAATCCCTCACCTCATCATCCCTTCTTACCCTCCATCCACATCTCTGTTTGACAGTCCATAAAAAATAGTCCCCCCAGGTCTTTGGGTCTTCATTTCTGAAAATTCCTGTGTCACGTATCATTCTTGTGTTAATCTGTCTTTCATTCTAAGGATTTTAGCCAAGCACCTTGTGATAGGTGAGGAAAATATCCTACCTTTTCTCTGATACTTCAGTAAATTCAGTAGTATTGTTAGTGTCAATCCCAAATCGCTTCAGAAAAAAAACATCACCACAAAGTACTATAGAATTTTAAGCACGTTTTTGATACTGGCTAGTAATGGTGGAAACTGGCCAGGACCATATGGAGATCCTCCATGGGATTCTTCCATGATGGCCCAGAGCTGTAGCTAGTGGGGGTTTTTAAAGGCAGATCCCATGAGGCTATGTGTTTCCCGTCAGGCCCAATCAGGAGTGAGCACACATCCTAATGTATTTTCTACCTGGGCATCTGCTGCCTACATGTTTCCTGTCTGGGTATTTCCCGCCTCCTACCGGATTATCTCCTGCCCGCATCCAATCAGGGGCAAGGATATATTTTGTGTCATTAATTAAGTTTGGACCTGGACTTAGAGTTAGGTCCCAGAGTTTGGGGGCAGGGCTCTTCATATTTGCATGGAGAGCAGATGTTTAGTTTTGTTTTTGTTTTTTTTTTAAACATGGTTACTACAGAGTTGTTTGCAATTCCAAGATGAAATGTGACACCAACTGGCTCGGCAAGGTGATGTCTGCCAGAGGGTGGCTGATTTAGGGCTTCATCACACAACTGGCCGTTCAATATGCACTTTAAAGAAGTACAGTTCTTAATTCCCTTTGTAGCAAAATCCCTGATATGTTCTGCAGCAAGCAACTGGTTATATTCCAAAATGCGGCAGTTAGCCCCCATCTTTGTGATCTGAAGTTGTTGCCATGAGCTAAACAGGGGTGTTCTGTTTTTATTGCTCATGCCCCTTTTCTTTTAAACCGTGTCCTCAGTTTTGTTGCTTTTATCTTTTATTCAATCTCATCCTTCCTGTACGTCTCCATTTTCTGTCATTTCCATTGCCAAACCCCATCATATTCACATTGTTTTCCGTCATCTTCCTCTTCTGTCCGGAGTGAGTCTCATGTTTATCCAACCACGCCTGATTGTCTGTGGGCATGCACAGGGAGAAATGTGTCCTTAGGGCACTTTGCTGTCATGGACATCACAGGGCTCCCACACAAGCCTCAGAATGCAAAACCAGGAAGGACCCTTCTGCATCAATAGCTGTAGACATTCAGGAAGCAGCCGGGAGAGGACTGGGGTCACAGTGTGAGCTCTCTGCTGCTGCTGCTTGAAGGCCCTGGCTTCTCTCTGTTGTGTCACACTGTTTCCACTTTGTCCCCAGCAAGGTGGTTATCCTGACTTTGACACCTGGCATTAACCAGGCCACCTTATGGGTGAGCAAGTGCCCTTTCAGGTATCATGCCCAGAATATGACCTTTTGTCTGTGTTGAAGGTACCCCCAGGGAAGGAAGGACTAACCAGTTTGCAGAGTTTCCAGGCATCCCCCAGCTTCCCTCATGACACTATGGGTGACCCCTGTATGGTCTCTACTCCCAGAGCCAGCAGTGTAGTCAATGTAATAGCAGGGTTCAAACTTCTTTCAGTGGGACAAGTTTCCCCTTGGCTTTGATCATACTGGGGCTACGCTTCTATGTTTGGTCAAAAGCACAAGTCATTAGAAATATCACTATAACCAACAGACTCTTCCCATTTATTTTTATTTTTTTGTTAATGTTCTTCTTAGATTTATTTTTATTTTATTTGTAAGGGCATTTTGCCTGCATATATGTCTATGCACCATGTGGATATGGTATCTGGAGAGGCAAGATGAGGACATTGGATCCCTTGGAACTGGAGTTAGAGATAGTTGTGAGCTACCTTGTGGATGCTGGGATTTGAATCTGGGTTCTCTAGAAGAGCGGCCAGTGCTCTTAACCTCTGAGCCATCTCTCCAGCTCCTTTTGTTGGTTTTAGCTTTGGTTGTCTTTAGCGAAGTAGATCCTTAATGGTTCTTGGACTTTGTTTTTGGTGGACCAGATCAGGCTGGACCAGTGTTGTTGGTAGACCAGAGTCCTTCGCTGATTTTACACTTTGATCGTCTTCAGTCGTTTTCTTCCTAGGTCTGTCACTTAATGGGGACACTTAATGATAAAACTATCAATGGATTTTATAGCTTATGAGCCACAGTGAGGAGCTGCAGAGATGGCTCCAAAGTTAGGAGCATTGACTGCTTGCTCTTCCAGAGGTCCTGAGTTCAATTCCTAGCACCCTCAGGGTGGCTCACAAGCACCTATAATGGGACCAAATGGCCCCTTCTGGCCATGCAGGTAGAGCACTCATAAAAATAAAATAAATCTTAAGAAAAAAAAGCCACAATGAACAGAGTGTGAGATTGAAATAAACATAAGAAAAAAATGATGTAGTCCAGAGATGACACATTTTGAGCTGTCTGAGTCTCCTGTCCGTATAACATGGTTCACTGTTTTAGATTAAACTGCTTCTCCTAGCAGAAGAAATACTCTAAAACAATGGGGAAAGGTATAACATAGTAAACACACAAACATACAGCACAGTCACAGAACCACGGCCATGCATCCTGTACGGCACGCTATCGTGAGTGCCCGTCTTCTGAGCAGCTGCCGGCACGTTGGGTTTGTTCACAGAAGCAGCACCACAAAAACACGAGCACTGCAAGGCAGGACCACGTTGTCACTGCTGTGACATCCAGAGGGAACTGGAAGTTTCCAGCGCCACAATAACTTGGAAGGGTCTGCTGTTGACCAAGCGTGTGGCACATGACTGCATAGAGTGTCACCGATTCCATTTCATTTAATGTTAACTTGTTATTTACAATTTACAACAGTCTCAGAAAACCCCCGCTTTACTTCACACAATTGTTTCTTCTCTTCAAGTCTTTTACTTCTGTTTCACTTAACTGTCGTTTTTGTTATCTGTTCAATACGATGAACAGGCTCTCAAAAAAAAAAAAAAAAGACTTAGGTTTCAATTTTATGTGTATGTGCCTGAGTGTATGTGTGTAAGTGCATCACATGTACGCAGGTGCCTGAATTTAGATCCTCTTGGAAGTACCAAGTGCTCCTAACTGCTGAGCCATCCTTCCAGCCCACAACAGTTTTCTAGAACTTTTTTGTTTGTTTGTTTTTGGTGTGGATTTGAATATGTTACCTTCAGGTATGTGCACATTTGAGTTCCCTCACCTTTCACAACAGAATACTGCAGACACAGCGGCTTAAAGGACAGGGATGGATTCCCTCTCTCTCCGGGGACGGGGCACCCAAGCTGAGGCTTCTCCTGAGGCCTCTCTTCCTGCCTGGCTGATGATCCCTTTCTCCCTGGGTCCTCACACTCTTTCCTCTATGCATGCACCCCACCCTACATGCCATCTCTCATATGCCCAGGCTTCTTCTTATGAAGGACTCTATAGAACTCCTACCCCTACCCCAAGAGCTTCATTTTAACCGAATTAGTTCTTTAAAGAGCCTGTCTCCTTTGCAACCACAACACGAGAATTAAAGCATCAAGTATGAATTTTCAGAAGGAGGACAAGTCAATCACAGCATAACCTTGAGTGTACAGATGTTTTTTCTTTCTCTTCATTAAGCACCTTGCAGGTAACCAGTGGAGCAGGGGCAGGGGGTGGGGGGGTTGCTTCTCTCACCGCGTAGTCATCGGTGCACTAGTTGAAGTGGGAAGTTTCAAAACCAACATTTGTAGATTAGTTATTAGATAAAGCTTGCATGTCTGTCTTAGATATACTTTCTATCTGCTTAAAGAGTGTTTTCTCCTTTCAGTTTTTGTTTTAGGTAGCTGTGAAATCCTTTGTGGAAAACTTCAAAATGGAGTCAGAAGGTCCAGAGCCAGGACTTGTGCATGATTGAAGCTGCTTCCTGGAATGTCTGCTCGGTCACCTATGACCTGTGACTTCAGGCTACAGGAGCAACCCAGAAGTGAGCGGTCAATGATTTTTGTGCCCAGAGGCTCCAGATACTATCAGACACACATTTCCATTCTATTTCGTGCATTCTTCTTTGTAATATCTTCTATTGATCATAAGGCCCTGCTGTTTCTCAGCTTTTTTCTTTTGACTTTTCCTATCATTTTTTAAAAAAAATATCAGCACTTTAAATGCCATGTCAGTATATTTAGACTTCCATGAGATCTGAGAAACCAGCTGTTAATCTTGCATGCAATCACTTGCTCTTCTTTTGGTGCTGTGCCTATATGCGTACGTGAGTGTGTGTGTCTCCCTGGTTCTTTCTGAGACCAGGTCTCTCATGGAACCTGGAGTTTATAAATTCGACTGCACTGGCTGACCAGCAAGTCCCAGGAGCCCCGGAGCCCCTGCCTCTGCGGTCTTAGTGCTGGGTTGCAGAGTTGCTCTACCATGCTGTTTTTTTTCCTTGGGTACTGGTAATCCAAACTGTCAACGAGAAAAAGCAACTCTCACTTCTAAGGGGATAAGAGATAGTTTACTCATGAGCCAAATATGAGAGACTACCCACTGGGAACATAGATGTAACTGTTTCTCCATCTTGTCTCAGCTGAAATCATCTTCAGTTTCTACCTCCTGCTCTGAAAAGTCCCATGGGAAACCACTCAACCCTGTAACAAAAACTCAGGATTGAAATGCTCCAGCTAACTGCAAGCTTTTGACTCTTGTTAAACCACTTGATTGCTTCGCCCTGTAAACGTCAACCAGGGTATAGTTTATTTGTATTCTCTGTGTTTAAAAACTCCCTGTAAATATGAATTTGGTGGTGCTCTGTGAGAAGTGTTTCTTTCCAGGAAGTCACTGGCCACTCAATACAGACTTCCATTTCAAATTGGGTTGCGCTGAGTGAGTGGTCTTTGGGTCTTTATCCTACAACACAGGTTTAGGTTACTCCAAATTCCATGTTCCAATGTGGGGCAACAGTTTGATGAGGGTTTTGCAGTAAAACAAAGAAAGCCATAGACATTTTTCAAATATATTGATGGAAACATTAGGTAGGTGGATTAAAGTAAAGTGGGAAAATCACTCCGAATGCCTCAGGTGTTACTTGACAGCACTTTAGTTTTTAGGTTGGCGGAAGCTAGTGGTCCGTTACGTTAATGCAATCCGAAAAGTTTTGCTTGTGAGTCACAGGATATAAGATCAGATATAGAGTTGGGCAAGGAATGGCTGTTAAGGGGGATAAGTGCAGCTCAAGATAAATGGTAATTAGTCTCTGGACCTGCAACATTAGAAACTCCGTAATCACTGACGATCTAATCAGTTAATCAGCCTTGTGGAAAGGTTTAGCTGGAGCTTCTTTTTCAGGAACTTTTTTCCACACTTCTTCCTGTAGGACAGGGATCAGCACATCCTGTGCCCCAAGGACCATGTATTATTTCTTAAATATTACTAAAACCTCACATTGCTAAGAAATGTTTCCAAAGATCTGATGTGGAGAGGCTGGGTACTGGCAGGAAGGCAATCCCAGAACACAGGAATAGCTGGTAAAGCCTTATGAACAGCTTCCTGGATCATGTCATTAAAATTTATTAGTCTTTATGATCTGGATCAGCAGTTTTTTTTGTTTTTTGTTTTTTTTTTTGTATTTAATCCTCTGTATTTGATATGGCATTTGATATATATTAAGAGTAATATACCAAAAATTAAAATAACCAAGAACATCAGTCTAATGGAGTAAAGGTAACAGATTAAGGAAATACAGGTTTTAGAAAACCAAAATATACACGTTAAAAAAAAATAAAAGCTGTATTGACTATATGTTTCTCCCTGTATTTACAGTTATTTGTATGTTATGAATGATCCTGTCTAGTTGAAGTAAACAGGTCTCTTATCTTTAAATTTTTTCTTTTGTCTATCTTGATCTCATAGTTATAACCTCATGTGGAACAGCTAGCTCCAGATTTCAAGAACAATTGGTATTTAGTAGCTAAATGATCATGATTCTTACCTGTGGTTGGTGTCTTGATCTATTTTTTATTATGTTAATATTATCTAAGCCTTAGTTTGGAAGCCTAGAGCGGCAGTGCACACCTTTAATCCTAGCACTCAGAAGGCTGAGGTAGGAAAATCTCTGTGAATTCGAGGTCACTGTAGTCTATATAAGCAAGTCCCAGGACAGCCAGGACTGCCATGCCATAGAAGAAATTAAATAACAGTATAGTATTTTTTAATTTTTTAAAAATAATATTTTAAAACATTTATCAAATATTAATAGTGATAGAAGAGATCAGGTCTGTCAGAAATCAGATTTTATAGGTCTTGGAGGCAGAACTTATTTTAGGGGTTGGAAATGGAAATGGGCTCTGGAAGGAGTCACTGTGGGATTGTCCATTTCCTCTTTATTGGCAAAATACAAATATTATTTAATTAACTTTTCTTTAATGCTGGATAATTGTATACAAGAAACCTTAAATACTCTTTAATCAAGAACCATTAACACTTAAGGTATGAAGCATTGTGAATATTGTTATTAGACATTGATGCATTTTGTACAGTTTGGTTAGCAAGAATTAACACTAATCTTTGGGTATATCCAGCTCCAGTATATAGAGTTAAAACTACTTTTTTTATTGAAGAAAGTGAGTCACAGTGTTTAATTTGTTGTATCTTAGCATTTTTAGCATCAGTAGAAACATAGTAGTCTAATAGATTGGAGCCAGTTGCTATATATACAGAGAAAGAGACAATTTTTTTTTTAACAGGAAAAGTTTGTTTGGGTTCTAAGAACTTGAATTTAAATATAAGTGTTCTCTAAATGGAATTTGTTTTGGAAGATCTAAATAAGCTTTTGTCAATTTAAAAGTTAGATTTCTTTTATTCAAATTATACTGAATAATGAGAATTTTTTCTTTGTACAAAAACAGTGAAAACACTTGATCTCTTAGACATGAAAACTAGATATAAGTAAAGTAGGGACTTGGGGTAAACAACCATACTAAAGCATAATTAATTAAAGGAAATAACATTCTCCTTTATAAACATTAAAATCAAGATTGGCATTATTTTGTCACTTAAGAATATACTTCGTAAAATATTAACTATAATAATCCATTAAAGAACCTAATTGTAAGAGAGTCTAAGAAACAAAAAGTGAGAGATGTGTTCTGTTATTCGGGGTACCCAATTATCAATGTGGTCGAAGATGAGGATCATCCAGCAGTTTTGAAGTCCATGGATGTGGACTTCATGAAGCTGGCACATGACTGATGTGTTCTCAGAATAAGGTTCATCTAATAGTTCAACTCCTTGAGTTTTTTAGTACAGCCCTCTGTCAGGAGTTCCTGATACAGTCTTTTATTTTTTTTCTTTTTTGAGACAGGGTTTCTCTGTTGTAACTCTGGCTGTCCTGGAACTCACTCTATAGACCAGGTGGCCTGGAACTCACAGAGATCTGCCTGCCTCTGCCTCCCAAGTACTGGAATTAAAAGTATGCGCCACCACTGCATGGTTTTTAAAATATTTTATTATTTTATTTATATGAGTGCTCTATCTGCATGTACACCTGCATGCTAGAAGAGGGCATCTGATCCCATTATAGATGGCTGTGAGCCACCACGTGGTTGTTGGGAATTGAACTCAGGACCTCTGGAAGAGTAGTCAGTGCTCTTAACCACTGAGGCATCTCTTCGGTCCTTAATACCATCTTTAGCCTTCAGTCAAACAAAACCTTTGCTGTGATGTCCTTTTAAATCTCTTATTTGGTGAAACCATCTGATTTTCTTTATCCTTCAAGAAAGACTAACAAGTTCTGTGCTTTTTTATTGTGTTATTTTATTTAAAAGTCCTTGTTTTTCTAAGCAATTTTCATAATCATTATTAAGTAAGAAAAATGTTATTCCATAATTTGTGACATATTTATTTTGGTATAAACAATACATGAAAAAAATAATCATATACATACAAGACACAATTACATTAAATTTACATACACCCAGAAAAAAAAAAAGGTGGAAAATGTATATCCCCATCTCTGTAAGGTATGGAAAAGACAGTATCACAAACAATCAAAGGGTGAAATTTCTCATGTAGACATAAAGTGATACCAGGTTTCTTCAAATGAGTTAAGTAGCTGAGGGAGAGTTGTCTTTACTGATGGAAACGTGCTCAGTGTTACTTTTGCTTGTTTGTTTGTTTGTTTATAGTGGAATATTTAAACCTGTTCTCAAATATTATAAAGCTACATGCACTTCTGTGCCATAATATGAACTTCGAACAGCTGCTGTGTCTGGTGGCTAGAGCTGCTACTGGAAGGTCACCTTCCTTAGCTGTTAGTACCAGCTTTCTGGGTGTGGACGGCTACAGCTTTATTGGATGCAGAAATGATGCTAGTTTGGAGTATCAGCAATTGTCTACTCAAATACCCATCGATGAAACAATTGTTTCAGATTTAACTTTGCCCACTGAGAGCTTTGCGTTGAAAGCACCAGACTGTATTAATGCTAATATGGCAGAGCCTCCCATGTTCTCCTCCTCCAGCCTAAGCACTGGCCACGAAATATTGCCTGGGATCTTGACTTCACCGGTAAAATGGTATCAGGTTGGCCAGATGAAGTAGGGGGTTGGTGCTCTGTGGAAGTTCTATTCATTAAGCAATTAAGACCTTTGATTTGGTGGGCAGTGCTTTTCCTCAATAATACCTAAAGGCCACATGCTCTGGATCAGTCCATTGAGAGGCAACCCTCTGCAGTGGCTTGGGTTTTACACACTGTGGTTGTCTCCTGTTCTCTGAATGAAGCTGTCCGAGATATTAATATTTCCATCTACATCTGCTTGTTTCTTTGTTTACTCTATTAATTTGTAGTGAGGCTAAGTTACATTTCTCATGCTTGCTTTTGTACCTGAAAGATAAAGTAAAAGAAAAGAAAGAAAGAAAAATATAGTCTTTTGAATCAGGAATCCTCTACTGACCCAGTGTCAATCTGGACTAGAATTCCCTTCTTGGAGCTGGCCTGTTTCTTTCTTATCTTGGATTAGGCAACACAGGCCTGTCCCATATAGCAATTTACTCATCATTTAGTCATTGCCGATAATCATGTGTCTACTTCTTCCTGTAGGTCTCCCCAGCGGCCCTTTGATCAGAAATGCTTCTGTCCAGTGTAAAACTGAAATGACACAGAGCTGTTCTTTTAAAAAGAAAACCTCTCATCGAGTGAGAACACGTGGAGTTTACATTGATCTATTTAGACCTTAAAAGTCTCTACATGGGAGTTGGAAAACAGTAGGCTCCCCTTGTCTAAGCTATTAGCTTTACAGAAAGCAGAGAAGTCAGGCAAGGCAGCAATGAAGCAGGAAGAATCATTAAAAGAAAGTACAGAGGCAGTTTTTCCTAATGTGTGGCTATGGGGACATAGTTCTACATTGCGTCTCTTCCTGCCCTCTTCAGAGGCAAGGCATTGGCTTAGGACATCTGCGGAGTCAGTGTTTATGATGTTTCCTGGAAAAGCCATGTGCTATTCCATCTGGTCCAGAAACAGAGTATGGATGAATTCTAGGAGATTTCTGTTTTTGGTGTCAGTGGTGCTTACCAAACACTTCATGGGTCTCTGGCCAGAAAAACAGAAGCAAAGTAACCCAAGGTGCCATGCAAGCCATACCCAGCAGGTAGACAAGCGACAGACAGGAAAACTCAGCAAAGGTACTTCAAGATGGACCTCAACAGGGATCAGAAACGTATGCAGGGAGAGAGCAGGGACATAGCTGCATGTGGCCACCTTTAGCAGACTAAGGCGTTTTTCTAAGGGTTGAGGGACTTTTGATCCAGGCCAAACTAGGATTGTGGCTTCAACACTGGAAGAAATATTTAGACTAGCTAGAATAGTGTATTTTAATGTAGTCGTAAGCAAGAGGGTTAGAAGAAAAAGAGGTCCCTGTTACATCTCAAACTTCCAGGACAAACTACGGGCTGAGATACCTACTTAACATATCAAAGTGAACCTGGCTATCAGGTTCTCCCAGCCTCCCTCAGTCTCTACCTGTTACAGGGTCCTCCTGGTTTGCATACCCCGCCTTCTATCCTGAACTCACCAGTCCAGGGAGCATGGCTGCTCTTCCTTATATAATCCAGCCATTTTTGGTTAGCTCCCTCTCCTGGCCTCTCTTGGCCTCTCTTGGCCTCCTTTGGCCTCCTGGTCTTTTAGCCTCCAGGTTCCCCTTTTTCTCCTCTCTTCCCACTCCCCTCCCCTTCTCCTCACATGGCCCAGCAGCCCAGTCTGGTCATGTCCATCCCGGAGTCCCCCAGCTGCCTCTGGCTATGGTCTCAGTCACACCTATCTATATAGTCTCCCTCATATATACAATAAATTTTCCCCTCCACCACACTAGGAGCAGTCGTGTCTTATTCCTGCTCCATTTCTTTCTTTCTTTCTTTCTTTCTTCCTTCCTTCCTTCCTTCCTTTCTTTCTTTCTTTCTTTCTTTCTTTCTTTCTTTCTTTCTTTCTTTCTTTCTTTCTTTCTTTCTTTCTTTCTTTCTTCTTCCTCTTCCTCTCCTTCTCCTTCTCCTTCTCCTTCTTCTTTTAATATAAGACAAATCCAAGTCAGAGTGTAACTTTTCAATGGAAAATGCAGGAGAATGTTGAGTCCTCCGAGGATATGCCAAGTGGTGGTATAACTGGGTCACATGGCAGGCTTAGTTTCACCTTTTGGAAGAGTCTCCAAACTGTTTTCCAGAGTGGTGGAACCAGTTTGCAATCCCTCCTTTCCCCTACATCCCCCCAACATCTGTTGCTGTTTGTTGGGTTAATCTTTGCTATTATGACTGGAGTAAGAGGAAATCTCAAAGTTGTCTTGTTTTGCATTTCTCTAATTGCTAGGAACGATAAACAGTTTTTAAGTTTTTTTTTTTTTTGTTTCTGTCTTTTTTTTTTTTTTTTTTTTGGTGCCATTCTTTCTTCTTTTCTTCTTTAGATCCCAATCCCATGTTTTGAATGGATCGTTTGTGTTTTCGACTTTTCTTTTTTTTTGAGTTCTTTATTAGTCCGGATATTAGTCCTTTGTCAGATGTGTAGCTAGCAAATATTCTTCCCCATCCTACACCCTTCCTTCTTCTCTTTAGCTATGCAGAAGCTTTTTAGTTTTATAGAGCCTCACTCGTCAATTGTTTGCCTTAATTCTTGGGCAAATGGAGACAGTCCTTTCCTGCATCTCTATCATATCATGCAGGGCACTGCCTATTTTCTTCTAGCAATTTCAGTGTTTCAGGTTTCACATTAAGGTCTTTGATTCATTTGGAGTTAGTTTTTATGTGAGGTGTTAGACATAAATCTAATTTCATTCTTCTACATGTGGACATCCACTTTTCCCAGCTTATGCTTTCTTTTCTCCAGCTTATGTTTTTGGCATCTTTGTCAGATATTAAATGGCTGTAGTGATATATACTTATGTTTGGGTCTTCAATTTTGTTCCCATCATTTACATGTCTGTTTTTGTGCCAATACTGTAATGTTTTGATTACTACGGCTCTGTAATATTACTATGGCTCAGTCTCCACCTTTATTATTATTATCATTATTATTTTTTGCACAGGATTGTTTTGGCTGCCAGGGTCTTCTGTGATTCCAAATGAATTTTAGGATAGTGGGTTTTGTTTTGTTTTTCATTTCTGTGAAGAATGAGATGGGGATTTTGATTGGGATTGCATCAAATCTGTAACTGGCTTTTGGTAGAATGGCCATTTTTATAATATTATGTTTAACAATTCATGAGCATGGGATGCCTTTTCACTTTCTAGTGAAATCTGAAAGTACATGGATGGAACTAGAAAAGATCATACTAGATTCAGAAAGACAAATGTTGGATCTCATCTCTCATCTGAGGTTGATAGTTCCATATCTTTGATGTGAGTATGTAATCTGGAATAACTTCAGAAACTAGAAAGCAAAAGAGGACCAGTGCAGGGAGGAATGGAGAGAAGACTATCTAGGTGCAAGTAATTTGAAGAGGGGAGTGGAAAATGGGGAGAGGCTTTAATTAGGCAGGGAGTAGGAAATAAATACAGAAAGAGGGTAAAGTAACAGTAAGGTTGCCTAAAAAAATCCTTAAGGAATCATACTGTTAACTACCTAAAAATACCTATAATACATGTAAGTCTGTACATGCACACCTGTGTATCGTTTAAATGAAATTTCCTTATCTGGGCTCTTGGGGCTAAAGAGTATCTTACAAAAACCCCAACACCAGGTACGAGAAGCCCTGTTTTGAATTATTGGTCAGGGTTGTCCAAGACACTCCCAAAACATTAGAGGCAATTTCTATTGCCCTTAGTTGATGTCCCCTCCAGGGGGCTGGGGTGGTAGGTAAGTCCCTATTGCTGAAGACACCCTGCATTTTGGGCATAGGACCCAGAGGACTTGAGTTGGAGCTGACCTGAAAGCCTCCTCCCTGAGGACTAGCTTTCATGGTGCCAGAAGGTTCCAAAGGAGAGAAGCAACGAATAGTTCTACCAATCTGTGATGCTTATGAACCACAATGATGACCAGCATGTCAAGATAACCAACCCAAGGGTGCAATGGTGGCATGCATAGTAATTGACAGCTCTCTAACTGGATTTAAGACTTGTTCAACAAGAAGGAAATCATGTCTGGTACTGAAAACCTAGTCAACTACCTGGGGCTAGTGATGTCATAGATTTTGGAGGAGGATCTACAACCGCCACTTTACTAAATAAGCATAATTCCTAACTACATTCTAAATATTTATCTTTATTCCTACAGATAACTGTAGTTAAACTGTAGGTAAACTTCTCTTTGCAATAGATGGAGATCATACTGTAACTGATGAAAGTGCAGAATTGTGGAGCTCAGTCCCAACTGATTCATCTACACCACAACTCCTGCACCTAAGGCTCAGAGATCATCAAAGGAAGGGGAGTAGGGAGGTCATAAGAGCCAGAGGAACAGGAAGTTTGTCTTGAGATTGTGTCTCCTAAAAACGCTAGAGAAGTTACACCCATGAAGTGTCACCAACACAGCTAATGTGAGCTAAATATGAGCTAAACACCTAAATATGAGCTAAACAAAGACACCATCACCAGTAGATATGCTAATGTGGAAGGGCAAAGGTTCACAGGACCTCCACCCTAGACAAAGAACTACGGGCAAGTAAGGAATGCTGAGAGCAGGAGAAATAGTCTTCCCCAGGGCAGAGCACAACAATTCATTATTCAATACCAAATGGTCAGCCTTGGAGCCATGCATTCAAGGAACGATATACAGACTGAGGAAGTTGTATTTATATACTTATGAATTCAGAGCACAGTGAGCAGGTTATATTTATGTATTTATAAATATACATATGTATGTTTATTACAACAATTAAAGAAAAAGAGGCTATGAATTTGAGTGAAAGCAAGGTGGAGGTACATGGGAAAGATTGGTGGCCTTAGACTGAAGCCAGGAGGAGGGGAGTCATTACTAGGGTCAGAGTCAGCAGAGAAAGTCTCCTAGAGCAAGAGAGTTTTTTTTTTTTAAAGTGGTGCCTCCATGTGGTAACAAATTCGGAATATAATATACATATATATATATATATATATATATATATATATATATATATATATATTGGCAGAGAAAGGTTTGCCTTTGCCTTCAATAATTAATGAGTGATAATCAGATACATACCTCTTTCAAATATCCATTTCTGGCCAAGTCCAGTACTAGCAAACAAGATGAGCTGCCAGACCACATTTTTTTGGATCACTCAAATAGCCTACCTAATTCTTTGCTCCTTGTTTGCTCAACTCAAACTCCCCTGAAATCAGAGTGAACACATGTCAGATAATGTGCTTGTCACATGAATCAAGACCATAATTTTGCATTACAAGATCTGCATGATCAACCTTTTACCTGAATGAAAAGAGCCATGACTTCCAGCCACAGAGGCCTTCTCCCCATTGCCTTGGTCTACAGTCCTTGCCTTGGGCTTCCATACAGTCTGTTTCCCCCTTTTCTTTATCTTCATCTTGGCCATCCCCTTTGACACACCTTCCTTACCAGTGTTTTCTAAGTCCTCCACTGCCAGATCCCTTTGCTCAGCTCTCCCGGTGTCTCTGGAACATTTATCAATAAGCCTTATCAGACTTTTCATCATTTGAATGGTTATCTCTATGATTGCTTACTTGTTATTTGTTCTCCTTTGGACTGTAAGCTTCATGAGAACAAACCTGCTTTGCTTATTATCTCTGTCTGCAGTGCCTATCCAAATATCAGCCTTTGCTTTGCTTTGGTTTGAAAAGCATTTACTGGGCTGGGCAGTGGTGGCTCATGCTTTTAACCCTAGCACTTGGGAGGCAGAGGCAGGCAGATCTCTGTGAGTTCGAGGCTAGCCTAGTCTATAGAGTGAGTTCCAGGAGAGCCAAAGTTACAACAGGGAAACCCTGCCTCAGAAAGAAAAAAAATTTACTGAATGAATAAATGAAAGGAAACAAGATTGGGGGAGTATCCTTTTTCTTAAGGAGCAATGAGCCATAGGCCTTTCTAAGGCATGTTCCTATGTTCTAGTAGTTAGTTAAATCCTCTTCCCTGGTTCTTTCCTTCCCCATGTGTGTCATGCATGTGGGTTGCCTCCCAGAGATGGAGGAATTGAAAACTGAGGTAAGTCAAGGATACAGAGAAGTCTTTCTTAGGCTTTAGATGAATTAGGAATTTCCAGTAATGGAGAAGAGAAACTAAACCCACTGGTTTGTTTGGGGACCCTGAAAGGTCGTAGATTCATAAGAGGAATTCATCAGAAATGTTAGGAAAATGTGAGTCAAATAAAAATGAGAACAAAGGACAAGATACAATCTGATAACTATGACAAAAACTCAGCTGCAGGTCCTTGAAAGGGGGAAACTTTTAATTTTTTTACACCCCTCCTTTTTTAAAAAAATAGATTCTTTTCTCATACAATATATCCTAATTATTGCTTCATCTCCCTCTACTTGTCCCCATCTTCCCTCCTATCTGGCTTCACTCCCTTACTTTCTGTCTCTAGTTAGAAAAGAACAGGGATTTAAGAGATAACAACAAAACATAACAAAATAAAATATAATAAGATAAAACAAAAATCATCAGATTGAAGTTGGGCAAGGCAAGCCAACAGAAGGATAAGAGTCCAAGAGGAGACACAAGATTCAGAAGCTCACTCATTCACACACTCACAAATCCCATGAAAGTACTAAAACTAGAAGTTATAATATAAATGCAGACAGCATGGTGCAGATCCATGCATGCCCTGTGTGAGTACATATGAGCTTTGCTCAGTTGATTTAGAGGGCCTGTTCTTCTCTATTCCCTCTGGCTCTTATGCTCTGTCTGCCTCCTTCTGTGTGGGGTTCCCTGAGTTCCAAGGGGAGGGATTTGATGGAGACATCCTACTTAGAGCTGAGTGTTCCAAGGTATCTCTCTCTCTCTCCATAATATCTGGCTGTGGTTTCAGTAATTTGTTCAAAAAGGGGCATTTTTTTTCTTTTCCTTTTTTGGTTTTTTGAGACAGGGTTTCTCTATGAAACAGGCCTGACTGTCCTGGAACTCACTCTGTAGACCAGGCTGGTCTTGAATTCACAGAGATCCTCCTGCCTCTGCTTTCTGAGTGCTGAGATTAAAGGCATGCACCACCACTGCCCGACAAAAGGGGAAAAATTTTAAGTGGATTCTGTGGGAGTGTGAAGAAAAATGGATGCATTTTGTCAGAGGTGGAAGTGATAAGTTAGGGGCTTGAAGACTTAAAGGTAAGAATAGAGAAGCAGCATTGGAAATGATAAGGTAGTTGCGCAAACTTATGATACAGGCATTTCCCCACGGGGTTAGACAATATAACTTTGCCTTGGTGGCATTGCCAACACTTCAGCTACTATTACTTTTAGCCCAAAGTTAAGCTCATCATCATCATTGGATTCTCAGTGAAGCTATGGGCAAACAATACCATGACTTCAGCATGCTGATCACCTGAACAGCAGCTGGTTGAACCAGGTATAACTGAGACAGACAGCAAGAAAGAGATTCAGAAGATGGGAATGGGGAGGACAGGAAAGCTTACTGCTTTAATAGTGGCTGTGAGTAAATAGTGACACATCGGGAACTCACTTGAGGGAGTGGAAGGGAGTCAAAGATCATTAATGAATCACTAGAATGGGGATTTGGGGCATGTCATTGAAGAGTCTCTTAAACTGCTTCGTCCTTCTTTCCTTTTCTTGCTTTCTTGTGTCATTTTCTAAGTTCTCCGTGTGTGTATGTGTGTGTGTGTGTGTGTGTGTGTGCACGCACGTGCTGTTCTCAGAGACACTATTCTCAGAGAGCCATGAAATAAAAATGTCTCCTTATCCCAGATATGGAGCATACTACAGACCAAAGTAAGGATACAAGTGAAGCTCAACTTAGTGAAAGAGTGAGTTTTATTGGGGTTCCTTACAGGAGTGTAAGAGTTTACTTACAAGAGCAGAAATTACTCAAGGATGGCTACATCATCAAAAGCCCACCCCAGCAGGGAAAAGCTGGGAACACAGGTGCTGGAGATTTGGAACTCAATGCATAACCTGTGGGCAGATCAACAGGTTGGGGACTGGCTTTTCCAGGAAGCTCCGCTGGTCTCTGTCTCTCCCAGGCTACTCCACTTGTCTAAAAGTGTCTCTCAGGAGTTTTTACTACTTATGTAAGCTTGGGGAAGGAGGAGCCTAGTGAATATGATCAGTTTTAGGGACTTTCTGAATCTCTTGAGTTGATTATTTTCTGAGCTTAGCAAGCTTCTCTGCAGGATGGATGACCTTCCGTAAGGAATAAGGTATTTTACCTTCCTTAAGGAATACCTTGTGTCTTAATGAGTTTTTCTTCAAGATGGAATGTTTTGTCTTGAGAAAATCAATGTATGAGATGTGGGTACTTATGAATTTACCTATACCTCTACGAAGTACCAAACGTAAAGCTCTCTGGGAATATAAGCATTATCATTTAGCAGATATGCAGCTGTACGTGAAGGATTATCCCAATGACAACGGCTTAAGTTATAAAGGTGATGGTTTCACACGACATGAAACCTGGACATATTTGGGTTCAGGGTTGGTTCAGTGGTTTAGTGGTTCAAATTCCAGGTGTTTCTACCCTCACCCTGCCCTCACCCTACCCCCACTCTGCCATCTTCAGCATGAGAGTCTTCATTATTAGTGTGTTACCTCAGGGTCACCAGGTGGCTACTGCAGTTCTTGAAACATGGGTTTGTCCTGGAGCCAACTTTCCCTGAATGTGTATTTGCCTCAAATTTATGTAAACTTATATGGAAGATTTTTAATAGAGAGAAACTAATAACATCAAATAGTGACTTTCAGGCAAGGTTAATTAAAATAACAGTAAAAGTCTCTAAGGAGCAGCTTGGCTTTGTGGACAGGGTGTAAATTTCATATACAATAGACTTGGACTTAAATTTACATGTGGGTATCTTTGGACATATCAGTTATTTGATCTCTATGAACTGCAGTTTTCTCATGAATTGGAAACTTGAGTCATTATCTTGGAGAGATTAAATAAAGTAATATGAATACAGCATTAGCTTAGAGCCTGGAAAGCTTAAGTTGTCTTTGAGGTTAGGTTACGGATCTTATCATTGGTAAATATTGTGTGTTCTTTGCCACAGATCTGCCTCAAGAGGAAGTAATAGAATATAATGTATTATGAGTTTTGCTTCTGCTTGACATATATGTTCATTTCTATATCCACATACAATAGTTATGATAAAGGCAGAAGGTAGGTGGAAGAGGGAGAGTAGGAGGTGAGGAAGGAAAGAAGGAAGGGGATAGTAGGTGACTGACTGTAGCCCATACCTTTAAGTAAACACAGACAATACTGAGATGAAGTCAGAGAGTGCAGGAAGCGTCCTTCCATAGCTGATAAGGAGTCTAGTGAGGGTATGTGAACTCTGTGTGGGGTCTGAGGAAACTTCAGAGAAGGTGTCCTGCTGTGTAGCTGTCACGCCGGTCCTCTCAGAGTGGGTGCAAGTTGGATTTGGCTCCAGATATTTTATTTTTTCCTATCTTAGTTTGAGGATGGATGCTGGAGATGGGGTCTCCATAGCCAGCTCCTTTTTTTGTTTTTTGTTTTTGCTTTGTTTTGGTTTGGTTTCAAGGCAGGGTCTTGAACTGGAGCTCCTAATGCTTCTACTTCTGGGATGCTGGGAATACAGAAGCCCACCACCACACCTGTTAGTTAAGGACTTTCCCTGAAGCATCAGCATAGAAAATGTGAGGTAACATCAGAAAATTTACAAGTGAGAAGAGTAAATAAAATAAACGAGAAAATGAAGGAGAGATCTTCTGTAAAATAAAAGAAGTTGTTAGTAAGTACTTGTGCCCATGGTGTTGAGTCATTCCTCCTGGAACATGGATTCTTTCATCCCTGGAGGGAGAACAGCCTACCTGACCATCTGACTGATGGGGTTTTCATGTCTTTGTTTTACACAGAATACCTTCCTCTTACAGTGGTATGTTGGCCTTGGCAATCATCCTTTGTTGGTACTTGTTTACAGGCAAGTATGGGTCACAGAGATCTGTGCCAAGTAGTTTTAAGTTTGGCGTGGGTAGTGTCTGCTACTCCCTAGCTTAGAGCAAAGTGGTTCATACTTCATACAATGTAGGCCGGTAACAGAACAGTTTTGCCAAATTAGTCATACATGTCCTTGAAAAGCAAACCAATAAACTCCTGAACTCCATATCTAGCTTTATTTAACTTTCCAACCACATAGATACTGGTTAAAACACACACACACACACACACATACACACACACCAATATTTTAGTTTTTGAAAGTGACAATAGGACAGGCACATTGTTTTTCTGTTTGTTGGTTTGGTTTGGTTTTCGAGACAGGGTTTCTCTGTTGTAACTCTGGCTGCCCTGGAACTCACTCTGGAGACCAGGCTGGCTTCGAACTCACAGAGATCTACATGCCTCTGCCTCCTGCGTGCTGGGATTAAAGGCATGAGCCATCACTGCCAGGCTACATTGTTTTCATTATTGTCTTCCAAATTGCTGCTCAGAGCCTCTAGAACCCTTCTTTATTAATTCTGAGTGAGTGACACTTGTTCATAGAGACCACTGGAAGTAATCTGTTCTCATCTGGCAAGGCCAACAGTTTTGCCTCCAGGGTACTCTCCAGCCCTGTTTTAGAACATAGTTTGAAGGGATCTTGATTGTCTTTCCCACAAAATATCACATTGGTCCAACATATTGATGACATTATGTTGATTAAGTGAGTAGGAGGCAGCAAGCACATTGGACTTGTTGGTAACATATATGCACATCAGAGAATGGGAAATAAATCTGACCAAAATTCAAGGGCTTTCTCCCTCAGGGAAATTTCTAGAAGTCCAGTGGTGTGGGGCATGCATCGATGCACTTTCTAAGATGAAGGATAAGTTGTTTCACCTTCCTCTTCCCACCACCACGGAAATAGTACAACATTGAGTAGACCTGTTTGGACTCTGGAGGCAATACGTTCCTCAGTGGGGTGTGGTATTCTGGATCATATACCAAGTAATTCAGGAAACTGCCAGCTTTGAGTGAAGCCTCGAACAAGAGGAGACTTTTCGATAAGCCCAGTCTGCTGTGTGGAACCACAGAACCAGGGCCATGACAGGACCAGGGTCAGGTCTGATCCAGCAGACCTGATGGTGCTCACAGTGTCAGTGGTAGACAGGGGTGCCATTTGGAGCCTTTGGCAGCCTCCTGCCTTGGTTTGCGTCCTATTACTCTGATAAAGACCGTGACTATAGGCAACTTGGGAAAGGAAAGAAAAGGTTTATTTCATCATATCACTCCCAGGTCATGGTCTATCACTAAGGGAAGTCAGAGCAGGAACTTAAACAGGGCATGAACCTGGAGGCGGGAGCTGATGCAGAGACCATGTAGCTCACGCTGCTTACTGGCTTGCTCAGCCTCCTTTCCACCAGCCCAGAGGCAGCACTGCTCACAGTAGAGTCTATGGAGGTTAAGAAGCCTTCCGGAGCTCCAGATTTCTCAGTCTGAACCACACAGCCCATAGCTGGCTCCAGAGGGCAATCAATCCACTCTCCTCAGGCTCAGGGTATCAAACTCGAGATTTACTCTCCATTGTTTCTTCTCTTAGCCACCAAGGGTGGGGTATCATTCCTCGCACACTTCAGTGCCTGAGCTGAGCCTCCCATTGCCTTCACTTCTAGGTGTGTAGATATCCAGCCTTCACTACTCGTCTCCACTGCCTCCCTTGGCTGCCTCTTACCTTGGGAGTTAGAGCTGGTCTCCCCGATTTAGACTATTTCTCATTACCAGGCTTTCACACTATTTCAGTTTTAAGCAATAAGTTCTTTCTCGAACAGCACATAGCCACAGATCTGTGAGTCACGGAGAGTGGCAAAAGGGAATTCCTTTCCATTCCCTGGCCTGTCTGGTCGGAGGAGTCACTGATGCATCAAAATCTGCAACTGGACCTGAAGCTTCAGTAGATGGTGGGTAGGTCTGCCAGTCTCCTTTTGACCCGGCCACCTGGTTTACCTTTTGGATGAGATGTCTGCTATCTTCCTCTTCTAGGGAGCTGAGTAGAGTTTCTTTTTACTGAGTGCCCTTTTGTTTCTTTGTGAATTTCTGACTCAGATCCCATGCTTGCTAACCTTGGAGCATGCTCCCTAAAAGTCAGGCCAACTAATTTTTAGCACTCATGTTTGGGAGAGCCAGCTCTGACTCCACATCCAGATGCTTTATATCTGCAGACTCTCTACCCAGAATGCATAGCCCAGTGAGATGCCAGAAGTCTGGTATTCCGCTCCCTTTTTACAGATGAAGAAATCAACACGACCTGAGAGTCATTAACTTCAGTTACATAAGTAGTTACATAAACTAAAATCTTTGTGATTTCAAACCCCATGTCTTGAGGTTAGATAGCTTTTAACCAGGTTTTCTAGGCACATAGACCTCATTCTTGCAGCAATGGGTGTCCAGATGACCAAGTCCCTGTGAATGGAATGCAAACAGAAATAATGAATGCCACTTTCAGGTTTGGCCCATGGAAACTGTTCATGTGAAATACCCCATATCTCATCCTTCCCTGCATGATAGTTAGATGCCAATATCCAAGGAGACCTTTAGAGCCACATTTGCAGGGTGGAAGACGCTTTGCCATTCTAGGTCCTTGGATGAATATGGAGAACCTTCCTCCACTACTGACTTCATCTCACGCAAAGCATGATGGACTTTACACAAGGGAGATGTAGATATAAGTATCATTACCTTAACTAAATCAAAAACTAAACCAGCGGTAGAACCTAAATACAAAGCCAGGTCTTTGTGCTTCCCTCTGTGATAAATGAAACTATAGAAACTACATTCTTCCACATGACTTGCTTGAAAAACCAAGTTACCCGAGGAAACTCTACTTAAGCTGTTTTCTTTTGGTTGCTCCTTGCACTACCAAAGTACAGCCAATTATATTGTGTTAGATGATTAATGCTGACTTTTTTACAATTTATATTGATATGCAGTGCAATAATAACTAAGCAAAAGAGTTTATAATTGGCGCAAGAACCCCCCCGCCCACCAAACCCATCCCTGTTATTTTGTGCCACCAGGCTAACATTCCAGTCTCAGACTGTCTGCAACTCATTCCCCTGCCTCTGAAAGCATTCTTGACCTCTCTTCACCTCCTTAGGTAAACACGCATGCCACTGTATTGCGCCATCCAACCTTTTTGCTCGATAGCCATCTGCTGCTATGGTGGGCATGCCTTGCAAAATCAGCCATTTCCTGTCCTCTAACCGGCCTGGAAGAAGTGAGGACATTCTAAAGAGATGCTGTATGTCTCTCAATTTGACTATCAGACTTTTGAAACAGTGTGCACCAAAGAAATGGAAATTTCCCCAGGAATCTCATGCTTGGAGAAGGAAGAGATACCAACCAAAGGGGGTACTTGTCTCTTGAGATTTCACACAGTTCTAAAACTCGTTAGATGACCTTACCAGACCAAGATTGAAGCCCAGTCACTGTCAGGTAGGACCAGACCTTACTGGAGCTGCTTAGATGTACATTTCCTAGGCTCTCTATTTAAACTTTGATCTTGTTTCAGGACCCCAAAGACTGGGGCTCATTGGATCTCTGTCTCTTTTCCCAGTGTGGAACACTGAATAAATCTCCTTTTTCTGCTTTCCAGTATTAATTTGGTTATTTTTATTGGCTTATAGAAGGAAGACAGGTGGCCCATCTTGACTTGGGGCACAAATTGTGACCCCAAGTTTGGAAACAATCCTATCATCCCTTTGCAAGGAGAAATATAAAAGCTGAATAACATTTCAAATCATATACCTATATTACTTTTTTAAAACAATGTAATTCAAATTAATAAAGAAGAAAAATATTAAAAAAGTAAAAGATAGTAAAATTAGTAAAGATGAATAAAATAAAAAAATAGTAAAAAATGTTTAAAAAACACTTTTTCTTTTTTTGGAAAAATACATTGAGATTAATAGAAGAAGGCAGACGAGGAGGACTGGGCAGCTCTAAGCATTTATTTGCCTTAAGTCTTCATTATAGAAATGTGTTTTTAAAGTCATGAGTTTCTATTTATACAGTACTGCACCTGGTGGGCAGAGCCAATCAGAGACTGAGCAGACCTGGGTTCAAGGGTCGTCTGTGTGCTCAGTGTTCTGAGCAGAAGGCTTGTTATCAATTTTCTATGAAACTCGGTGGCTGGGTTCAGATCATTGAGGGCCTGCAACCTCAGATTGTCACAAGGGTCACTTCAAATCAAGGAGAGAAGATTAGAATTATTTTTGTCTTTGTTAGATTTTTAAAGTAACTTTTTAAAATCAAGAGTTTACAAAAGAAGAGTCAGGCCTCTTGCCAGGCCCTCCACCAATCTTTAAGCCTCATTCTAAGACAAATCAGCACTATGCAAGCTTGCTGATACCCTCAGTGTACTCTGGGTTTGGGGTTACTGCTTTGAGTATATTTGACCTTTCCTCTCATGTCACTGAACTGTGCTAGATCTGGACTTTAGGGCATTGACCTGTAAGCAAATAGAGTTCTGGAAAAAGCCTGATTTCTGTTCAATGCTTTATTACCAAGAAAATTGAATTTGGAAAGGGGTGTAAAACCCTGACTTCTACAGTGGAATCTTCTCTTGGCTTCTTCAAATTCATATCTATAGGTAAGTGACTTGCATTTGCCTGTAGCATTTTAAGTCTATGCTTTCCAAGTCTGGTTTTTGAAAATCTCAGCTTATGGGGGTTGTGTTTCAGATTTATCAAAAGCCCATAGTAGTCATATGATAAGACTACCATACATGGGTAGACATGTGAAGATACCTGGCTGATTTCTTGGTATTATATACAGTGAAGGGGGTCTGGCAACTATCTACGGCAATGCTATTTTATATATCAGTTGTCTTGAAAGTGTGTGTGTGTGTGTGTGTGTGTGTGTGTGTGGTGGAAATGGGTGAATAGATTGAAAAAATGATCATCCAAAGTAAAAAATCCAGAGAGATGCTTTTTAAACTTGGCATTTTAAAACCATGATACTGTTTGAACTAACAGTCACAAAATCCCAAGCCTTACCGGAGACTTTAAAATATCAGTTCTTCTTTTCTTGCCTGAAACCCTTCATTAGCTTTCATTGTTCTTGGATAAAGCTCCAAGTCCCCAGTGTTAAGGACCACAAGGAACCAAGGATCCACCAGCAGCTCCAGAGATTGTACCTTTCCCCTCAGACCCACTGGTATTCTGCAGCCCTTGCCCTGGTTCTGTCTCTGGGGTCTGGGCCTTCCATGGGTTCCTCTCTTTTTCCCTCTCCTGTCTACTTTGAGTCTCTCTCCAGGGAAAACTCACACTGATCCTGCTCATCCCAGAGCCTTCCCGGGCCAGTGCCCATGCTTCCCTTTCACCTGCAGTCACCGCACCTGCAACTTTTCATGGCTGTCACCCACCTTCTGCTCACTCCAGCAGCTCCACGAGGTTGAAGCTGGTTAGAAAGTTGGCATCTGGATAATATTTTAGTTGAAAAATCACATCCTTGAGAATTTTTCACTGTTTTGAACTAATTTTGGAGTCCCAGAGTTGAAGGACTCATGGTGCAGAAGGGTGGTCTGTAAAGAGCTAGATGTCCTGTTGATGTCAGAGACTCTCGGTGATGCAACTAAAGGCAATAAAAATGAGAGTGTAATGACTATATTCCAATAACACCATGATTCAGAGAGGGAGGGAGGGAGGGAGGGGGAGAAGAGTCAGTGAGCTGATTGCCCCAGTTGCAGTAGAATTGTAGGATTTTTTAGTCTGAAACCAGTTTCGAAAGCCTGTTTTCTTCCTTCCTTCCTTCCTTCCCTCCTTCTGTCCTTCCTTCCCTCCTCCGTTCTTCCCTTTTGTAACGCCAATAGTCAGTTGATAGTATGGACCAGGCCCTTAGAGAAGTTCAGCCCATTATTCATCTGCTGCTCTAGCCTAGTATTTCCAGCAAGCCACAGTACATCTTGACCACCAGGAGACACACCAAGAAAGTGATGGACATTGAATTTTTGTGCTCCCAGGCTCTTCAACCTGCATATGCCTGGCTCTTAGGACCCTCTGTCTGTCTCCTTCATCTTGAATACCTGCAAACCCTTAATTCAGATCCTTCTTTTTTCTGGATGCTATCATGTTCCAGGTTGTCCCAGGCAACCCATGCAGATGCTGGTCTCTGCCCTTCTCCTGCTTAGCAGTGGTCTTCCATAGGCTAATGCTAATGTTTTAGACAGAAAATCCTTTGCTATGCCTCCCAGTTATGATCAAGAGACTGACCTTCAATGTTTGTTTCTGAGTTGATAAGAGTCCATCTTTTATCAAAAGGAAGCTTCAACCTAGTTGAACAGAAGTTGAACAAAAGCACATATAGTGGACAGGTTAAATATTGCATGTCATTGAACAGAGAAGGACACTGGGATTTGTGTGGTCAATTAAGTCTTCTCGAGGGCTTCCATGTAGGCAGCCAAGTTAGCCAACTACTGCTTAGAAATCTTAATTTCCTACATTGAACTTCTAGATTCCCCAATGTTTGCTGGAAAACAGGTTTTTCTGAAAGACCCTGAAAAATTTCAGGCTTTACCTGAGAGATTTAGGGGAGATAAAAATAATTCAATATGTAAAAATCCAGATGAAAAGCAGCTAGCATTAAATCTTGTTTTCAGCTCTGAATTCTCTTGTGTTGGTTGAAGTGAAATTTTATTACTGCAAATTGTTAAGAAACTCTGGATAGAGATGTGGCTCAGTGGTTAAGAGCACTGATTGCTCTTCCAGAGGTCTTGAGTTCAATTCCCAGTAACCACATGATGGTTCACAACCATCTATAATGGGATCAGATGCCTTCTTTTATTATGCAGGGGAACATGCAGATAGAGTACTCATATAAATAAAATAAATAAATATAATCTTTTAAAAACTGGGCAGTGGTGACAAACGCTTTTAATCCCAGCACTCGAGAGGCAGAGGCAGGTGGATCTCTGTGAGTTTGAGGCCAACCTGGTCTATAGAGTGAGTTCTAGGGCAGCCAGAGTTAAGAGAAACCCTGTCTCAGAAAAAAAAAATCTGATTATAGCTTTTAATAATGGATAAGATAGTTGAGGTGCTAATAAAGCATTACAAGTATTAGCTGAGAAAGCAGGGCTTGGATGGCGTTGTCATTGACTCTGTTGATCAGGGGTGTGGGGGGACCTGAAGGAGGAGGCACATTCTCAAGATCCTGCCAATCATGTTTGTTTATCATTGAAAACTGAATTTTTATCACATTTCTAGAATTTCAGAGACTAGCAGAGATATCCTCCAGCATCTGCTGCAAGCCTTTTCCAGGATTTTTCTGAGGTTAGCTAACGAGTGAACATGTGATATAATGACAGAGTAGTTGTATTCTGCAGTGGAATGACATGAGGCAGTTCATCCAACATCCAATTCTAAAACATTACATTTTCCCGGGGAAGATCACAAGTACGGCCTTCAATTACTCTTTCAGGTAATTTTCGATCTTCAGTGCATTTTCCCTAGGCTTAGTGTTATAAAACTTCCATTGCCTTTGTGACCCAAAATAATGAAAAAAATTCAGCCCAATGGCTTTCAAACATCATCCCTGCCCTGGCTGAGCTACCCAGAGATCATGGCAGCACCTCTTGATTCTTACAGCAGAATTGATGAATGCCGTTAGCCCTGGAGACATGTGTCTTACGAAATATGTCAAAAAGAGAATAGGGCTATGTAGTTCAGAGTGATGATGAGAAAGAATAAAAGAAAAACATCCTCTGACATTCAGTAGCTGGCCTGCCTCTTCAACTAAGCTCTGCTATTCTCCTATTAGATAAAAGCAATCTCACAGTACCTTAACCTCAGACAACGTTACCCAGAGAACCTACGTAATAAGATGAAACAACACAAGAATAGTTGACAGCTTTGCCACAAAATGCAGAGCAGGAGCGACTGCTATTTCTTTACCCATCAAAGCATCCCAATTTTTTTGACAGCATCTCTTTAGAGCAAATGAAGGCCCTTCCTCAGCTGGCCTTATGGAAGTCCAAGTCCCATAGCAGGGGACTTTCTAACACACTCTTATTGAGACACTTCAGAGCCACCGATGTGCTCTTCTCTGTGGCTCAGCTTGCTGATTCATAGTTGTGTTCATGGTGGTCTTTCGTGAAGGACACTGATCATGTGATGATCATAGAGATCTACGCTTGGAATAAAAGCTTTGTCTTTGCGAATGTTTCATTTTCTTAGTAAAATAAAGACCACAGAAATGAATTTTAAGGATGTCCAGAAAGATTTGCAAACTGTAGGAAACTACATGTGTGGGATTGCTGAGGGACTAGAATAGGAGAATGAATTCAAGTTAGTGAGCTGACTACAAAGGATCAAAAAAAGGCAGGTTAGGGAGGGAGGGAGGGAGGGAGGGAGGGTATTAGGTGTAAAAGTGTAAAGGGCAAAAGAGCTGAAGCTGGATTAATCAGAACCCAGAGATATGTGGGATTTTTTGTTTTTTGTTTATTTTTTTAATCACGTTTGGCTTGGGGGTACATACCTATAATCCCAGCACTCAAGGAGGCAAGCTAAAAGGTCAACCTGGTTTACATAGTGAGCTCCAGGCCAGACAGAGCTACGTAGTAAGATCTTGTATCATCTCCTGCTGTGCCTTCAGTCCAAAAATATAGCGGAACAGCAAGCAACAACAGAGCCTGTGAAAATCCAAAGTCTGAGGGAAGGCACTGGGCTTTTGGTCTCTACTGCTGAAGACATTCGCAGCAGTGGGAAGAAACTTCTTAAATGAAGGAATCAGTAAGGAAAAAATAAATGGTGACTGAATAAAATAGAATATGTCTTGCTGGCCTCCATGGACCCCCACCCCTCACTATTTGCTACTGATACCCCAATGCGGAGGGGAAATCATTACCTTCAGTATCTACTGTGACCCCCCACCAGGCTCTAATGGTTAGTTCCAGTACAATGGCCACGCAAATGGCCCTAGTTAAACTAAGTAGGTTACAGAATGCAACACAAAGTTATGGGTCTAGAAAAGGGAAAGTGGGGTGGATAGGAATGGGAAAGAGATAAGAGAGGGTAGGAAGAAGGGGTGAGGGATCAGAATTATATATATATATATATATATATATATATATATATATATATATGCATAAAACTGCCAAAGAACAAATAAGAAAAAAGAAATTTTATGAGACATAACTATGGTTAAATGTTGCATTATCATCTTCTAATTATTAAAAATTCCTTTGCTGCTTTGAAAAAAGTTTAAAAAAAGCTTTCCTGCCAATGCTTTACAAACAATACACCCAGCAAACAATTGATATTTTGAGGCACAGTCTTTTCTGTAGCCCAGGCTGGATTTGCACTCATGGAACCCATGCATTAGTCTCTCAAATGGTAGATTCAGATATAAACCACCACACATGGCTGTTGCTTCTTAATTGCAAACCAGATAAAGTCACATTGGTAGTAGGAGCCCTTGAAATAATGTAATGAAGAGAAAAATGTAAGTTGAATTCCCACTAAAGCAAATTATCGGTATTTTCAAGTTTATCCCAAAATAAAGAAAGCATGGAGAATTGTCACAAGCAAGAGTTGATTTAGAAGACATGGTAATCTATGTGGAATGTGGAAAATTTGGTGTCTCAGATGGGACACAGAGAGAGAAAAGAGGAGGTGAAAATTCAGTGAGCTTAAGGAAACTATACCTTTGGTTATTTCTAATAATGTATCACTATCAGCTTATTAATTGTAACACACAGACCTTACTAACTGTGACACATGTGGTGTGCTATTTTTTTTTAAATTGACACAAATTACAGTCACCTGAGAAGAGGGAATCCAAGTTGAGGAATTACCTACATTAAACTGGCCTGTAGGCATGTTTGTGGGGCATTTTCTTGATGTGGGAGGGTACAGCTTAGCCCAGTGCAGGCAATGCTGTCTCTGTTCTGTAAGTTGTGGTCTGAGGATAAATAAGAAAGCAAGCTGAGCAAGCCACGAGGAACAAGCCAGTAAGCTTTTCTCCATGGCCTCTGCATCTGTTCCTACCTCCAGGTTCCTGCCTTGAGTTCCTGCCCTGACTTCTTTGGTGATAGATTGTAAAACTTGTAAGCCAAATAAACCCTCTCCTCCCCCAAGTGGCTGTTGATCTGAGTTTTATCACAGCGACAGATATCTAACTAGAACACACAGGAAACTTAATATTATCTTCACAAATTTTCCCCATAAATCTTAGCCTGCTTTATATTCTTTATTTATGGAAGATTATATTAGGGCTTTGCAAGATAAGTTACTTTTGTTGTCTAGTGTTTTAAAACTACAGAGAAAGGTAAAGATTTAGTAAACCAGATAAAGGCAGATAAGACTGCCTTCCAACTTATTTATCCTAAAATTATGTCATAAGCCCCGAGACTCTACTTCCTAAGAAATCACAACGCAGAGACACAGCTGGGGACACGCTGAAGCCCTTCCCAGGCTCTGCCTCCTCCCTTCTCCCAAAGGTGACCACTTGTTCAGTCTTACTCTCAGTGTTTATACCATCTGTGATCCACAAACATCCTAATTCCTCTCTTGCAAGTAAGTATAAAAAAGTCAAGCTTCTCTGATGGCATTACATGGAAACAGTCTCTCCTACCGCTTTAGATTTTTCAATTTAATTTTTTTGAGACTTTCATACAACAGCACTGGATTTACATCATTTCCACCCACCCTCGGTCCTCCTGTGCTCCTCTCTCAACTCCCTTCCAAATCATATTACTGTCACATTGAGATTTATTCAGGCCAATTTGCTGATTGAGGGCTAGGTTGTATTCTATTGGATATCTTTTCTGTCTGTTGTGGACACATTTTCTTGTTTATTTTTATTTTCTTCAAGCTTTTGGTTCCAAAGACATGTGTAGTAAATATGCTCATACATGTCTCTGAGTGTATCTCATATAGTTTAAGTTTGACTCTAGGCTTCATCAGTTACTACTAACCTGTGTTCTTGAGCACACAGCTTATCTTCATGCCTCAGTGCAAGTGTCTGAAAAATGTCAAAAGAAATAGTTTCCATCTCAGAAGACAAAGATTAACTAATTGTTTTTTGTTTGTTCTTACCCTTGCCTATAGGTGTGCATGTGTGTGTGTGTGTGTGTGTGTGTGTGTGTGTGTGTGTGTGTGCATGTGTGTGTGTGTGTGTGTATGTGCCCAGTACACATCCCACAGCATGCATATAGAAGTCAGAGGACAATCTGTGGGGTTCAGCCCTCTCCTGCTACCATGCTAGTTCTGGGGATCAACTAGGGTTGTCAGGCTCAGTGGCAAGCACGGCTGCCAAGCCATCTCTCCAGGCCCTGTTGTAAGGATTCATGAATGCAATGGTTGTATCATGCCCAGAAGGTACTGTTTTGCTGCACATCTCCTCTGGTTCTTACATTCTTTCTTCTTCCTCTCCCATGATGTCCCCTGGGCCTTGGAAGGGCTGAAATAGTTATCACATTTAGGGCCAAATACCTCAAACATTCTTGGACCTTTGGCCAGTTATGATCTTCTGTGTTAACCACTGCCAGATACTTCTCTGATGAAGGCTGAGCATAGCATTCATCTATGGATATAAACTGGAGAATTTAGAAGGAAGTATGACAACATAGCAGATGGCCCACATCACTATGGCCCACAACCTCCTCAGTCATGGGCTCTTGACTAGGTTTTCAGAACCAAGTATGAGTTTTTTCATGCGAAGTGGGTCTCAAAGTCAACCAGAGAGAAAATGTTTGTCCCCATAATGGTCATGCCAATGTTACATTAAAGGATACATCTTGTCTGGCAGACCATTATTGTGGCTTGCAGGAGCCACAGCTATGTTAGACAACTTTTCTCCTCCAGCAACCTGTACAGTACCTTCTAACACTTACGAAAGCTAGCTGGTATGGAGGAAGCCTTTAGCTCACTTCAGCTTGATATATATATATATATATACATACCTTAAGAAGAAGTAAAGTTTTATAAATATGCCAAATATAACTTAAATATATTTCTTATTTTCAGGTTTCATATACTGGTATTAAATAAGGACTTATCAAAGCTTCTGTACTTTCTAATTGTGATAGTTGATTGTCAACTTGACAAGATATAGAATCACCCATGAGACAAGCCTCTGGGCCCATCTATGAGGAAGGAATTGTGTAGATTAGATAGCCTCTGCTCATGCCAGTGAAGGATTCTTTTGATTAGGTTAGTGGAAATGGAAAGACCTGTCCTAAGCGTGGGTGGCACCATCTGATGGTCTCGGGTCCTAAAAAGGAGAAAGCTAGCCGAGCATCAGCGTTCATCTCCGCTTCTCCACGGTGAGAGCAATGTGACCAGCCGCCTCCTCAAGCTCCCGTCACCCTGAATCCCCTACCATGATGACTTAACCTTCAACTGTGAGCCCAAATAAACCCTTCCTCAATTTGCTTTTGGTTGAATTTGAGACTCACTTCACAGGATGGAACTCATACTTGGTTCTGTAAACCGAGTCAAGAGTCCATGGCTGAAGAGCCTTCAGCAGAGAAGCATCTTGGCAGTAGTTAACACGAAAGCCCATAGCTGGCAAAGGTCCAAGAATGTTTGGATGGTGGAGTGTGTGGTCCTAAATGTGGTGACTGTATCACCTCCTCCAAGGCCCAGGAAACATAATATTGTGCTTTTTCACAGGAGTGAGACAAGTAGCCAATATACTAACTACTCAATATCAGTTTCTAATAAAGGTGTGTTGAAATCCCTTACTGCAGTTGCAAGCTTTGCCTTCTGTTGGGGTGGTAGGTATCTACAATCCAAGATTTAGTTTGACTTCTTCCAGAATGATGTCTTTTAAAATTTTATGCCCCTCTTTTCCCCCATTATTGCCTTGGATGTGGATTCTGGTTTTTTTTTTTTTTTTGCTTCTGACATTAACGGCTTTGCGAAATCAGCATTTGCATTATTAGCCTCCCTATATCTTAATAGTCCTTTATGACTTAATATTGTGTCTTACAACCAGTATGTCTCTGGACTTAACATTTTTATGAATATTCTGTGTTGCATGTTAACAACCTGTTGGAGGTAAACTTTACATAGCATGGAGTCCATCTGAATGGAGTGTAAAACACACACTGGCTTTTAAATTATTGATAGATTATGAAAGCACTTCTGTAATTTAATATTTGAGTATTTTCCTCCCCCCTCCCCCCCATAGAACCCTGTTTTCATTACCAGTCAGTCCTTCTTGATCCCCTTTCCACAATTGCCCCAGGCCTAGACAATTGCTTACTGTTTCTATTGGTCAGCCATACTGGACATTTCAGATTCACAAGCAGAAGCATAACATACAGAAGGGGGTCACCACTGCCCCCACTCACAGAGTATGATTTTCAGGTTTATCCTGGTAGTTTGAATCATATGTTCATCTACACATACTGTCCATAATTACTGGAACATTTGGGCGTTCTTCTACTTTCTCTATGTACTTTTTCTACTTTTTAATGTTTTTCATAGTTTCTTTTTTTCCCTCTTGATTTTTGTCCTCAATTTTTAATCCTTTGCTTATCTGGGGACTGTTGATTTTAATGATAATTTTGATCAGTTTTTATTAAAATTTAAAATAATAGTTGAATTAAGTTCACTGTTAGGTTTCTAGGCAAAAATGGTTGGGTATTAGCAATTTTATTTAATCTAAAATAGATTTAATTACATCTTTTAAACAGTGTTTTTAGATACTTACTAGAAAGAGAGTAACACTTCAGTCTCTGTGAGCACCTAAGAATCCTGGTCAGTTGACTCTGGGGCTTGTTTTCATGATGTCCTTGGGCACCTCTGGTCCCCACAATCCTTCCTTCCATTCTTCATTGAGGTTCCCTGAGCTCCACCCAATGTTCGGCCCTGGGCCTCTGCATCTGTTCCCCTCCCCTGCTGGAGGAGTCTCTCTGCTGATGGTTGGGCTAGGCACCCATCTATGAGATAGCAGAATATCATTAGGAGTGTCTCCGGGCTATCCAGTATCCAGTTCCTGGCTAGCCCTGCAGTGTCAGGCCTGGGCTCCCTCCCTCGGTGTTTGGTTCTGCCTTTCCATTACCTCAGCAGATCCTGCAGCAGGTTAGGTTATAGGTTGAAGATTTTGTGGCTGTGTTGTGTCCGAGCCCCACCACTGGGAGCCTTGCCTGGTTCTTTTTTCGTAGATCCTTCTGAATACTCTTCTTCCCAGGCACACCCTGTAATAGCTGCTTCGGACTGTGAATGGAAACTCTCCTGGTTCTCAATATCAGGATATGGACAAAATTATTTTCTGGCCCAGTATACATCATTAGATTAAAAGTTATTTTTTTCTCAGCACTTCACAGATGTTTATCTGCTGTCTCCCAGTATTAGTTATTGATAAGAAAACATCTGTCAGTCTGTTATTTCCACTGAGTAATATATTTCATAGATTTGAAAACAGGTTGTGGTTATTCTTGATGCTCTATTATTTTGATACGAATTGTCTATTTGCTGATTTTTGTTTATGCTGATCAGCTCTTGGAGTGTTTGATAGCAATAGTTGCTGTAACAAAATACTTTGCACGAACAACTTAAAAAGAGGAAAGGTTTATTTTAGCTCATGGTTTCAGTCCATAATTGGCTAGCTGAACATCATGGTGATAGGAGTGAATGAGGATGAGACTTCTTACCCCATAGTGATCAGGAAACAGGGAGAGAGACATACAGGAGCTAGGACATGCACCCAGTGACTCACCTTCCACAGTGCCACCATCTTCCAATAGTATATTCAAATTTTGTTTGGAAATGGATTGATCTATTTACAAAGATGGAATCCTCACTATCTAATCATTTCCCCAAAGCCCCATCTACGAACTCTGCTTTCACTGGGGACCAGGTCTTCAAGGCATGAGCAACATAATGTAGAGTCTATTGTTAACCTGAGGAGTCATATCACTGCTTTTTGAAAATTGCCAGCAATTATTTCTTTATTTATTGTATGTGTCATTTTCATCCTCTGTGATTCCAATTATATGAAGTTGGGAGCTTTTCACAAGTCCACTTTTAACTCTTTTATCTGTATAGTATGCAGTTGTAATTACATATAATGTATATATCACCATCTCCTTATATAACCTTAGATCTGCATTTCATTGTGAGTTATAGCTCCACAGGCAATGATTAGCAGCAAGTTTTCAGGAGACTCATAGCAGTGCAGTCGGTACTAGGTCCATAACAGGCTGTGGCTCCACGTAGAAAGGGATATCTTCATTTGCCTGTCTTGTGTGGGGAGCTTCTAGTCCTTTCAGGATTAAACTCTCACACCCCTGTGTGTGTCTAGAACTCATAGGGAAAATACCAACTGCTGTGCTCTCTTCTCTTCCACATATGGTTCGTGGAGATGTTTATTTCTATTGTCTTGAGCCTGATTGCATTTAAAAAACTATTGCCCACCATTGTTATGTAACTGAAACAGAGAAAGTTCATAAAGAGAACTAATCCCAACAGAAGGCATTCCAGTGCTCTATGGGTTCCAGCTAGGCTCATCTTACCTGGGGGTTCTACTTACAAAAGACCACTGAAAGGGCTTGGGTGTCATTGTTTCAACTGCACTCAAGAATGTCATCAGTTGTTTTGTTATCTTAGTACTTTGATAATAATTTATTAAAAATAAATAAAACACAGATAAGCAAAAAGAACAAATAAATTTAAAAAAAAACCAACCATCTATCCACTAACTAAAGAAAACCATTTTCAATAGGGCTAGCTTTTGAAAAGTTAGCAAAAGACATTTGAGTAACAGTTAATGAAATCATGACTCTACTCTAGTTCTCAGTTTATCTTTCCTAAGTTTAGTGTAGTCTCTTTCATTGAGATCTTTAGTTAAAAGATCCGCTTTTGTTTGAGATTGATTACAGAAGCCTGTTTCTTGAACCAAGTCACTTGTTTATTGGGATACTTTTGTGAAAAGGAAAGTATATAATAATTGCAGCAATTGTTTTATTTTATAGGGCTGTTGACTACAGATTACAAATACCATGTCTGACTCAGTAATTCTTCGCAGTGTGAAGAAAGTTGGAGAGGAGAACCATGCTTTTGAATCAGATGAATCATGTAAGTAGTCTTTGAATTTCCTTGACTCTTGTGCAAAGAAGACAACCAAGCAAGGTTTCAAGAAGCAGAGAAAAATCAGCTACAACATGTAGAGCTATTATTGAGTATGTGCCTGAGATACAACTATAAGGATTTCTTAAAAATCCATGTACTGTCACTTCTGGAAGCTCTATGTTAGAATTCACAAAGTGTGAGTGGGTGGAAGCATCTCCCATGAACACCTCCTTCCTAGGCAGAGTAGAGTTGCTCATCACTGACCATTACTGATCACAGTGGCAACAATAACTGCTAAGAATTTCTACTCCTTAAAGGGGGCTCTACCAACACTCTTCTGGCAAGAATAAGACAGTGTGGGAGGAGCCATGTAGCATTAGTCCCTGGCATGTTCTAAGCACAGATTCTTAGTTGCCATTCATTGATTAGATAATCAGCTTCTTCTATATTTTACAGACAAAGAAATTAAGGCTTTGCTAACTGTTTAAAAGTGGACAAAATCACATGACTAATGATTCATGGAATCATGATTCTGATCCAATTTTCTGATTCTCAAGTCCTGATTCTACTGTAATTCCTCTATAGTCTTATTGCAATTGTATTAAAAATGTCAGCAGAACCAGGAAATGATGCCCATGGTAACAAATATTCCTTAGGGTTCTTTTCTCTGTGGCTTCCTTATGTCCCTGTAGTCGTGCACTTCCATTTCCTACATACATTTGCTGTTCATGTTATGACAAAAATAGCATGTAAGCCCATCTCATGGATTCTGATGGCGAAGTATTAAAGACATCTCACAGTCAGTTTGCAAAATGTTTCCAAGGAACCAAACGATAAATTAATATCCATTTTGATAGATTTTTTTTTGTTGTTTTGATTTTTCAAAACAGGGTTTCTCTGTTGTAACTCTGGCTGTCCTGTAACTCACTCTGTAGACCAGATTGGCCTCAAACTCTCAGAGATCCGCCTGCCTGTGCCTCCCTCGTACTGGAATTACAGGTGTGGGCCATGACCACTCAGCTCTAATAGATCATTTTAAATAATCATATTCACTTTAGCTAATTTAGAAATGGTGACTTCCATCAGGCACGGTGGCTTACATTTGTAATTCCAGCCCTTGGGAGACTGAAGCAGGAGAATTACCATGAGTCTGAGTTTGAGGCCACTCTAACTATGTAGTTCTCAGGCCAGCTTGCATTACAGAATGAGAGAATCTGTTTCAAAAAGAAAAAATAATCCTTTTGGTATTCAGAAAATATAATTTTTTTTTGTGATCAGGATAAAAATCCAAACATGTAGTAAAAGCAGCAGGGGGAGGGAAAGAGGGAGAGAGGAACAGGTGACGAAGAAAGAGGTAGATCGAGAGAAGCAACACTTATTTTATAATATTTCATGAATAAAAGTACTTCATAGAAATGTTTTTGATTGACTAATGATTATGATTGTGGTGCACTTTGATATAATTATTAATCTCTTTATTCGTTTTTTTCATCCTGACAGATAACAACGATAAGAAATCAAGGTGAGTGACCATTTCAATAGCACAGCATCCTCTCTAGAATGAATTCAGAATATTGCTCTAAACACAGAGCAGAGTGTTGGCATACGCATTCTTTACCATGCGTGGTGTGTCTAACTGGGGTGTCTGATGCTTTCTTCTTCTCTTTAAAGCTGTGTGGAATATCCCTTCCTCACCATGCCAAGGTTCCTCCCGTGTAGCCGAGTCTACCACAGAGTTGTTAGCCCAAACAAGCAGGGAAGAGGTGGACAGTAAGTGTGAGCCCAGGAGTGAGAAGAGACCCTCCAACTTCACTCTTCCCTACCCCAAAGGCGGCTAGTATAAACCTAAAGTTGAATTCTTAGATCTTTCTCTTCAGCGCTCAAGTTTGAGCTCACATGTGTTTGAGGTGGGATTAGATGGTGTCTGCAGTGGTGCAGAGGCACAGGTTCCCAGCCAGGAGGGCAGCAGAAGGTTGGCTTAAGAAGTTTGAAGTATTTCATGACAGAAGAAGTTGGTAGGAGTGGTAAGATTAGCATGTGGCTAGAAGAAATCAGGTGACCGTGGTCCTCCAAGAGTCCCATTGAGAGTGCAGAAAAGAAACATTAAATAAGCATCACCCCTCACCTAGAGGGGAACGGTTTATTTCTCTCGTTATTTTTTTTTCATGCGGTGTATTTTGATCATGTCTTCCCCCTCCAACTCCTACCACACGCCCCACCCCCTCAACTTTATGTTCTCTTTCTCTCCAAAAAAGAAACTCCAAAAATGAAAATCAAAACAAACAAATAAACAACAAAAAAAACCTTCTTTAACAAAGAAGGTCGAAACAAAATAAAACGAATCAAAAGCCCCCCCAAAACAGTCGAGCAAACAGGCATGGAATTCATTTTGTGTCAATCAGCTGCTGCTGGGCACGGGGCCTGCTCTGGAGTGTGGGTTGGTATACCAGTGAAACACCATTGGAGAAAGTGGATTTTCCCTTTGCCAGCAGGTATCAATTGCAATAGCTTCTCTGTTAAGGGTGAGACCACGTGTCCACTTTCTTCCTCACAGTGCTGCGACACTGTCTGCCTTGGACCTAAGAAGGTCTTGTGTGTGCTGACACAATCTCTGTGAGTTCACATGTGCATCGGTTCTGCTGTATCCCTTGGAGTCCTTCATTGCCTCTGGCTCTTACAATCTTTCTATCTATTCTTTGAATAGATCCCTGAGCCTGAGGGGGTGGGGAGGGTGATGAAGTCATCTCGTTTAGGGCTGAGTTCTCCAAAGTCTCTTCCACTTTGCAGGTTGTCCAATTGTGGGTCTCTGTGTTAGTTACCATCCACTGCAAGAATAAACTTCTCTGATGAGGGTTGAAAGAGGCTCTATCTATGGGATGGTAATATGGCATTAGGACTCATTATTGTTGTGTTCACTTAGCAGAATAATAGTAGTACATTTCTCCCTACAAGGAGGGTATTTTAATGGGGTTATAGAATAAACATTATAAATTTAGAAAACATATTGCATGAGTGTATAACTTTTTTTTCCTAAGAAAAAAGAGAGTGAATTGGAAATGAAGATACAAGATGGAGCATGTGTGGCAGTGTAGCTGCTATTGAAATCTCAGACACCTTGCTAGGGAAGGCCTTGCTGAGGAGACACAGGAGACTTGAGTGGAAGTCTGAAGTTAGGGTAACTGTCCACATAGGTGTTTAAGAAAGGATATTTTGGGAGGGAGCACATTTGGCAAAGACAAATGTGTGCGTGACTGGGTTCACAAGAACTAAAATAGAGTCCAGTTAGTGCTGCCTATATACACATGGGCCTAGGGTTCATCACTGGAGTATGGGCAATCTATAAAGGGTCTCCTTACTGAGAAAGCATGCCCCCAGTTCAGCTGCTCTTGAGTGCCTGTAGCTCCTTAACTAGGTACAGGGCCTTGTGATCCCTCCCCATCCACTCAGGGACGTTGACTGGTGCAGTCCTGTGCAGGTCTTGTCCAGGCAGCCACAGCTGTTGAGAGTTCATGGGCTCAACAACCATTAAAACACTGGGTTTGGCAGAACTTCACAGCTACAGGGAAGATTCTTATTTATTAAAGAACAACTCAGGAAAGCACAATGTAGAGAGAATTTCTCATCAGTTTGGAAAGATGACCTTTAAATACCTGTTTTCCTCCTCAGGTTACAAGATAAGAAGAAAGGTGAAGGCAGTCGAGTTGGCTTCTTTGAACTGGTAATACAGCTATGCTGATTTACTTGGTTGATTTTGCAACTGTGAATTATTCACACAGTGGAGGAAGTGCCAACTCCTTAATCATATTGGCAGGATTTAACTCCAGTGATTGGCCATATAGTCATGAGCTTTACCTATGTAGTAACATGCTGAATAGTGTTTGTTCCACAAATACATAATCATGTCGAATATCAGCGTAACCACTTGGAACAGAATCAGTGTACTCACAATTATAATTTTATTAAGGGAAACCAACATACAAACTCCCAACGTAATAGACCATATATTGCCATTATTATGAGAAGTCTTTAGAAATTCCATAGCTTAGATTTTTTTACCCTAAATTATATATGTCTCTATAGGATATGTCTCTATATTTCTATGCAAAAATCTGCCCATTGCCTAGATAGATTCTGAGAGCTGGCTGAGAGCATCAGCCAACTTAATGTATTGCTGAATTCTCATACAGTATATCTGCCTGGTAATGGCATCTGTGATGATGATTAACAAGGTTCTAAAGTAAGCTCCTGATCTGAGGAGAATAGATTCAAGGATTCAGATCTAATGTAAGGGTCTAACATTTTAGACAACTGATGTATAGTATTCGTACATAACTAATGTTCTCACACGATTCCCGCAAGCACCTGGTGTTGAGTGCTACTTATCAGAATCTAGTAAGTGAAATTAAATAATCCTCCTGTCTCCCCTGCTTTTCACCCATAGATAATCTCTGAACCCTTTGTTTTTCAAGTTCCGATTTTCCTCACCGACTGACATCTGGTTGATGTTTATGGGAAGTGTGTGTGCGTTGCTCCATGGAATGGCCCAGCCAGGCATGATCATTATTTTTGGAATAATGACAGATATTTTTGTTGAGTATGACATTGAAAGACAAGAACTCCAGATTCCAGGAAACGTTTGTATAAATAACACCATTGTATGGATCAACAGCAGCTCCTTCAACCAGAACACGACAAATGGAACACGTTGTGGGTAGGCTATTTTTCTATCTTCTTTTTGTTATGTGTTAAGTTATGATTCAAAACATCCAAAGAGAATATTGACTGAGTTGGAATGGCATCTAATACAAAAGAAAAGAAACACCAATTTACCTATATTATAGAAGTTCTTTAACTTTGCCGTTGTTTCCATCCTACCAGGTTTCAAAATGTCAATAGACATTACTGATCAAATACTACACTAACAATCAACCACTTGGTTCGCTGTAAGCCTGAGTATGACACTAACCATATTTAGTGTCACTAGAGAGGTAATTGAATTTCACTTGAATCTCAGAGACGGGAGCTCCTTCCCCACTAACCCTTTTTTGTTCCTTGGCTTTGTCCTCTCTCCATGTGTTTCATGAGCACGCTGCATTCGTGGAACGGGAGTTAGTTATAGCCAGTAGTTGCATTTCCATAGAAGAGTGGTGTGGTATTGTGATGAGAAAGTGATCCTGAAGAAATAGCCAGATCCTGAAGAAATGACCAGCACAGTCACTGTGCCATGTTGCCTCTGTGATATGCCCAACAGGCTGCTTTGTGATCAGTGAGTCTGCAGTACATATGGGATGACTCACTGTTGTGGCATGGACTTTGCACCTGCCTTGTGCTGCCTCTGATGCAGGACTAGCTCATTGGCACGTACGAATCCATATGCTCAGGTTCATGAGTCAAGGGCAGGGCACATTGTGCCTTGAAAAACACTTGGAATGGATTCCTCATATAAATTTTCATTTCTCATATTAATTTTTGAAAATGTTGACAGGCTTGATTGAAAACTGTTAAGTCCTAAATCATTAAAATTATTTCTTAATGCCATCTACTTTGAGGGTTTATCATTTCTTCAATCAAAAATGTTGACTATCAATTAAGTGGCATGGACTTGCAGAAGCAACAAGCACACAACTATGCTGTGAGTCAGAGCTTTGGTCTAGTCAGCCAGACAGTCATTCTTTCAACGGCCATTCATAAAATATTAATTGCAAACTGCAAACTAGTGGGTGCTAGATGATGAAAAGGCACAAAATTCTATGCATTGCATTCTGTCCTCTAAAAATTGATAAGCAGAGGCTGAGGGGATCACTCTGCATACAGTGCTTGCTGTGCAAACATGAGGAGCTAAGGTCAGATCCCTGAGCTCACTTAAAATCAGAAGTGACAGTGCCTGCATCTGCAACCCCAGAGCTGAGGGAAAGGGCAGGAGGAGACAGGGGTCTCCCAAAGCTTACTGGCCTATCAGCCTAGTCAGTCAATGAGTTCCACGAGTGGTGAGAAACCCTGCCTTAAACGTAAGGTTAAAATGTATGTGTTCATCCCTCACACACATGCACACACATGAACATATATGCCTGTACTGCACATCGACATTTTAAAAAGTAAGTTTAGAAATTAGCAAGCCAACTCATTGGAAAGAAATTTGCTGGCATCTGAATATAGATGTTTCTCTAAGCGTGAAAGATTATTTTCTTCTGAGACACTCAGCAGTTCCTATAAAGAGACTGATTCCAATGACAGCCCTTTAAAGCTCTTCATTTCTGTTGGAGGGCAGAAATAAACTACTTTTTGAGAGTGATATCACCATATCCAGTGGTATCACCAGGACATTAAATCATGAAAATAAATGCTAGAGAGGTCAGAATGTGAGACATTTCAAGCATATTAGCTTCCTGCAGACATGTGTTAGGCGCAATTGAAGAAGGAATCTAGCTTGGGTGTTTACACCACCGGCACAGAGAAGCAAGGACTTTCCTGGAGCTACTGCTGCTCATTGGTTCATTTTTGTCTGGCCTCATATCTGGAATTGAATTACTCTTGCAAATTGACACTTCAGAAGAACATTGGCCTTGGCTGAGTTCACATGATACAAGTATTTAAACGATTACTTAGCAAAGCATAATAAAAAGATGAAGCATTAAAAATGGTCATTTGCCTTTCACTTTTGAAATAATTATATGGGTAAGCTAAAATGGTTTAGGGTATACTTTTCCTAAACCATTTTAGCTTACCCATATAATTATCCTTTTACCAGGAACTCTTCAACAAGTCAAATGCTTCTGTTGTGAGATATTGTAGTCACTTCTGTGAGTACTATTCGTGTATCTTTTGTAGGTTAAGATATTTGTGGAAGAGGAGTTGGGTGGATCCCAGGATAAGGAAGAGAACATTTTCTCACGTGTCAGTGGTTAAAATGCCTCCCAAGTTACCCAATGCTTTCAAGACCCTTTCTTGGAAAGACTTATTGTTAAGCGTACAATATTGTCGCCTAGCATAATAGATGTGTTGGTCTGTCTGTAAGACTTCACTTCTTCAGTGAAGTGCGTGCACAGGCAGTGGCAGGAACTGGCTTTGTACTTATGGTATATTGGCTCTCACATACCACTTTAATCTATTGGGCGGAGTGGTAAAGCTAAACTCTTACAAAGAGCTCTCAGTCAGTAATACCGAGAGAATTTCTGCTCAAAATAGTAAAACAAAACAGTGAAAGAAAGAATGAGTGAGAAAATCCCATAGTGTAATTTTCTTTTCTTTTTTTTCCACATTAGAGGTTAAAAAACATTGGAACTCACAAAATCTTTTCAATTTAATCATGGCAGCGATATTCTGTAATTTCTGGCATATTCTTTGGCCACATAGATTCTGGTACAGTTTGGAAAGCACTATATATATGAGATCGTGACTGCTGGGTTACAGAAACCTTTGCGGCCCCGTGAAAGCTGACCACCCCACCACTGGAAAACTGTTATCTCGCCTGCCCTACATTCGGAGACACTAGGGTCAAAGACTGAGGCTGTATTTTCAGTCAGACTTCAGCCTGTTTTCTTGATAATGTAACCCAATGTGTACATACAAGAACAACTTTCAAACTTGATATCTTAGCCACCATATTTCTTCAAAACAACTTTATTGTAAAACAATTTCTATACCACAGATCCATCCACTTAGAATGTGCTTTTTGTTTGTTTGTTTTGTTTTGTTGCATATTTTCAGAGTTCTGTGTGCACCACTTCAACCTGTGTTAGAACATTTTTATTTAGAACAAGAGGTGGGAAAAGAAAATCTGTACCGTGTTCATTGCTCCCTAATGCCCCATCTGTCGTGCCTAGGCAACAGTAATTGATTTTCTGTGTCTGTACATTAGCTTATTTTTGAGATGTCATATAAATGGAACCATGCAATATGTCACCTTTAAAAACTGGTTTTAAAAAAACTTAGCATGACATTTTTGAGATTTTTCTAGGCCCTAGCATGAATCAGTATTTTTTTCATTTGTGAATATTTTGCTAGATGTATATAATGTTTATTTATCTATTCATCCATTGATGGTAATTTTATTGTTTCTGCTTTTTTGCTATTATAAATAATGGGGCTTTGGACATTTGTGTACAGATTTCTGTGCAGATGTGTGAGTTCATTTCTTGTGGTTGCAATAGCTCAGAACAGAGTTACCAGGTCATTTGTATAATCCTCTGAGGAACCTTCAGACTATTTTCAAAGTGTCTGTACCATTTGCATTCTCCCTAATGGCATATGAAGTTATAATATATCTATACCTTAACTAACAATGGTTAATTATTATATCTTTATTTTGATAGTGGTTATAGTAGGTTTAATGACTCCCTGTGATGTCTGGCTCCTAATCCCTGTAATCTATACATGTTACTTTATATGGAAAAAGAGTCTAAGCTGGTGTGACTAAATTAACTCTCTAAGCTGAGATGGTGGTACATGCCTGCAATCCCTGCACTTGGGAGGCCGAGGTTGGAGGACTGCTATGAGTTCAAGGCCATTTGATCTTCAATGGAGTACCAGGCCAACCAAGATTCCATCTCAAACCTCCTCTTACTCCACACAGACACACAAATAAAAAAGATTCAGAATTGGGGGTGGGAGAGATGATTCTGGACTATGCAGGTGGACTATAAATACAATCATTGTTTTCAATAGGAGAAAGAAGAATGAGACTGGACTAGAAGGAGGAGAGGTGAGGTGACAGGAAGAAGTTGAGATTGAGTTGTCAAGACTAAGGAATGCCCGCAAATTTCAGTAGCCAGAAGAAAGCACATGAGATTCTGCTCTAGAGCTATTGGACATAATACCATTTTGTAGTACAACTTTCTCTACATGATAATGTGGGCCCAGTAAAGCTTTGAGGCCTCTGGCCTTCAGAAGGAGAGGAATGAGCAAGATCCTGGGAACCTGCTATTAACAGCCACAGGACACTCACACAACAGCCATCCTAGTGAGTGGAAAGTAGAATCTCATTGTCACCATGACACATTTCCCTGATGGCTAATGACATTGGATATCTTTTAGGTATTTAGTGGCCATTTGCATATTTTTTTAAAAGAGTGTCTATTTAAATTGTCCTTTATCAAACTGGGTTAGGTATCTTGTTATTATTGAGTTGTAAGAGTTTATTTTTTTTAGTTATAAGTCCTTTACCAGAAATTTTCTCACTCTTTGGGTCGTCTTTTCATTATGCTGATGGTGGTCTTTTAAGCCTTGAAGTTTTTAATTTTGGTGACCTTTAATTTTTCTTGTTTTGTTTCTTTTGATTATTGGTGTCATATCTAAGAAACCATCCAAGATCATGAAAACTCAAACCTGGTTGTTTTTTTTTTTTATTAAGACTTTTATAGTTCAATTTATTAGAGTTTACTTCTTGGCTCTTAATTTCTTTCTATTTATATATACACATATCTTTATGCCAATAACATTTTTCAAGTATACAGACACAATTACTAACTGAGGTTGTGATGTTGTGCAATAGAACTCTTACACTGCTCCTCTTGCTACCAAATGTTCTTTTTATCAAAATCTCCTGATCCTGTCACTTCTAGTTCCTGGACACCATCATTTTATTCTTTCCTGTGACTGCCCCATTTTTAGACTCTACAGACGAGTAAGATTGTGTGATACCATTTTCTGTGTCTGGCTTATTTTACTTCACTTTACAAAATGTCCTCCAGCTAATGGGATGCCCCCACTGTTCTAAAAAGATGAATATATGTTAAATTTTCCTCTTCATAGAGGAATTGTTGGACTCATATTTTGATTAAGATTTGGGAAAGATTATTTTTAAATCTGTATTGAAAGACAAAAGAGCTAGAACTAAATTATTAAAAATAAAATAAACCTACCAAATTTCAATATCAATTGTATTTATAGCAATCCAGTCTGTGTGGTATGGTTGGAGGATAGGCGAGTATTCATAAATCTGTCCACAAAAATAAGTATGTCTATGATTTTTAAAATAAAGATGGAAAGAAATTCAGTGGAGGAAAGATAACTTCTTATCATATGATATGGGGCAATTGGAAGTTCATAGAGAAAAAATAAAAAGAAAACTAAGAACTCATGAGATGCATTGACTTAATATTTTTTTAAAGTATCAATTTTTATAGCTGTATATGAGACTACTTTCATGTTCTAGGCTAGACAATGCGATCTTAGACTTGAAATCTGAAACATATAGCATAAAAGAGAAAACGGTCTTTCTATTAAAGACAAGCTCTAGTTATCAGAGGAAGGCAGCTAGCGGAAATGACGCAGATGAAGGCAGCACAGTGAAGAAACTTTCCTCTCTCCTGTCTCCTTCCCTTTCCTGAAGAAACAGGATCCCTGTTCTTTAACTAGTGCTTAAAGACCAGCATAGCCATGAGCAAACATGCTAATTCTCTAATTACGAATCCTGTATTTCCTGAAACCCGTTTCAAAGTATTTTTCTCTACCTCTCCTGGTCTGCCAATCCAAGTCCTTGTGTCTCAGCAAGGCAGTTCTAGGAGAGTACAGAGAAGTTCTCAGGGTTGCCTGCAAATATTTCTCTTGTGCACTGATCCTAGTGACTACACAGGTTGTAGTCAGCAGAAAGCTAGGGCTGGTGGGAGGGGCCTTCTCTCCCCAGAGGAGCATGACAAGCCACTGGGATGGAGAAGGTGAGAAGCGGGCGTACCTTCCTAGAGGTGCTAACAGTAAGCTTTTGAGCGACAGCTCATTTCTTTTTAGAACTGTCTTTCCAGGCAGCCCAACTGGCTTGTTAAAACCTTTCTCTGAATGTAAATGAGCAAAGGGAGTCAAGTTGAACCCCTTTGGGTCTCCTCTCTTCCTGAAACTGCCATGATGCATTATTGCACAGTCCTAGCGTCTTTGCGTCAGGAAATGAAGAGGGTGAGCATATTTGTGGTGTGATTGGTACTATAAAACCTTTTTGGGGATTTGACTGGATCTATTATAATCCTACATTGATGAAACACACTGCCTTCCTTCCTCATATGTAATATAAATGTATAATAAGTTTATTTTAAAGCCTTCTAAATTTACCAATCCAACTTGTAAATCTCAGTACTTTTCCCTCTTTTAAAGGTTGGTGGACATCGAAAGTGAAATGATTAAGTTCTCTGGCATCTACGCAGGAATCGGTGTGGCTGTGTTTATCCTAGGATACATTCAAGTTAGTAGCACCTCCGTTTTACATACAGATCAAAGTCTGGCCTTGAAAACACAGCGATGATGCCGGAAGTGTTCCCTTTGGCTTTTAAGCTCCTCAGAAGCCCTAAGAAGTACAGTTCCTTATGACGCAAGTGAGAGGGTGGAAGGCTGGGCAGGATGCAAGCCACTGTGCAGGGAAGAGGAGGGTAGACTCCCTGGCAGTGTGCTGTCGCCTTGACCTCCCCAACCTGCCCTGCTCTTCCCAGCCCAGGAACAAGAGATGCTGAGTGTCTGCAGGCTGAGGCTGAGTAGCATGGAGAAAGTCAGGCAAGCAGAGATCAGGAGAGCAAAAAGTATTTTCCCTTTTATCTCTTTCTTTGTGGAAGTCTAACCAAATGGCATTCCGGTCCAATTTCTGAATCTGATTTTCTAGTCTTAAGTGATCCAAGTTTAAGATTACTTAAATTTTATTAAGGAAAAAAAAATTCTCATTTTGCCACCTTCTGCAGGAAAAAAAAAGATAATGAATCCCCCACTTCACTTATTGAAGGCTTCCAAGTCACATTAGTTGTAAGAAGAAATTGATTAATTTCTCTTATTCTGGCTCCAGTTTTTAATGACATTTTTTTTTTAAATTAGGGGAAATATATTAGCAAATGAGAATCCCTGCTTGGATGGTGGTTTTTGGCTTAATTTCCCCCACAAAGTATTCCTCGCACATTATGCTCCTAGAGGTGTACATGTGCACAAGGAGAAATCGGAAACGTGGTATGCAAAAGAATGAGTGTAGCGCATCTGGGTCTCAGTGTGGGTGCTGCAAAGTAATTTCACTTGGTGGAGACAGTGAAGCTCTGTGAAATCCAAAGACTGTCCTTCTGCCAGAACTGGAGTCAGAGCTGGATCATCTTCCCATAGGCAGGGGGCGCAGAGCTCACACTTTAGTGCCCAAGAAGAGGCTCTTGGCGAGCTGTTCCCAACCATAACCGTGGGAAGTGTTATTTTTCAGAAACAGAAGAAAGAATAAAGAAATATGCTTAATGCTGCAATGCTAAACATACCTTTGTCCGTGTCCAGGTGAGCTTTTGGGTAATCACTGGGGCTGCTCAGATCCAGAGAATGAGGAAAACTTATTTTCAGAGAATCATGAGGATGGAAATTGGATGGTTTGACTGCAATTCTGTGGGAGAGCTGAATTCAAGATTCTCCGAGTGAGTAGCGGGTACAACTGTGTTATAATATATCATATCATTTTTATTTAAAAAAAAACTCATGATTATAAGTTAAGGGACAATTTGAAAATATTGTCAGTTAGGTTTGATTTGCTCTGTCTCATAAATTGGCAAGCATGGCTGCCCATACTTGTAAGCCCACAGGTAAGAGGTGGGAGCCGGTCGATCAGAAGTTCAAGGCTGGTGTTGCCCATACAGGGTATTCAACACCAGCCTGGGCTACTTGAAACCTTGGTTTAAAAAATATCAAATAAATAAACAAAAATTAGTTAGACTTTCATAGGTATGGCATTTTCTTAGTTAATAGCTTATAATATAGTTACCAAAAAGGACAGTATATTGCAATTTTTTATAGACCATTGATCAAAATATTAGACATGAAATATTACAGAAGAGAGTTTAGATATATGATGTTACTTGAAGATGAAATTGGGAGGCAGATATTACAACCTATAAATACACGGAGAGTAATACACTTAGATGTGATTATTTTGCTGTGTCTGCGAAGGCACAGAAGCAAATCCAAAAGTAAATTCTAAAAGCATCTTGAGAAAGTTAAGCAAACAAGCAAACAACAGACCTAAAAACTTATCCATGTAGTTTCTATCGATAGACACCTTGGAAATTCTGAATAAGGCCTGAAAAGTTAAAAGTAGTTGGGCCCCGCTGAGCTGAATTTTGAAGTCCCACTGAAGTATATTGTGAAGATGAGGCAGGCAAGCATGAGGAATGTTTAGTAACTTGGGGTTCTGATTGGGGTTATACACACCCTCCTGCTTTAGGTTCTCTGTTTGCAGATGCTACACACACACACACACACACACACACACACACACACACACACACACAGCGAGACAGAGAGATAGACAGAGACAGAGAGAAATAAAGACAGATCAGATTCAGAAAGACAGATGGATGGATGGACAAAAAGATATATACAGATTGATTACTTTGCTATAGAAACACAGAAAGGTGGTATGACTTTTTCCTGGGGATGATTGAGAGGTTTGGGATCTACATAAGCTTGGAAAGTTGAGTTAAGGCACACACAGCTGGCTATAAAAGAGACAGGTTTGTAACTTCCCAAGGTGTGAGAAAATTTTGAAGGTTTGAGACTCAGTCCTCACTTCTTATGAAAGGATATGAGGAAAGAGTGAACTGCCCCAACAGACATTTGAACTGACAGGATTCAGTTGTAGTGATCTACATCTCTTTTGTTTCTAGTGATATTAATAAGATCAATGATGCAATTGCCGATCAATTAGCCCATTTCATTCAGCGCCTAACGACGTCCATCTGCGGGTTCCTGCTAGGGTTCTACAGGGGCTGGAAACTGACCTTGGTTATTATTTCCGTCAGCCCTCTCATTGGCTTAGGGGCAGCCGTCATAGGTCTGGTAAGAATGTCTTTTGCTTGCTCCATGGGAAAATGAACATTTACACTCACAAAAGGCCAAAACATGATGCTTGGGTTCCTTCCCCAAATGTAGTGAATATAATTATCAGTGTTTTAATTTCTAATAATTAATTACTCCTTAGTATTAAATAATGCTCCACAAAATGTGGATTAACCATGTCTTAGTAAGGTAAATGTTATTTGGCTAACAGCAAACTACTGCATTTATTTAACATCTTCAATTTTGCTACTTGCTTTATTAGGGGTTTCCCACTCATTATCTCTAATTCTTACTCAAAAGGAAAGTGCTAACATCACTTAAGATCCTTTAAATGGAGCTCAGGGAAACAGAAGCAGCTAGCTAGGACTTCACAGCTAGAAGTTCAGGGGAGCCTGGTACAGAATTCCCACTCTTCATAAGTCTTCTTCTTCCCCTTGATCAGATGCTCAAAAAGATGCAACAGTTACCTGGATCAGCTATAAGTACTCCAAAAAGATTTCTGCCTTCACAGCTATGCATCCATCCCTTTTGACCATTTTCAGGGTCAGGGTCTGCAGACCCATTTTAAGTGTCATCTCTTTATAGTCTCTGTCCCTCAGTTATTCAGGTCAGGCCAAAGTGTAGGAATCCAAGTTTGGGGTCACTGCAGTTAAAGTCTTTCCTGGTTTGAGAAATTATTATTTTTTATCTTTAGAACACATTTTTTTAAAGACTTTTCAGATCACAGGTCATAGTATGAGACTTCCTGAGGATTTACTATAAGTAGGATTCAAAGAGAACTCATACAATCCTTAGATATCATTGGAGAGCAGCTAATAATCTTCATAATGATAGTTTCTAGTAAGATATCCATACAGCCACTGATTACAACACTTAAACACTTGCCAGACAACGCTGGAAAGGACTGAACGTGACAGTAGCAAAGGGCTCACTTCACAAAGCCACCTGACCTGACCACGAACATGTGTTGATAACTGAAGAATAACACACTTAACCCTTCAAAACCACAGTTCCATTGTCTTCAATACAGAGACAACAGTCTAAGTCATGTGATAAGTCAGGGTGCCATCCATGTTGTATATTAAGTACAGTGTCTGGAACAAAATGTATTGTTAAAGAGATATTTTATTATGTTTAAAGACCCACAACACCTTGCAAGCTTTACAAACTGGCTTTCCTTCAGACCACTTTCCTGCTTCGCTTCAGAGAGCCTCAAATTCCACTGAAGATCCTGGGGTGGGGGCCCTACAAAATTTTTGTTCAGTTTTTATGTTTCTTTCTCTGTGTATTTAATTTTTTCTTCCAACCCATGATAAATTAATATATATATCTCTGTGGATGTGTAGTATACACAGTCTGTGCTTTCACAAGCTGGAGATGGAACTGTTGTCCAATCAACTTGGTTTGAACAAAGCTTCACAGGACAGTTTCTGGTGTCAATGTCAATAAAGTGCCTGGAATTCCAGCTTCCTGATTTGGAATGTTCTAGCTCTTCACTTAAATTCCTTTGCATTTGTGTCTATGCCTGTAAAATGATACCAGCAATTTTGTTGCATGCAAGTCAAAGATATGACACACATATCTTTGAGAGAGGGGGTGGTGGGTGCAGTGATTGGTAACATATTACACATAAATGTGGTTCTGGGTTTAATTGTCAGATATTTCCAAATATATGTTTCTTAAACTCCCAATGTGTCCGGTTATTAAGAAATGTGGCTTTATAATAGAGCTAATATCATTCATAACTCTTTAATGTTTTTACTACTGCTCAAAAACATACATATTTAAAGAATAAATTAGGTAATAGGTAGGACAAAATCTGTAATGGCATTCATCAAACTTGAATGTGAATTGCAGCGTGGGTGAAAAGAGCCATTTCAAGTTACAGATTTTATAAAATGAAGACTGAAGGAATAGTAAATAAACTGTTATTTCTTTTTTTTGTATTTTAGAACTTTGTCTAGTATTATGCTATTAACAGTTCTGGTGAAAGTCTAGAGAAAAACTATTAGAGTATACACTCTCATCTGAATACTTTATATATTTTTAGATTTCAAGCTAGGTGAGTTTCCACAATATTAACTTTCCTCCTTGCTTCTGATTGTTGTTGTTTGGTTGGTTTTGATTTTGACAAGGTGTCATATATCTCACACTGACTTCGAACTCAGTCTGTAGGTGAGGCTGACCTTGAACCCCTAACTCTCTTGCTTCTACCTTGCACGTGTGGTGATTATAGGCATATGTCACCATGCTCAGCTATACCAAGGGTTTCTTTCATGGTGAATTTTTGACTAGGATGCAGGCCAAATCCAATTTTAGAAAAGTAACTTTTAAAAACTATTAAATACAGTTGTCTTTTTCTTTTGTAAAAATTAAAACTTTAGTAAACCCTATATTTGAGTCAAAATATTTACATGGTGCATTTTCCTCTGGCATTACCTCTGCAATGATGTGTTTCTATGTGCTCTGATCCTCTCTCTCATTCTCTAATCTGGCCAACCATGTGCTTACATAGGCCTCCAGTCTTTGTAGATTCTGCAATGGTTTCTTTCCAACAGCAATGGATTATGTCATAGTTTGACATAGAAACCTCGTTAGCATGACGACTGAGACGCTAACATTACCAGATGTGAGGGCACATATTTCGTCGAGATGAGCTTTTAATGTCACTTTGATATATCCAATTCCAAACATCCATGCATGATGTTTAACATAAACCAATTTTGGACCAGCTTTTTTCCTCTTGTTTTAGAATGAGAAATCTAATGTATTGTTAAGCCATGCTAACTGTTCATTTTGTTGAATGGAATGACAGGCTAACTTTGTCCCCTCTCCCCTTTGGCTTTTAGAGTGTGGCCAAGTTCACAGAATTTGAATTGAAGGCTTACGCCAAAGCAGGGTCTGTGGCTGATGAAGTCATCTCAGCTGTACGAACAGTGGCTGCTTTTGGTGGTGAGAAGAAAGAGGTTGAAAGGTTGGTTAATTTGAATGCCTATTGGTTTCCTGGGTTTCATCAATCAATACAATTCCCTGACTTTTCTTCTTCTTGTACAAAGGCTGATCCACTATTACTTAGAGCAACATGAGGGAGTATTTGATCAAGAGGCAGATCAGCAAATGCTGGTGATCAGAGTGTTGTAAACAGTCCAAAGCAATGTTCTGGTTTTTCATTTTCCCCTGTGAATCTTGCTAGGTAGACAAGGGTGGTCTTGAGCTCATGGCCTCCTGCCTCAGTCACCTGAGTACTAGACTGAAGGTGTGTGCTACCATGCACATGCAATGTGCTTTTGGAGATTGTTTTTAGAGAGATGAGATAGACAAGATACTTGTTTCAAACTCTGATGATATAGAAGTATACATCCTATACTTCACATCAGCCATCAGCAGATTTTTCTGCCACTAAAGAAAAGCCTACATGAGAAAACAGACAGCACAGAAATGCAAAGGACAGAAAAAAAACCCTGGCAAAAATAAACAAACAGTACTACATCCCATTAAAAAGCTCCAGGCACAAAGGAAACAACTCACAGAAAGCCTTCAAAGGAAGGAGCTATATGTAAACTATGCACCTGACAAGGTGTTGATATAGAGAATATATAGGAAACCCTTTAAAAACTCAGTAGTAAGATAATGAATGATCAATTCAACTTGAAAATGAGCAATACAGTTAGTAGACACAAATAATCAATTCTATGAAAACAGTTTCATCACCCTGACTAGTCACCAGAGAAATGCAACTCAAAGCCAGCATGTAATACTCTTACTCTAGTAAGAAGAGCTGTTGGAAAAATGGTTAAAGATAACAAGGCCAATGAGGATACAGAACAAAGGGAACTCTTGCACACTGTTAGAAGAAATACAAACTATTAGATCTATTATGTAAAACAGTGAAGAAATTCCTCAATAAATTAAAATGAGAGCATACCATATGATCCAGAAATCCACTTTTGGGAACAAACCCAAAGGAAATGAAATCAGTTTGTGGACTAGACATCTGTACATCCGTGTTTATTGTATAGTGGTGTTCTTAAGAACTAAGGAACAGAAACAACCTTAGTGTCAATTGATCAGTAGATAAAGAAAATGAAGTACACACACACACACATATTTCTTTATACAGAGATACAATTTGATCATAAAAAGAACAAATTTCTGTAACAACATGCATAGTCAAGTGAAATAAGGCAGGCTTAGGAAGATCTCCACAATTGCACTTACCTATATGGAATCTAAAAACGTTGGTAACATAAGAATTAAGAGTAGAGTGGTGGCTGCCAGAGACTGGACAGAACATCAGGGAGAGATGGGTGGAGAAAGGGTGATCCAAGAATCTCAAGTTCCAATTAGGAGAAAATTCTGATGTCCAACACACAGAACAGCAACTACAGATAGCAATGTGCTGCATATTTCAAAAGGCAAGGAATGATTTTGAATGTTTATTTGTCTTTGGGGCTTTGTGTTTGTTTTTTTGTTTTTTCACCATGTAGCCTAGGCTGACTTTGACTTGCTGTGTAACCAAGGCTGTCCCTAAACTTGGAATCTTCCCACCTCCGACTCCCTAAGTGCCAGGATAGTTCACTCCCAGACTCATTATACCCAGTTGATAAATGACTGAGAATATATGGATTTATATGTTGATTTAAACATTACACAATGTGTGCATGCATCAAAACATCACATTTTGTTCCATGGATACATATAATGCTTTGTTTTTATGTATTAGTAAAAACTTAATTTGACACAGTGATTCCTTCCTGTCACCCCAACACAAATGAAACTGAGGCAAGAAGATGTTTGCACCTATTAAAATTGGTTATCCATCTATTGGGCCAGAGAAGAAGGAGAGGGATGAGGAGGGGGAGTGGAGGGGGAGGGAGAGGGGAAGAAATGATAACATTATTAAAAATGTAATTCCAGTTTTTTTTCATTTTTTAAATTATATTTTATTTATTTATGGGAAGAAAGGGTGGGGGGTGTGCTCAGAGCAGGTGTGTAAAGGTCAGAGGACAACTGGCAGGAGTCAGTTCTTCCCTTTTGATATGTGGGTCCTGGAGATCAAACTTGAGTTCTTGGTCTTGATGCCTTTCCTCTGGGTTATCTTGACAGCCCTATAACACTTCTTTAATTGAACATATTTTATGAAGCTATAATACTGTTAAATAAACTTGATAACTTCTATAATTTTCCATTTAAACAAAATTTAACACTGATAAATTATGATAAATCATTCTAGAGACTATTTTTTAATTAAAATAAAAACTTAATTTGCAAAAAAAATGATGCAGTTGTCAAAAATATGATTTTATAGCTGGGCAGTGGTGGTACATACATTAATCCCAGCACTCAGGAGACAGAGGCAGGCAGATCTCTGACTTTGATGCCAGCCTGATCTACATAGTGAGTTCCAGGACAGCTAGGGCTACACACATAACCCTGTCTGAAAGAAAAAAAAATTACTCATTCTTGTAATCTAGTTAATGTTTTTTGAGACATAGCCTCACTCTGTAGTCCTGACCTGGAACTCACCATGTGAACTAGTCCAGCCTGTTGATTTGGAGATAATTGCCTCATTTTCTGATAGAAAATGTGATCTATATTCCAAGGAAACACCTTAAACATAAGTAGTAATAGGTCCCAAACATAGACATTTGTTAAAAAATTGTTTTCTTCTTGGGCCAACATTATCCCACTGTTCCTCGTCTTACCAGCTTAAGAAGCTTTGCATGTCATCCTTTCCGTATATTTCACTGGCAGGCTCGAACACACTTGAAATAGCCACGCAGGGGTTATTGTGCGTCTTCCTCTAAACTGCTGTGTTTGAGGGTGACTGTGATCACTGAATAAAATTCTGCATCATGACCCACCTTAGACATTATACCCTGAGCTATTGGGCTGCCAGTGACAAGCCTTTTCTGTTTACAGGTATGAGAAAAATCTTGTGTTTGCCCAGCGCTGGGGGATCAGAAAAGGAATGGTGATTGGATTTTTTACCGGCTTCATGTGGTGCCTCATTTTTCTTTGTTATGCACTGGCCTTCTGGTATGGCTCCACACTCGTCCTGGATCAAGATGAGTATACACCAGGAGGACTGATACAGGTACTTTGATCTTGTTTCCTGTGTATGGTTTTTCTTGCTAGTTTATCAGAAACCTCCTCACATTAGCCATGGGGTGTTTTGCTTTAATACCCTAGGCAGGAAAGCCTCCGTGGGTTGCTGAAGTCCATCTGCAGGACCAGCAATATTAGGACATTTTAGCAAAGAGAGGCTGAACATGATGAGTTGGTGAGACCAGCAACTTAATGATTCCCAATCAACTAAAGCGTTTACAGCTGTCTAACAGTGATCCTCCAGCTGATCCCAAAAGATAATATGCCATGAAAATGGGAAGTCATCAACATCTCAGCGAAAAATGAACAGGTCATAAAACTGAAGCTAGTGTTTGTGCAAGATATGTGCCTAAATTCAATGTTTACCACGCTTGATGGGTTATTAACATGCCGAGTCAGTAACATCCTCAGCTGAGCGGCACAGCGGATTTCATCATCGCTTGCGGAATGTCATTCCATCATGCATGCTACAGCTGCTTTGGTTCACAGTGCCCTTTCAGTCATGCACTGCACCAGTGTTTACCGAGCGTCTGCTGCATGCCAGATCCTCCCACAGCACAATGGACAGAAGAAACGCGCTTACTTTTTGCCCTTTGGTAAAGATAAGGAATAGTTAATAAGTCATGTAATGGATGATGGCAAACAGTGATGCAGACTATAACACAGAGGACAGGGAACCTTGATAGTAAACAGCAAAGTCACGAAGTGTGTCTGGGACAGGAAAGGACGTTCTTGCTGCCTCTCCAAGGCCTTCCTTCCTTGTTTACCACCTCTGAAGGTGGCTGCTGGCTGCCTGCTCTGTCCCAGCCAGGCTGTGAGCACTCATGTAGTCCTGAGTTCTCTTTAGGTCTCTGTCTTTTTCTTTCAGGGCACTTGTGTCTTTTAAGCTTTTGCACCTATTTGCACTTGTCCTTACCCCTTTCTGTCCTCAGACAGTTTTAAAACAAAAGCTTGTTTCCATTTGTTGTGATGATGGAAATAGCTTCATGGAAGATTTTTAAATAAAATGTTTTGGCTGGAGATTCTGGATGGAATAGACAGCCATTCAGCAATGAAAAGTACCAGGAGTCTACTACGTGAAAGTTTATCATTTAAAACCCACGGTTTATTACAAACACACCCCTAGGGGAAAAAAGGAGCATTTGCATTGGCAAGTAGGAATGAGCATCCAATGCCAGTCATTCTGAGCAAGATAAGGAAGAAACAGAATGTTTTAAACCATCTTTATGTTTGAAGAACGGATAGCTGGCACAGCTTTGAACTTTGTTTAAAAATTATTGAATGTGATAATACATGTTCAAGTGTTATGTAAACTCTGAAAGATAGTATGGAAAGTGTTAATATTATCATAATTTGCCATTCTCCCTGCAACTTAGATCTACTTTTGCACATTGGAAAAGTTGAAGTGTTGTAGGTCTGAATTCTGACTGTAAAGTTCTTTCTTCTTATTGGTCCAATTGCTTCTAAAAGCGTTAGACATTTGGGCTGGTCAGATGGCTCAGTGTTCCCACTGAGCTCTTTCTGCTAAGCATGATGACTGAGTTCAGTCCCTAAGACTCACAAAGGAGGAGTTAACTGATTCAGGCGAGTCATTTTCTGACCTTCACACCTGCACTGTGTTACAGGTTAAACTCCCCCCTATAAACAGATAAATAATGTAATCAAAATAATTTAAAAGCTTTATACTGTTCATTTACCAATCAAAAGTGACAGTAGCTGAACTTAGCTCTGGCTGTTCACTTTGCAGAAATATAGTCACTGAGCAAACTTGTTCTTTTATTCTGTGCCTGTGAGAAGAGAAAGGAATTCGTGAATAAAAGTTCAGAGAAGAACTGAATTGGTAAATTGAAAATTAAATTATACACAATTCCAACTGAAAGCTCTGAGCAAAAGTCCCTGTATGTCACAGCTTCAGTTGTCAACTTTGCATACCTGGAATTTCAGTTGAGAAATAGCCTTTATCAGATTGGCCTGTGGGCATGTGTGTATGGCATGGTTTTGACTTATGTTTTTGATTGCTAATTGATGTCCCAGAGGGTCCAGACCACTGTAGCAGTGCCACCCGAAGGCAGATGGTCCTAGGCTGTATAAGAAAGCAAGCTGAGTAAGTCACAGGGAGCAAGTCAGTGAGTAGTTTCTCTGTGGTTTCTACATCAGTTCCTGCCTTCAGGTTCCTGCCTTGACTCAGTAATATACCGTGACTTGTAAGCCAAGTAAACTCTTTCCTCCCCAGATTGCTTTTGGTCATAGTGTTTATCACAACAATATGAAATCAAACTAAAACACCTTGGTAACCATCTTAGTTATTTTTCTATTGCTATGAAGAGACACCATGACTAAAGAGTTTATTGGGGGATTTCAGTTTCAGAGATTGAGTCCATGACTGTCACAGCGAGGAACATGGCAACAGGCAGGCAGGCAGGCCTGAGAGCAGTATTAAGAGCTTACATCTTGTTCTGCAAGCATGAGGTAGAAAGAGAGCAAGCACTACCTGGGAAGCAGCACTGGCTGTTGAAACCTCAAAGTCTATTTCCAGTGACACACCTCCTCCAAAGAGGCCACACCTCCTAATCCTTCCCAAAGAGTTCCACCAACTGGGAAGCAAGCATTTAAATACATGAGCCAATGGGGACCATTCTCATTCAACCAGCACAGCAACTAGATTCTGGTTTTATCATTCTCATCTTTAAGTTTCCTGGCAATTTGACCATGAGACCATCTATCGTGTTTGTTCAGCCTGCCTCCCACATGTTACACACAGCCAAAGGAAGCTATGAATGTGGCCCTACAAAATTTCTAAACTTACTAAAAACATTGAAATTGAGAAGGGTGCATTTTTTGAAACTTTACTTACCATGTATAGACATAGCATACTGTGTGCCTCTAACATTTTAATTAGCAATTATTATCCTCTTATTCTCAACTTCCTCCTATAATCCTCTGCTTACACCTTGCCCTGATAAGTGCTTCTTTGTAAAGAAAAAAAGACTTCCTTTAATGCCTCTCTCTCTCCTTCTCTCTCTCTCTCTCTCTCTCTCTCACATATATACATACACACACACACACACACATACACACACATACACACACACACACACACACACACACACACACAGAGTTAGTTAGTTCTTGGCTATACTTCTATATTCTACACAGCAAATATGAAAGCTGAGTACTCTTGAGTTCAACGTTTTAATCCACTAAACTAATCAGATTAACCTAGCACATTTCATGATGCACAAAATTATTTTGGCTGCATTGGGTATAAATGGGAAACAGCTCACATAGACTACTGTAATTAGTATCACTTGTGTGTGGATAAAACCATGCTCTCTGGTTTATTAGGGAAAGATGAAGAGGAACTAAGCAAGGGTGAAGTCTTGGTTTTTCATTTAGGTTCAGGTTTCAATAAATAATAATAATAGTAATAATAATAATAACACTAGTAGAAAATAACATAAGGCATCAGGCACTTAGTGAGGTGTTTAATGTAATTACTATAAACAATATGCAGACTTTCATTCTGCGATTGGCATCATGATTCTACCACTACAAAAATGAAAGGTGACCATGAGGTTAAGAAATACATCCCAATTGGCACAGAGTATGACTCAAGCTCAGGTCTCAGTGACTATAGGCCTGTCCCATTAGCCAGATTCCCTGCCTCTAGATCTATGTGGTAAGGAACACAGACCACAATTCCCTAGAAGGGAATCCCATTCATTGCCTGCTCCCTATAGTCTCTCTTTGTACCTTCCTGTGCACAGGGCTAAATCTATATTTATGGTGAAAACATCTTGCCTGGGATGTCTACTACAATCGTATTGGACACGTGTCTGTCTTCTCTCACTGGTGGCTTCTCTAAGAACCTCCAAAGAGAAAATTGCTTGAGGCAATAGCTTATAAAGCCAGACTAAACAAGAGTTTGACTCCTAGTCTTCAACTGAAAACTCCAGTGACTCAGTAAAATGGTCATTGGACCAAATACAGTCTCTATCCGTTTTTTATAAATATACTTTATCGAGACACAGCCATGGTCATTTACTTATGCACTGCTGCACTTGCTCCTGTACTATACAGTGTGCGTACACATGGGTTCAGAATCCACATGGCCCAAAGAAATGAGCTATTTACTAGTGGGCTTCTGTAGAATGTGTTTTCTGGCCCTGGGTCTAGGATGCAGAAAGACTTCCTTTGCGGAGGTTGGGAGGTCTCTGGAGAGGATGTCTTTAAACAGTCTAGACAAGAACTATTCTTGTCTGTCTGTTTGCACCACTCGCTCAGTTCTTCTACTTTGTAAAAGAATGAGGCTCAGTTTAAAAAATGCATTTTAAAGCATAACTGCCGAGAAATGCTTTATGAAATAAAGAATAGTTCATATATTTCTGAAGAGCCCATAAACTGCTTAACTTTAAATATTTCCTTGAGATCTCAAGAATTCACAAAGATGTTCCAAATGGTAAATGACATTATTGGCAAACTGGCAAAAATATATGAAAAATATGTTTTTCCTTTTATTTCAGATTTTCCTCTGTGTCATAGTAGCGGCTATAAATATCGGCCAAACATTTTCTAGCTTGGAGATCTTTGCCGCTGGACGTTCAGCAGCTTCCACCATTTTTCAAACGATAGACCGGGTATGTAAAAGCCAAAGAAGTAGGTAGTGGGGTGTGTGCTGGGTAGGTTCTGAGAGCTGGGAATTAGTCTGTGGATTAGAACAAATTATATTCCTGCTCTCATACTCATACTGGGAGATACCTGTGAAGAAATAAACTGAGACAGGGTCTCACCTTGTTGTGCTGGCTGATCTGGTATTCACTACATAGACCTAGCTTCAATGTCCACCTGCCCCTGGCTTGTATGTGCTGGGACTAAAGGTGTGCACCACCATACCCAGCGAGAAATAAACATTTAAAGATAAAGTCAGATAGTGCTAAATCCAATAAAAGAAATAAACTAGGTCAAAGTGGCTAGTGGGAGGGATTGTTAGGTGGGGTACCTGGGAAGTAAGAGCAATGACTCCTGGTTGAGAAACTTCTAGGTTGGAAAAGAGCTTGGTGAACTCGAGGAGCTGGGAAAGTCTGATGTGAATGAACAGGATGGAGGGGTAGGAAAGGCCTTAAGATCCTGTTCATGAGCCTGGATCTTCTAGCAGGAAGTCTCTAAGTTTGTAAAAGAGATGTTAGACTCCCTGGAGATGGAATTAAAAGCAGCTGTGAGCCTTGCATGTGGGAGCTGGGGACCGAACTTGTGTCCCCTGAAGAGCAGTGTGCACTTGTAGCCACTGAGCCATCTCTCCAGCCCTTTGACCGTTTCTAATGCTACTTCCTCTTAGGACTGTTATAGCGACACGTGAGGTGATGACTGCAAAGGTAACTGTGAAAACAACTGAAAATTAAGGCATTTAAAATTTATTTTATCTTTATTAGACACGTGAGAAAAAGAAAACAGATTCCAGTATATCCTCTGATAGGGATATAGGGATATGGTCATGAATTCCTATTACCCGTATGGAAGATGGACAAAGTTGGCCTTCTTCATTGTCTCATTAGCCAGAATGGTTGTTTTAGATTGATCTCACAGTAGAGTGAATTTAGATACAGTTGCAAGTTGGTGATATTTGAGAACATTTGTGGACACTTAGTTTTACTCATCATCTGCATTGGCTACCCATGTGCCCTCAAAAAAAGAAAAGAAAGGAAGGGGGAAAAAAGAGAAAGAATCCAGTCTGTGTGGCAAGAGCATGGATCACAGGCTTCGCCGTGATCTTTGGAGGCAGCAGGCTGCTCTGATCATGGACATCCACTTGGGCTTTATTAACCTGACCATAAGTATGATAAAGTTCTTGAAGTTGGGCTCCACTGCCCAAACCTGCAGGCACCCAGATGTCAAGAATCACACAGACACCATGGCCACCTTCAGGCACCAGGGCTCCCACAAGCACCAGACACTGAGCAGACACAAGGATATATCACTCAGGTGCCTGGATGTCACACAGGCAGCAATTTATCTTTTCAATATCTTTGTAATATTTTGCCCAGATACAGTTCTGCTTTTAAAAAAAAGTATTAGGAGCTGATTGGTGGTGGTACAGGCCTTTAATCCCAGCACTCGGGAGTCAGAGACAGGTGGATCTCTGTGATACTGAGGCCAGCCTGGTTTTACAGAGCAAGTTACAAGACTGCCAGGGCTATACAGAGAAATCCTATCTCAAAAAACTAAAATAAAACCAAATTAGACATTCATTTCGTTTTCTGTGTATTTTGCCTGCATGTATGTTGTGTACCACGGGCATGCTTGGTGCTTGTGAAAGTCAAAAGAGAACATCAGATCCCATGGAACTGGAGTTAGGGCTGATTGTGAATGACCTATCATGGGGTTGCTGGGAATTGAACCAACGTCCTTTGCAAGAGCAACAAGTGATCTTAACTAATATTAGGATGGACACAAAAAGCATGTGGCATGCATGTCACTCTATCATATTGCACTCCAGGAACCCATCATTGACTGCATGTCAGAAGATGGTTATAAGCTAGATCGAATCAAGGGTGAAATTGAATTCCATAATGTGACCTTCCATTATCCTTCCAGACCAGATGTGAAGGTGAGTGTTTATCTTTTGCCTGATGCTTTTTATTCTTGAGTAATTCATCTCCAGAGCCATATACTGTTCTCTTAGTGCTGACTGAGTTTCCAGGACCATAGGACACAGGCTTGTTTCTCTATCCAGTGTTGCAGGGTATTGCACCAACTTAGGGAACACACTGCATTTCTAAGCGATGATTGAATTGTACAAATCCCTCTGGTTGAAACACAGTCTAGCACAAGGCTCAGCCTAAGTTAACTATGTTAGTCCTCTGTTGAAATGAGTGGCAGATTCTGCCATTCTAGGTATGTGGTAAGGTGATCAGAACAATCAAGTAGTACAACTTCCCATCACCACTTGGTTGGAAAACACAGAAGGTAGAGCATAGTGAGGAAGTGTGACTGGCAGAGCTAGCAGCTCTGAGCAGCTTAGCCTCCTATCTGTAGGTTCTCCAGGCCACTGCGTTAGTCCTTATAGGAAGGTCTCCTGGTACTGTTGCTTTGGTGTATCTTGTGCTTAATGATTGTCCAAGGCATATACTGAGGAAAAACACTGTTTTCCAGAACCTACAGAGCAAGACTGTTAGAGGCAATTCCACTCTATAGGAAACCCCCATCTGTTCTCCTGAATGACCTGGCTTTGAAATGATGCTTCGTCTTCATTTAGAACTTAGAGTCTCTGGTTTCCTTTTATTAATAATATTTCTGTTATACTCACAGAACTAAATCCTAATTTCACTCATCAGCATTTAGTCCTTGCCTTTCACAGAGTTTTAGACCTAGAAACACATCACACACATTTATTAGGCAAAGTTATTCAAGTAATATACTCATATACCATTCAAGCATATCACTTGCAAACTTGTTTATTTCTGATCCTTGGCTTATGAATTATCATTACACTTGTGACTTACCGAAGCTTCTTATTTAACTGAGATGGACTCCTAGAGGTGTCCTAGTATGTCAGATGTATTTTGAATTAGATGTGGGGGCATAATTTTAAAGGTGACTGTTGCTTATTTACCAGTGCTAATACACTAAAATTGTTGGCCACAGCTATTAAGCAATGTGCTAATGGTAAAACCTCATTCTAGACAATCTCCTTTTGTTGTTGATTGATGGATATATATGGATAATGCCATAGGGCATAATTAAACACATACACACATTCATCATATCCAGGAGCCATGGATACACTACACAAGTCCTCACAAAGCATCCTAATATATGGCCTAATTACTTGGTTAAGTGCCCAGTGACATTATGAACTATTAAAATATGTTCTTTTCTCTTCAGATTTTAAATAACCTCAACATGGTCATTAAACCTGGGGAACTGACGGCTCTGGTGGGATCCAGTGGCTCTGGAAAGAGTACAGCACTACAGCTCATTCAGAGATTCTACGACCCTTCTGAAGGCATGGTATGTATCTTCCAGACATCAATACTATACCTGTCAACATCTAGGGGCAAGGAAATACAAGTGGTGGTGATGTCAAATTGACTTTTTTGATTTAATATTATTTTACACTTTTTCTATAGTGCATTTTTTCATTCACATTTATAGTTTCAACTGCCCTGAGCAGCAAAGTGGGTATTTGATGAATCAGATTAGAAAGCAAGATTTACTATAAAGCACACATACAAGATAGGAGCTATTGCTTGCTTTTATTGTATCTTTTGAAGTCTCTTTTTGGTCCCAAGTCAAAAGACAATAATCATATTCAGAGTATGGTAAACAACCGGCTACACTTCTAAGGAATTAAAAATGTGCCCATTCTGAAGCTAACAGTGAGAAATTAAGTGACCTTTACATCATTTGTGTTTCTAGAGTGAATTTCTGTGCAGCTAACTCGATTTCAATTACACACTGACACCTTTGTATAAACAGCCACATTTTCATGGGAATTGTTTCTATCATAATCTTGTTAGTTTCTGGTTGTTCTCCCCACTGGCTAGGTATCACCTAACCTTATGATTTAGAAGCTTGAAGGGCTGCAAGCTGTGTGACACTCTTGTGCTCTCTAGGTAACTCTGGATGGCCATGATATTCGCTCTCTTAATATCCGGTGGCTGAGGGATCAGATTGGGGTAGTGGAACAGGAGCCAGTTCTGTTCTCCACCACCATTGCAGAAAATATCCGTTATGGCAGAGAAGAGGCAACAATGGAAGACATAGTCCAAGCTGCCAAGGAGGCCAATGCCTACAACTTCATTATGGCCCTGCCACAGGTACCCTACTTACAGTCCAGGGGAACCCAGTCATTAAAAGGAAGAATACATCCTTTTTGTTTGAATCCTCAGTCCTTAAATTCTTAATGGCATGATTTAAATCAGCAGTTCTCAATCTGTGGGTTACGACCCTTTGGGGGTTGAAGGACGCTTTCACAGGGGTGGCCTTAGACTATCTGCATATCAGATGTATACGTTATGATTTATAACAGTAGCAAAATTACAGTAATGAAGTAACATCAAAAATGATTTTATGGTTGGGGAGTCATCACAAAATGAGGAACTGTATTAAAGGGTTGCATCATTAGGAAGGTTGAGAACCACTGGTCTAGATTTATATCTGGAAATGCACCATCTTTTCCCTTTCATATAAAAATATGTTGTTTAAATAGTTAACATCTTCCAAACTGGAGATCTATCTTATAAAAATATCCCTTTGGTGTAGATACAGTTTCTTTGTCTACTTATTAAACCTGTGTTGAAAATTTTGCAATATTTGTCATGAAGCGATGCTTAAGAAATATTTTCTTGCTTGTTAGTCACATTTCAGTTACTGTGACATAATACCCAAGGTAAGCTAGTTATATGGAGGAAGTTTATTTGGGCAGTCAAAGGTCAGCTGTTCCCTTTGTTTGTGGCAAGATAGAACATCATAGTGGGGACCATGTAGCAGAGCATCACAGCTCACCTCTCAGACACCAGGAAGCAAAAAGAGAGTGAGGAAAGGCCAGAGGCCCAATGTCTCTTTCAAAGGTATAGTCCCCTCCTGCTCAGTGGACTAACTTCTATCTTTTAAAGGTTCTACTGGCTCCCAACCACAAGGTGGGAATAAGCACTTGATAAGAAACAATTTCAGAGAGGAAGGATTTATTCTAACAGTTTGAGGATACAGTCCAACAGGGCAGGGGTGGCTTGGTAGTGTGAACATGACCCAGCTGGTCACACTTGTTTGTGGGAAGGAAGCTGAGGGAAAGGAATGCTGATGCTGAGCTGGCTTTCTATTTGTTTTTCCATCCCAGCCCATGGGATAGTAGCCATTCATACTCAGGGTGGGTCTCCCTTTGCAGATAACCATTTCTGGAAAAGCCCTCAAAATGCCCTCAGATATATATCTCTTAGGTGATTTCAAATCTCATCATGTTCCCTGTGAATATTAGCCATCCCAGGGAATATCTGAGATGTAAATCATAACTACCACTGTCCTTGTGCTTCACTTTTCTTGTGCTTACACGGCTTAACTATTGTGCTCTTCTGTGCCTCAGAAATTCAAGAGTTCCTCATTATGTCTCGTTCTATACAATCATCAAGTCTACAAAAACTAGCTCCATATTCTATTTATCGTATTTGTCATGATGGTCTGCTAAGTCACAGATGATTACTAACATCATATGCATGGCTTTTTACTTCTGCAGGCTTTGTTTTTGCACTTCATATCTATTAGCTCATTTAATCCTCACAACCACCTCGTCAGGTAGCAACTACTATTATGCCCATTTCAAGACAAAGAATGATGCTCTGTGAGGTCAGTAACTGCTCCAAATTATGCTATCTAAACTGGAAGATCACAGCAGGTGCTCCAGCTCCAGTCACTGACCTTGAATAAATTCTATTCACCTTCTATATCACTGTTTTGAATCCTGGTCATTATGAGGATGCTATAGTCTAATTTCTAATGAGAATAAAGCTTTAGAATTACATTGCTTCAACATGAAACCCAACTTGTCCACTTTCTAGCTTTACGAGCTTCTGTCAGGTTAGGTTAACCCTTTATGTTTAGATTGTCCTTATTCAACCATTAGGACAAATAGCAGTACTTGCCTGCTGGGGTTCTGGGAGGACTACCTGAGACAATACATGTTGAATTTTGGCACCACGCTTCATCTGTGGTGAGGAGCTCAACCCTTATTGGCTGATACTTAGAAAGTCAAGAATCTAACTTCTAACACTTCATCATTAAATTCTAGTGTGGAATTTAAACTCCATCCTGTGGGATACTCAGTCAGAACTTGCTGTGACAGCAAGGAGTATAAAAATAGTTTGATCTTTCATTCACAATATAGAGACAGCTTTAGCATTATGCTTTTCTGTGTGTTCAGCAGGAGAGAGGAGGCAAGATTGTGATATGTGACTTAGTCCCCTATGATGGATTTTCAAGACTGATCAATTTTCATTTTGGTTGATAATTTTTATTTGAAAATGAACTAAAAGGGAGTATTCACATAGTTCAATGCATTAATTATCTCTCATGCAAATATTGATTAAGTTAATTCATTTCCAAAAGGGGTTTTGCTTTCAGTAAAAGTTGGACCTGTAAAAATTGACATGAGAAAAAAGTTAGAAGGGGTACTGGATCTCTGTCAGGAGCCATCAAATTCTGCTCCTTTGGCATTCTTAGCAATTTGACACCCTTGTTGGAGAAGGAGGAGGCCAAATGAGTGGTGGTCAGAAGCAAAGGGTAGCCATTGCTCGAGCTCTCATACGGAATCCCAAGATCCTGCTTTTGGACATGGCTACCTCAGCACTGGACAACGAGAGTGAAGCCATAGTACAAGAAGCATTGAATAAGGTTTGTGAGGGTCAGTTCATTTTACAGGCCCTTCAAAGACAGAGTAAGACTAACAGGTCAGTAAAGACTAACAGGTCAGTCTGAAAATTTATAAAATATTGGTCAGTTAACATCTATTTTGTGTTGAATACAACATAGTTTTGATTTACTCCTCAAGTATGCAATATAAAATTAAAACTTGTTGGGTGGTGATGGCGTATGCCTTTAACCCCAGCACTCGGGAAGCAGAGGCAGGTAGATCTCTGTGAGTTTGAGGCCGGCCTGGTCTAGAGAGTGAGTTCCAGGATAGCTAGAGTCACAATAGGGAAACTCTGTCTTGAAAGAAAGAAAGAAAGAAAGAAAGAAAGAAAGAAAGAAAGAAAGAAAGAAAGAAAGAAAGAAAGGAAAGAAAGAAAGAAAGAAAGAAAGAAAGAAAGAAAGAAAGAAAGAAAGAAAGAAAGAAAGAAAGAAAGAAAAAGAAAGAAAGAAAGAGAGAGAAGGGAGGGAGGGAGGGAGGGAGGAAGAAAGGAAGGAAGGAAGGAAGGAAGGAAGGAAACCAATATGAAGGATAACATGATTTAGTTCCCACCCTCAAAACTTTTATTAAGCTATTGATTAATTGATATATGCACAGCCTGTTTAAGGACGGTCCTAGGGTCCAAAGCTGATTTCCTTGTGGACTCTGAGATTGTATGAAAGTTTGTGTTGGTTCTGTTTTACAGTATTGTTTAAAGGTACACCATGACTTCTTACAGATTCAGCATGAGCACACAATCATCTCTGTTGCCCATCGCCTATCGACAGTCAGAACTGCAGATGTGATTGTTGGTTTTGAACATGGAACAGCTGTGGAAAGAGGTACTCATGAAGAACTGTTGGAAAGAAAAGGTGTCTACTTCATGCTTGTGACCCTGCAAAGCCAAGGAGATGAAGCCCTCAGAGAAAAGAGCATAAAGGGCAAGTATCTTATTATAATAAATAATTAACATCTATGGTGCTAGATGAATTTATATGCTTGTTAAAATATATTGCTAGTTTCCCAAAGCCCAGCAGACGTTATGCAGCTGATAAGGGAAATAAATAAAACCAAGAAGGCTTAGCTATCTGATAAGTCACAGAGCTAAGCCCAAGGTCTTTTCACTTCTACCATTTTTCAAGTAGGACATGCTTCCTAGATATATCAGGCCTATAAAGGACTTTCATTCTTACTCAGTGAATTAAACAATGACTAAATGTTTTACACTTATTTTCAGATGGAGATAGACACTCCAGGCCCTATTACACCTTTTTTTCAATCTGAATTTTCAGACTTGGTGGTTATCCTGAGCTAATTAACCAGCTGCTTTTGACTTTCTTCTCCTTCTCTAGTGCAGACTCCTAAACATTAGGCATAGCTATTGCATATGTTTAGCACCTATGAAATCTGAGTAAGCTTTGAAAATTTGCTAGGTTTCCACGTTTTTTTGTTTGTTTGGTTGGTTGGTTGGTTACCAACTCTAGTGAGTTTTCACTGATTGTTTTTTCTTAATTCATGCTAAAAGTTTTGACTTTCTTCTCCTTCTCTAGTGCAGACTCCTAAACATTAGGCATAGCTATTGCATATGTTTAGCACCTATGAAATCTGAGTAAGCTTTGAAAATTTGCTAGGTTTCCACGTTTTTTTGTTTGTTTGGTTGGTTGGTTGGTTACCAACTCTAGTGAGTTTTCACTGATTGTTTTTTCTTAATTCATGCTAAAAGGTATTTATGTCTGCAGTGAGAACAGCCAGCACACATTTCAGACAAGTCAGTCTTACTGAGAATTTTGAATATTTCTTTTGTTAGAATGTGTTGGACAATTTCAACTTTTATTTGTTGCAATAAGTTAATAGGATGTTTGGGTATCCAATGCAGTAATTGCCTTCTAGGCAAACAGAGACAAATTCTATGTAAATACAGCCATGCTTATTGTGTGCTCTAAGGAATGGCTACATTGTGTCACATAGGAAAAGATGCGGCCGAAGGTGGCACACTTGAGAGGACTTTCACCAGAGGGAGCTACCGCGAGAGTTTAAGGTAAGCACAAGCCATGCGATTTCGAAGTTTTCTGATAGTTTTAGGAGCCTTCTACAGCTGTAGTTTTTAGGCAGTATCTCTGATACACGAAGGAAAACCTATGCTAACTTCAAGCCTTGTGATATAAGAGTATGCCGATTTAACTTTGTCTTTTCAACCTATTGAGAGGCGAGCCATGACGGAGAGCTCTCTGGTTAAAATGTTTATTGAGCTTAAAATAGAGATTTTGTTTTAATTTTAATTTTATGTGCTCTAGCGTTTTGCCTGTATGTATTTCTGTGTACCATGTGTGTGCGTAGTTCCTACAGAGGTCAGGAGAGGGAATTGGATCTCCTGGGCCTGGGGTTACAGATGGTTGTGAGCCAGCATGTGGGTTCTAGGAACTGAAACCTGGTCTTCTAGAAAAGCAGCCTGTGCTGTTATCCACTGACATGTGTCTCCAGCCCCTAGAATAGGAATTTAAAAAACAGCTATATTAACTTGGTACTGTGGTGCACATCTGTATTTCCAGCACTTGGGAGGCTGAGGCAGGAAGACTACAAATTCAAGATTAAATTGGACTACATCATAAGACCCTATCTCAGAAGAAAAAAAAATTACAAATAACCAAACTGCCAGGCTTGTTGTCTTTCCCCACCAAGCTTAACCATTGTTGGAAACACTCTTTTATGAAAGCCATCTTCGCCCATTTAGCTCTTTATCCTCGGTGAGAGGCAATTGAGTTACTAATACTTCCAGTCCTGGAGTAATGTATTTGAACTCAAATCATTCCTTAACCAGATGGAATAAAATGCATGTTTTAGCTTTCAAAAGATATTTATTCTCATTTATGTCTATAACTAACTATTCACTTTCAAAATGTATTTTGGAGTATACTGTCAGTGAAACTGTAAGTCATCATCTGTTATGTTGGTTTAAAAATTTTACTAAAATTTTTTTCTGATGTTAAAAGTTTTGTATTAAGAATTCTGTCCAGAAAAATTGTTCTGTGTTCATAAAAATATTGCTAAGACTTTTTTCTCCTCCAGTCAGAAAACTTGTAATAAGTTAATGCGTCTAACCGCCATTGTCCTCATCATTTCCAGGGCACTAAATGCAAGGCTCTGCTCAGAGCAAAGACTCAGACAAGGACTTGTTCATTCAAGGTGGCTACTTCTTTACTGAAAAGAAGTGAAAGTTGCTTAGAGCAGAACATTTTGATAGGAACTTCACATAGTCAAAATGGTTTTATTTATTGTTAATTTTCAAAGACTAATTTACTAAAAAGTAGCTGCATCTATCTTTAATACAGATATATTTTAAAAATACTAATGTACATTTTCTTTATAGATCTAAAGTCTCAGACTTGGCTACTTTTTTCTCTTTAGAACAAATCTACTGAAGGAAAAAAAATTAAAGATATGTTAGCTTTATTGAGTTGAAAAATAAAGCAATAGCTTTGAGTTACTCTACATAGTAGAAGATAGAAATTATCAGAATTGTTATATATCACATGTTATAGACATGTGGCAATATGTTTGATGATGGCAGCATGTTTAAGCACAAGTAAAATATGAGAACTGCAACTTGAAGATTGCAACTACTTTCTTGAATACAAACAATGACTGGGCATCTCTCTTGGTCCTTGGGTTAAAATGACATGTATCTTGTGATGTAAACAAGAAAGTAAATGTTTTATTTATTTTGAAGAAGAACAAAATTCTGTCCATTCTAAGTAATTTATGATGAGAAACATAACTATTTTCACACATGAGTTTCTTATTTGGCTACACTTCCCACAAATTCTACATTTTAGTAGCTAGAATTTTTAAAAAATCCAGAAAGGCAATTTACACATAAAAAGTAGCTATCAGCCTCCTGCAGAGAAAGATTTATAACATTTAATAAGGAGCTCTATTAAGAATATCTCATTGTATGTGCTGACAAGATTTTCTTCTAGAAGATGACTAAATGAAATGTTAATTTGTATCTTGTTTCTTGGGCTATAGTCTCTCTGATAGCTGAGCTCCTCTTCAACAATATATTTTAGGTTACAAAACAAGTTAATTGGCAACAGAAAATTATTTCCTAAATAATAATGTAGAGAGAGCACGAAAGAACATTTATCCCCTCAAATTAGCTGTTTTTCTTCACAGTGAAAGTGGTATACAATTTCTGACAAGCTGAGGATTTCTTAAAGAAAGTGTTATGTAATTTCAGAAAAGGAGTGTGATGAGATCTTACCATAGTGTTCTGATAAGCCAGACTGAGGGTCAGCTGCAGGCAGAGCCCTTGCCTGATCCCTTACTGCTGGTGGCCTCAGAGTAATCTATGCTAGAGAGGTGGACAGGTTTGAGGAATAGGAGAGAGGGAGAGGTGGATTTTAGAAGTATAGGATTAAGGTAGTAGAAGAGAGAAAAAGAGAGAGGAGAGAGAGATAGAGAGGGAGAGAGAGAGGGAGAGAGAGATTTTAAAGTACAGGAATGAACTTACAGATGGGTCTTCCTGCATCTAGAACTGGGTGTTAAAAATTCAGTTACATATCTGCATTCTCTCCTTTATCATCTACTCCTACCTTGGGGTCAACTGCTGTGAGTCTGAGTAGACCTATGGCTCTGTGATACCCTGTGATCACTCTGTGATCTCTAGGTGACACAGCCTGTTCTTCACAGCCTGGAGATGTCCCACCATTAGTTACCCAACCCAAAGAAATAACTCTATATCCATCCTTTGCATATAACACCAAGTGGAAATAAATTCAATGTCCCAGAGGTTAGGTTGGGGACAGGGAGTCAGGTTTCAGGAGTGGTCTTGTGTTTGATCATAATGGGACCTGGCAAGACTTTGAATGTGCAAGATTAAAGAAGAGAGGTGACTTCTGGCAAATGCAGAGTGTTGAGCCTGGGTGACTAAGAGGCAAACCATTCATGTAGTGTGGGAAGAAATTAGCATTATGAAGTCGACATGTTCCTAATTTCTTGGGGAGCCTGGATAAGCAGATGATGACACCATCTTGGCATTTGTCTTAGTCTAATTTCCCCTAAATGCAAACAATAGGGGACATGCAAATTGTTCTATCCAGAGTTGGAACAATTTACATGCTCTCCCCACCTCCATCACCTCTCTCTTTACATTGTACTACTTTAAATCAAGTCTTCAAACACAGCTTTAACTATTCAAAATTTCTGCACAGCATCCATCATATTTTTCCTCACACCAAATTTGATTACATACATTATTCTTTTCTAGGATTTAAATTCCTTGAGAAAGATGTCTGTGATTTGGCTGGTCTTTATGCTCCCTCTAGCACCTGACATTAGATTTACACATGTTGTAGGAATCCAATAAACTGTAGCTAAATGAACAAATGAAAGAGCAAATGTATTAAGCTAAATTATATTTCAATAATATTTTTTGTTGATTCCTTTCTATGGACAGTACGTACCCCGGAGATACGCTTCATCAACCCTAACTTGGCCTGATTGCCATGTGACCTGAAAACTTGGAGATAGTCTCACAAGGGACCTGATTTTTCTTTCTGTTATCTCACTTGTATCCAGGTGGTATCACCCTAATGGGGAGAACAAGGAGAGGGAGAAGGAGAGGGGGAAGGAGAGAGGAGAGAAGGGAGAAGGACAGAGACAGAGACACAGAGAGACAGAGACATGCAGAGACAGAGGCACAGAGACTAGAAACTATACCCTAAACCAGAAGGAAATGCAAGTGCTAACCCATCACCTTTGCTGTAGTAGCAGCTGGCAGAGCCATGTGGACTCCAAAAACATTTGAGTGTTGGGCTGTTTCAGTAGGTCCACAGGAAACTTGGCTCCCTTCGCTTTCTCCCTCCGTAGTTGCACACTGAATCTGGATCCAGTAGTGACAGACCTTGGTGTCAAGAGAAATCTCCCCAGTTTACTCTGGCCCAAGGTAAACTTCATCAAACCTAACTTGGAAGCTGCCAGCCTTGGTTGTTATGTGACCCACCAAACATTTCTGTCGATTTGGTATGTGATATAAACTTGGACACCAGTTGTGTCCTTTTGCAACCTGCTCGCCATCTAGAGCCTGTCCTGTCTCGCTGTTTTTTCCAGAGCTTCTATCCGGCAACGCTCCAAGTCTCAGCTTTCTCTCCTGAAACACGAACCTCCAATGACTATTACTGATCACAGATCTACTTATGAAGACAACAAGGTCAGACACCCATTGCTCTGGGGTGAGGGTGGGGACATGGAAGGAGTCTTTCCCAGGTGCCTTGTCTGTCTTTCTATATATGTTTCCTAGGTGTATAGTAATGGCTTACTAAGTCAGACCAAATAGGGAACATTAGAACCTAGTCAGAACTCCATATTTTACACCATCCCCCCCTCAAAAAAAGAACACAGAGTCACTAGTTAATTACTTTGAAAAACATATATTAAATTGCATTGAATTGTTAAGGGATAGTTACCCTATTAGATGAATAATTATAATAAACACAGAATATATGTTTCTTAAACATGCATAGCAAATTATTTGTTTGTATGGAGATAACTTCAAAAAATTTTAAAGAATACACCAAATCATTTTTTTCTCAAAAATTAAAATTTCCTCTTAATTGGCAAAAGTATTTGATAAGACTAGACCTTATGCAAATTGTCGCAAGTTTTAAATTCCAGAGTATACTCATGAGAATGTAGGAATTCTGCTGTGTGACCATTATCCACCCCCAAGTCCTTCCTAGCCTGGATGTGCTCACTTTTGCTCTCCTACATGCCCTACTTTAGAATGTATTCATGGAACTCTCAGTTTTTTAATCCATCCTCTTTTCTTACTAAATTTTAGGCTTCCTGAACTGTCACATCTGTATTGAGTCACCACAGGCGCTTTGCCCAGGGCCTAGTACCAAATAGGACATAAAGAGGTTTTTTTTTTTTTTAACTGCAATAAAAATTGAGTTTCTGTGATTAAAATGAAGCTACAACTCTTCTATGTAGTAAATCAAATAAACCAGGGAATAGTTTAATTACAAGCACATCCATTATGCATGATGTAATTTCAAAATGCCTTCAATAAAATTCCAACTTGTGAATCCATTAAGGCATCATCATTACCAATGCTGGCTCACTGTGGAGAAATTTGGGAGAAATTCAGACCTTGTGAAAGACAGATTATTAAGACTCTCTCCTGTCTTGTTCCATTAACATAGAATAGATGTCTCAGTGTTGAAGAACTTTGTTTCACTAAATTCCATAGAACCTTCTTTCTCCGGAGTGGCGGGGTGAATCACAGTGAGGGAACATGCGTCTGTAGGGATGATTTCTTACTGCATCTTGCCTTTTAAAGGTGCATCTTCTCTTTTGGTGCCAGAATTAACTATTCAAGCACTAGGACTAAAAAAACTGAAATCATTTAGATGTTTCCCAGTACAGCTTTTAAAAGATGTCACTTTATATTTATTCCAGTAAAGGAGATGGAAGCAAAAATCACAAAAAAAGGTAGGGAAGTTGATACTATATCTTCAAGCTCCAGGAGAAGATCTGCCATTTCCCCCATACTTCCTGTGTAACTTTAGATTTGAAGACATATTTAAAGAAAATAATGTAATTTGGCTGATGGAATTTCCATTTCTTTCCCTTTTGACGAATAGAATTTTTAATCCTAAGGAGCTCTGTACGAGAAAGGGCGGTTTGGTTTTAGTATTTCAAAGTATTTTAACACTTAACTAAAGTCTGCAAGCCCAAGCACCAACTGAATTCTTGCCCTCTCTCATTCTGAAGGAAAGGCCTGGCCTCACCTGGTGTTGCTAAAGGTTTTATTTCCACAAAGCAGTTGTCTCCACCTTGTGGTCTCCCAGAGTATTTACAGAATGCTTACAAGGGGTGGGGTTTAAGACTGTCCTAAACTCATCCCAACAATCAGCCAATGACAGAGCTAAGCCCTTTTTTCCTCTATATCTTTAACTTCCATAAATGTGATCAAATGGTGAATATCCTGATCGGGTTAAGTTTAGGATTAAGGGAAGTATGCAGAGTAGAGATTTCAGTCTCTAATATTTATTTTCAGTAAAACTAAATAAACAAACAAAAGCTGGTGGAGTATATTAGAATCAAATCAGGAAGAGATACTCGGTACTTGTAGCTTCATCACAACTGACTTACAGGACTTAGTCCCACCTTAGAGGTGGGACAGAGACAAGATGACAAGACTCATAAAAATGGCAATCAGTGTTGGTTCACCTGGAAAACCTTGGCTTCTTTGTCATATATACCATGTTATCATCAGATCTTAATATTATTGTCCAGGTAGAAGATTCCTATTGTTAGAATACATAAACCAGTGTATAAAAGTATAGAAAGAAGGACACAAAATTCCTGTAGGAGGTTTGATCTTCCCTTGGCCCACACAGGGAACCTAAGAAAGAAAACCAGGAAAATCCTGTCAAGTGTGTCCATGCAGTAGGTAGGGAGCCACTGTATTTTCCAAAATGACTTTAGTTACATTTTATATGATTTTTTTTATCCCTCTGCTGTTTAGATATAACAAGGTACCACTTGGTTTGCTTTAGATGAAATTGGATACAATTTTCAAGATTGATTTTTTTTAAGAGGGGACAACAAAAATTATTCAAGTTAACTATTTTTGTTTATTAGTATATCCTTAAGTGAAAACTACAGGACTAAAATGTTTCATCTTGCCCTTAAATATCTCATTGCTTAGGGCTAGGGATACTTTGCTATAAGATGATCAGGACAAGTTCCATCTTGTCAGGCTTTGAATGAAGTAACTGTTGTGTGACAGCAGACCCATTTGGGAACATTTCAGGAAACGTTAGCATGTCTTCATCAGTGGGGACGCCCACCTTTAGGAAGTACAGCATGGATGACATTCAAAGTGTACAGTTAATTATTAAACCCTAGACATTCAAAGGTAGGAGGAATCTTGGAGACTGGTACCATTGGGGCTCCTTGAAAAAGAATTTTGATCATAAAAAATTAACTGAGAAATGTTTTTAAAACACAGATTCACATGTAAGGCCCACGAAACTGGAAGTCTAGAATGAAACCAAGACTCTGAAATCTGTATTTTTAATGAACATTTATGAGTCTGTGAGCATCCATGACTGAATCATCAAAACCTAAGGTTAATTCTGACATATTGAATTGCAAGCCATCTAGTTAGTCTGACACAATCCCAAGGGTACAGGCAGAATCACAGTACCCACAGTTTGGCATCTTTGCACTGGTTGCCCAGTTCAAGCCCCAGTTCCCATGAGAAGATACCCAGGGCACCAGATAATCCATCCTGAAGAAAATTGTGTTATATAAGAGGACTCATGGGCTTGGGAGCCTGTCTCCTCTTTAGTGAGCAGATGGGATTAATGCTCAGGGTAAAGGAATATCTCTGTCTTCCAAGGTTGTTTGCCAGACAAATATCCTCAAAAAAACAATACGAACAAAGGTAGTCATTGTTCTGTGCAGAAATATGATAGATCCAACTCCCTCATTTTAATGAAATTACTTAGGCCCAGAGAGCTGAATGCTTGGCCAAATATTCTGTGGGTGGCCGGACAGGGCTCTCCCAAGAACTCCATTCTTCCTCTGCCTGTTGCACCAGTCCTTTCTCTGTGGCATTGATGGCTGGGTTAGAGGGCTTAGATGAACCAACTGAGCAGGAAGATGTGCTGGGTGAGTGAGCAGCAGAGACACAGCACAAAAGTTGACGGCAACTTAAGAGAGAACTCAAAAGGGAGCTGAGGGCAAATTCATTACCAGCTCCAACTGCAGTTGTGATGAAACCATCACTCCGGTCTTTCATTTAAATCCCACTGGTGATGTAGGCTTTGACTTCACAAGAGAAGGGAAAGTTTTTGAGGCTTTGTGCCATTTTTCTGTTCCTGATATTTAGCTATCTGGAGGATAAATTAGCTTATACTAGTAAAAAATAAAAAGAACATCCATTAATCATTTTGTAGTCAATTTTGTGTAGATATGTTTGGTATGTTTTAATAGAAAAGGTTTAAAAATCAATAAAAAGCTGTATAAGCCACCTAGAGTCCTTTCTCAGAGTGGGTATTAGATTTAATAAATCATCAAATAAACAGACAAAAAAGATGAAAAATAAAACAACAATGCTCTATTTAATACTTGTCCTCGAGTATTAATGAACGAAAAATTTACAAGCTGTGATATTTCAATACCATCTAAAAAGATCAGAATGAGATAATCCTGATTATTTCATTATTAATTCATTCTCTGTGGGAAAACTGCAATGTAACAATCCAGATACAATATTGCTGGCTTATGAGCACTCATTAAGAAACAGAAGCACACTGAGAATTAAACGTCTCATCTCAGATACACTGACCTGTCCCCAAGATTCAGCCAGTTACTGGGTTAGAGAACCTTGCTTGATACGTAAAAAAGTATACCTCGAAACTTTCCCAAGTTTCTACACGTATAAATACACTTAGCAAAGATGTCTTTAAAGTGAGGAGTTATTTTCAAAGATTCAACACACTTTTTAAATATTTTTGTTTATTTTTATTTTATGTACATTGCTGTTTTACCTGCATGTATGTCTGTGTGAAGGGCACAGTTCCCCTGTAACAGGAGTTACAGACAGTTGTGAGCTGCCGTGTGGGTGCTGGGAATGGAGCCCGGGTCCTCTGGAAGAGCAGCCAGTGCTCTTAACCGCTGAGCCATCTCTCCAGCCCTCCAGCACACTTCTTACTGTTTGAGAGTTAATCCATATGCCTTTGTGGGTGCCGTCAGCTCACCAGTCAGTGAGCAGTTCCACCCCAGCCAGGGCACAATCTCAAGCAGCACCAGTCACAAGTACCACATCTCAGGCGTCATGCATAACCAGCTTGTGGTTCTTAACCCTGCGATCACCACAGTTCTGCTATGATGGGTGTGTGTGTGTGTGTGTGTGTGTGTGTGTGTGTGTGTGTGTGTTTGGGTAATTAATGTAACTCTCCCTTTCCCTAAGGACAAGGATGTGCCCATGGAAGAAGAAGTTGAACCTGCCCCAGTTAGAAGGATTCTCAGATTCAATGCTCCAGAGTGGCACTACATGCTGGCAGGCTCTTTGAGCGCCATCCTTAACGGGGCAGTTACACCCATCTACACCTTTTTATTCAGCCAGATCCTTGGGGTAAGCAAGCGACTGGGCTAGCTTTATTCTGTTCACACCTTCTGTTTGTAAATCACTGGCTCATACCGTATCTGATCTAATAGCTTTTTGCTTTAACACACTTAGCTTTTTTTTTTTTTTTTGCTAGCTCCACTGCTCATCCTAACCTTCCCTCCCCTAAGCTCTAAAGGATGAAAAATTAATAATCTCCACCCCACAGAAGGTGAGAAGGTGATGTTGGCTCACAGTCATTACACCTATGGGGGGAAAAACATAGCTACAGTTTGCAGATTGAAAGAGGGCAGATTTCCTGTATGAAAAGAGTGTTTGTATTATTATTCAGCAGAGTATTATTATTACTCTGCTACTGATTGTATTAAAATGGGGATGTGGGAGGATGTGGGGAAAAAACAAGTAAAAATACATCATGGAGAAATAATAAATGTGTTTTAACTTTTCATTTCCTAGAAGTTTTGCTATTTTCTATCTGACTGTTGCTTTAGCAACAGTGTCAAACACTTCTTAGCATCATTTAAACACTTCCTGTTCATTTATGTTTCCTCATAACCACTGGATGCCCAGATTTTTTTTATTGACATTTTATAGAGAAGCAAACTAAGGTTCAGAGAACTGGGGCGGGGGGGGGGGGGAGCATGGTAGCATTGGGATTCACATCCAGCCAGAGTGATGTAGAGTCAGGCTCTGTTTACACCTTATTGCCACAAAATTGGATTTGGGAGGTAAATATGAAAGAATGAAATGCAGAGAGAAAGGGAAAGGGGGAGAGAAGGAGAGGAGGAGAGGAGGGACACACACACAATCTCTCTCTCTCTCTCTCTCTCTCTCTCACACACACACACACACACACACACACACACATATTAAAATGTAGGATACTCGAGTCCAAAAATCATCTTTTTTGTTCCATTGTCTGAGCAAACTAAGAGTTGAAATAATAACCATGTTTTCCCACAGACGGACATTCTCAAATTCTCAATGTCTTTCTGCCCTCCCCCCACTTCTTTTTTCCACCCCCTTTCAGCTTTCTTCCCTCCTTTCCCCCATTATTTCCTAAAGGATAACTATTATTTGGGGGGACTTCTGTAATTGTTGTCACTGGCTTAAATTTTCCAGGAATCCTGTCTTGAAGAGGTTAAAAATACATCATAGTTTTCATCACTAGTTTTGTTTAAATACTACTGCATTTAAAGTGAAGCCATTTGTTGAGGTTTTTTTTTTAAGGCAGTGATAATTTCACAGCAAAGTGACGGAAGTTTCTGAGATTTCCTGGTACCCTGTGCCTTCCTCTATCATCAGCATCCTCATTAGCATTCATCATCAGCACCCCTCGCTAGCATCCCTCCATCCTCTACCACAGCGGTTCATTCAGTGCAGTTGATGATCTGCACTGGCATGTCGTGATCCCCTCATCTTTAGTATATGTCGATATTGAGGTTTGCTCTTACTGGACACTCTATGGGATTGGGCAAATACAAAATTTTAATTGAACATATTACAATGTATTTATTTGTTATTGTTTATAATAACAAACTTTCTTTCCTACTTATTATCTTCCAAAGACTTTTTCACTACCTGATAAAGAAGAACAAAGGTCAGAGATTTACAACATGTGTCTATTTTTTGTTATCCTGGGATGTGTATCCCTTGTCACACAGTTTCTGCAGGTAATTTTAGTTTTTATCAAGTGATTTGCCTACCCCCCCACCCCATTTTCATGTAAAAGTATCATCAAAGACTCCTTTATGTTTTAGGGTTATGCTTTTGCCAAATCTGGAGAGCTCCTCACAAAGAGGCTACGTGCATTTGGTTTCAAGGCAATGTTAGGACAAGACATTGGCTGGTTTGATGACCTCAGAAATAACCCTGGAGTACTGACAACAAGGCTTGCTACAGATGCTTCCCAAGTTCAAGGGGTAAGCCTTGAGAGTGTTTTGGTACATTGGGATGACTTAGATGAGGCAGTTTACAAATAACAGACATGTTTTTCTCATAATTCTGTAAGTTGGGAAGTTACATCTGGTAAGGACATGTTATCTCTGACTCAAGGAAGGCACCTTCTTGCTCCATCTTCCTGTGGCAGAAGGTTAGAGGAGTTGGAATTCTGCCTTCACCTTCTTTTACTCTGGTTTTGTTAACCCTATTTGGGAAGACAGAGTTACAATCTAATCATGCCCAAAGACTCCAACAATAATGAGTGGGAATTAGATTTCAACATGAATTTTAGAGAAATACATTCAGCCATAGTATGTGGGGGAGGTGAGCAGCAGTGTTATATACAGGTGTTCTTACCATAGAACAATCTGAGAATTACCCATGTTTCCTCTGGAATGAGAACTGGTGTGCTTGGGATACCCTAGAGTCTTGTGACAAACAACAGCTAATGCACAGTGTCCCTTTGGCAGTGCCTCAAATCAGTGTTCTGACACATGTCAATCTGCTAGGGTTTGGGATTTATATCATCTGCTGAGTCTAGCAACTGACATGTTTTTTTCAGACTTTTCTAAGACTCAGAAGCTTAGATTTCACGAGATTCAAGTATGTACCCTAGAAATGGAAGTAAAAGGTTTGTGGAAACCTTTGCACTTGAGTGTCCAGTGTGATGTTGTGAGAAGTCTTTGAAAGATCCCTCTTTGGAAATAGGGAAAATAAGAGATGGTTGCTATCTAGACTCCCTCTGTCTCTCTCTGTCTGCCTCCCCCCCACCCCCCCCTCTCTCTCTGACTTCAAAGAGCTATTTTTCTGATCCAGGGATACAAAGCTGTGATTTCTATATCCCACAACTCTCAGCCTTGTTCAAGAGACTTAACATACTTGTGTATGATCAGTCTTTACATTTTAAAGCCAGGGACTGAAATTAAAGTGATGGCAGCCAAATTATCTACCCACTTTCTAAGTGAAAAGAAAAAGGGCATAATTTGTGGGCTTGGGAGAGAAACAAAAAAAAAAAAAAAAAAAAAAAAAAAAAAAAAAACCAAAAAAACCTCCCGGTATTAGGAGTGCTATACTGTATGTAGTAAGCCTCAACTCCTTGCCAGTTCAACCAAAATGTTAAAAGTGTTGTGAGTTTCAGTGAACTTGGAACCATCTTAAAGGACGATCCCTATAAACACATCACTTTATTTTTAATACTAAACACATCACCTTTGATTTTTCTTATCTTTTATATGCAACATGTTTTCCATAGACTTAGAAGCACTCTGCATAGGGCACTTCTACCTTTCTTTATTACCCTAAAAAATTCTAAGGGAGCATATTTTCATCATTATATATTCTTCTTCAAGAGAGTTTTTAAAAACAATGCAATGTATCATTTTAATGCCTTATCACCTTTATTGTTGTTTTGAACACTAATTGTACAAATTAATGGGATTCTCATTCACATATCAAGTATTGATCATGTCCCTCCATGATCAACCGTAACCCACAACCCTCAACGATTTTCCCATTCCCGTGTGCATGTGTGTGTGTACATTTCTTAGCTGCTACATATGAGAAAGAACAAGCAAGTACATCCAGTGTTCTGCTTATTTCATTAGCATGATGTCTCCAGTTCCATCCATTTTACTGCAGATGACAGTTTTATTCTTCTTTGTGTGTGAATGATAATCTATTTTATGTATATATCATATTTTCTTCATCTGTTCGTCTACTGATCTGATCCCATATTTTAGTGAATACTTCTATAATAAACACAGGCATGTATATTTAGATACATAACTGAGAGTGGAATGACTGGATCCTGTGACAGCATCATTTTTGAGAAACTTCCCCTTGTCTTCCATAATAGCTGTTTTCGTAATAGTTGTTTTTCCTAATTGATTTTTTTTTCTTTTTTCTTTTTGGTTGTACGTTTGTTTTGGGACAGAGATTCACTATGTAGCTCTGACTGTTCTAGAACTCACTATGTAGACTAGGCTGGCCTTGAACTCCTAGTGATCCACCTGCCTCTGCCTCTATGTGCCACTACACTGGGCATTTTAATTTTATTTTGATACCATTCTTCAAATAGGGCTTATACTTTTACATGCTGTCTTGCTAGTTATCTTTCTATTTCTGGATCTAAAACTCCTTTAAGCATCTTTTGTAAAGTTCGTCTGGTAGCCTTAAATTCCCTTATTTTTTAAATATACTATTTATTTACTGATTTATTTATTTGGGTGTTCATGCATGCGTGTATGCATATGTGGAAGTCAAAGAACAACTTTCAGGAATTGGTTCTTCTTCTACCATGTGGGTCCTTGGGATTGAATGCGAGTTGACATTGCTTGGCAGCCAGCAGTTTTACCAGCTGAGCCATTTCATGAGCCCAGAACACCCTTAGTTTGTGATTAAAGTAGAGGGTCCTTATTTTTCCTTTGAATCTGAAGGACTGCCTTTTTGGATGTGGTGATCTGTATTGGCAGTACTTTCCTCCCAGGACTGAAAGTTCACCATCCCATGCTCCCTCGGTCTGTAGAGCTTCGGGTGTTAGCTTAGCATGGTTGTCTTTAGCTATGACTTGGTGCCTTTCTCTTGGAGAGTTTAAAATTCTATCTCTTTTTTCCCTGCCAATCTGGCTATGTTGGGGTGAGAATCTTTTCTGGTTGTATCTCTCTGGGTTTCTATAGGCATCTTCTTCCTGAATGTTCCTGTTTTTCCCAAAGGCTAAGGAAGCTTTCTGCTTTTATTTTATTGAGAAAGGTTTTATAACTTTAACCTTTGGCTACTTCATGTCAATAAATAATGTAGACATTTGATCTTTGAATGGTGTCCCAAAAATCTTGCAGTCTCTCTTCATTTTCCTTTTCCCCCCTTATTTTTGTTTAAATATGATATTTTTAGAGACCCCTTACTCAACCCTTGATATTCTTTCTTCTACTTGGTATATTCATTAGTAAATTTCCAACTGTATTTTTATATAAATTAATTTTCTTTTCATTTCCAGAATTTTTGATGATTGTTTTTCAAAATTATTATACACAACATTCAAAAGTCTTTGGTGGATGAATAGAGAAATAAAATGTTGTCTATACATTCAACAGAATGCTTAGACCTTCAACAGGAATGAAATTGTAGTACATACTAAAGTGTGGATTAGTCTTAAATACCTTATGTTTAGCCGTGGGGTGGTGGAGTACATCTTAATCCCAGCACTCAGGAGACAGAGACAGGCAGATCTCTGTGAGTTCAAGGTCAGCCTAGTCTACATAGAGAGTTCCAGGACAGCCAGAGTTACAACAGAGAAAAAAAAACAAGCAACAACAACAAAAAAATCCTCAAACAAACAAACAAAAAAACTTTATACTTATCGAAATAACCCAGACACATAAGGATAAATATTGTATAACTGCACTTATATGAGGTACCTAAAATAGGCAAGTTCATACGAACAGAGAGTAGAATAGAAATTACCAGTAGCTCAGGGGAGGACAGTGAAGAATTCATTTGATGGATAAAGAGTTTTAGAGATATAGTGGATAAGGCAGATTGTGCATGGATGTGATAACCACACATGATTGCGAGCGTTTCTTTTTTTTAATGTCCTCGAGTTATATGCTTAAGAATGGCTGAAAAGCTAAATATTGTCATGTATATTTTATCACAATAAAAAATTATCTTTTGGTATAAAATAGCTTTTTACATAATAGTGTCTGGTAAAAGAGATCATGTCTGAAATGGGCTGGTTGCTTTTGATTTGCAGGCTGCTGGCTCTCAAATTGGGATGATAGTCAATTCCTTCGCTAACATCATTGTGGCCATAATTATTGCCTTCATCTTCAGCTGGAAGCTCAGTCTGGTGGTAGCAGTATTCTTCCCTTTCTTGGCTTTATCAGGAGCACTACAGACGAAAATGTTGACAGGATTTGCATCTAAAGACAAGCAAGCTCTGGAGAAGGCTGGCCAGGTAATCTTATAGACCTAATTTTCCCTCTGAATGGTTGTCAAGTAAACTGTTTAAAATGAGAAGTACAAAGAGACACACATGCCTCTGCCTGAAGGCTACAACAATAATGTTTTGACACGCGAACTTTATCAGGCAGGGAGAAAGTGCAGTAAATGTAGAAGCTTACATGTTTGGTTTCCTCTCAGTTATTCATTGTACATTTTTTGTATTCTCACATGCAGAGCTGGACAGTTCTATTAGTATTTCTTTCATTTTATTTTGTTTCTCAAATTGATGGTTACCCTGAATCTTGCTATCTACACACACACACACACACACACACACACACACACACACACAAAACCACATACATTTCTAACTTTCACACTTTAGTGTTTGCTAGGCTAGAAGCAAATGTCTTTCTCAAATACAATCATGAGCTATGGTGTAGAATTCAAATACATTCAGGTTTTAGGTATGTGTTTTTTTAAAGTATATTCTAATTAATGCCTAAAATAAGTTAGAAGATGATAGCATAGACATTTGTCAATTGAAAAAAATCCCACATGCTGGACATCGTGGCACAGCCTGCGGTGATTCCAGAACTTGGGAGTGGAGGCGAAAGGATAAGAAGTTGAAGGCTATCCTCAGCTACATAGTGAGTGAGAGTCCTGCCTGGTTACTTGAAATGCTGTCTCAAACAACAAGAACATACAGAAAAGGAGGGAGGGACAAAGGGAGGAAGGGACCAGTCACATATAACATGCATTCTTTCTGGTTTACTTTTCAATACTGGAGATTGAACACAGTGCCTAGAGCTTACTATGCAAAGTAAGCATTTAAAAACTGAGCTATACACACATCCTTTTATTTACTACTTTTCCTCCTCCTCTTCCTCCTCCTCCTTTCTCTCCCTCTCCCTCTCCTCCTCCTCCTTCTTCCTCTCTCTCTCTCCTTCTTCTCCTTCTCCTCCTCCATATCCTCCTTCTTTTTTCAATTTTGAGACAGGGTCTCACCAGGTTGTCCAGATGGCCTTGACCTCACACTGGAGGCCAAGCAGGTCTTGAACTTAGGATCCTCTTACCTTAGCCTCCTAAGCATTGGTACTCTGGGCTTTTATGCTCATCCTGAGTCACACATTCATGCTTCATAAACTTACTCATGGATATGTTCTATTTCTTTTAAGACAGAGAATGTGATGCTATCCAAGTAGTCAAAACATTTCAGATGCCAGTGTAGAAAATAGCATTTCTAATGAGGTAGAACCCCATTCATTAACAGTGGGCCTTAATCTGTGTATTTAAATGCATGTTCACCATGTAGACTAAAGATTAATTTTATATTTAACTTTAACTAATAATTTTCCATTAGATGTTTTTAGAGGAGAGGGTTTGCTGGGCAGCAACTTTTCGTGATGTTTTCTTTCTTTCTTTCTTCTTTCTCCCTTTCTTTTTTTTTCTTTTTCTTTTGTTTTCCGAGGTACAGTTTCTCTGTTGTAACTCTCACTGTCCTGGTACTCACTCTGTAGACCAGGCTGGCCTCAAACTCACAAAGATCCACCTGCCTCTGCCTCCCACGTGCTGGGATTAAAGGTGTGTGCCACCAGGGCAGCAACTTTCTGGAAAATAGTTTCTGGTAGTTTAGATTTGTGTTAAGTGGATGTTTTGTTCCAGAAGACATTCAAAGACAGTGTTTTAGACATTTAAAATGAATTAGCAGAGAACTTTTAAAGCTTTTCCAGGACAACCATGGGAGACCTTGTCTCACACTGTCTCCTCTGCCTAGCAAGTAGAGGCAATGAAACCATGCTTGAACTAGGTAGAGATTGAGCGGAAGTGACAGATGGCCCCATGGTCTGGTTGAGTTGACCCCCACAACTTCTCTGTGCTACTCTCTGACATTTGTGACAAATCTAATCTGTGTGTTGACTGAAATTCATGAAATGTCATGAAAAGAGATATTTCTACTTGTTTTCTCAGACTCTTTCCTTTTCAGATCACCAGCGAAGCCCTCAGCAGCATCCGCACCGTTGCTGGAATTGGAATGGAGACGAGATTCATCAGAGCATTTGAGGTTGAGCTGGAAATGTCATACAAGACAGCTGTTAGAAAGGCGAATGTCTATGGACTCTGCTTTGCTTTTTCCCAGGGGATATCATTTCTTTCAAGTTCTGTTGCGTATAGATATGGAAGTTACTTAATACTCCAGGAAGGGCTGAATTTCAGCCAGGTTTTCAGGTGAGGAATATCCAAAATGGGTCATATCAGATTGGCTCTCCAGTGGGAGTTTCCCAGTTCTGTCACTTAGCTTTCTTGCTGCCCAGCAAACCATCCCGTTAGAGCATCTGGGTTTGTCATTTTTCAAGGTTCTGTGGGGTGTGAGATAGTTCTTCTGCACTTGGCTGCCTCAGACTTCTGTGTGTATGTCTGCCTCCAGGTGGCCTTGGTAGCAGGAGAGCTCATTTCCTTCATGGATAATCTTAGAGTTTCAAATGAGACCGAAGTATGTTCTCACTGTGAGCATGTCCCAAGTCTCTCCATATTTCATTTACTGAGGTCTCTTTGGCAAAGGAAACTCATACAACTAAACCTAGGTTTAAGGATTTGAGAAATGAAATCCATGTTTTGTCTGGAGGACTTAGAAAAAAACAAAACAAAACAAGCTAATCACAAGCAGATGAATTCTAGGAAAAATTACTGTGATTACATTTATATCTGTTAAAGCTGAGACTCTTGAGGCTTGAACAAGATGGATCCAGGGCTATCTAGCCACTTCCTCTGAGTAGAGACAGGCTAGGCTATGGGAGGGTATTTTCTGTTCTTCAGGACAGAGTCTGCTTCCTTTCATAGGGGAGGGCCGAAGGGTGCACATGAGGCTTGTAGTAAGAGGCAGTGAGGACAGAGATAATCTTAAGTTTGGAAGGCATGGAGAACACGATCCTCTCACCTGAGATCCTCCAGTACTTTCCCGCTAGCCCACTATACTCACACCAACTGGGACAGTTTCTTTTCTAAACCCTTGATATTTAAAGCTACTAACCCAGACCAGGAAACAGCAACTGTTGAGTTCTTTCTGTCAGTTTATATGAGGTGTGTAACAAATTATTTGCCAGCACCTGAGAATCAAAAGCCTATAGAAAACTTCCAATTTCTGGTTTTGCTTTAAGAATTAGAAAGTAATTTCCCCCCTTATCCCCAAAGCTTTTGTTCTCTGAAGCCGTATCTGGGCTCCTGCAGAATGTGGATTCCCAACCTTGGCCTTGAAATAATCACTGATTATAAGCCAAGCAGTAAGATACACACTTGGGCATCCCCTACCTGTCATCCCATCTCACAAAGACCTCTGTGGAAGATGGCTCGGATGGGCATCCTTACAGGCTGCCATTCTCATCAAGGACCAAGCGGCAGCAAGGCTGCCTCTCATAATTAACGTATTCATTTGTTCATTCATTCCTTCAGTCCATGTGGATATAGTTAGCAGATGGGACAATCAGAAGGATACAAGCAATTGCATTTCCTCATTCTGTGTGAAGCATGGCTTCTGAGCACGCTCAGCATAGCATAGGTATTTCCATTGCCTGCTGCTGTCTTTTACTTACCTGTCAGTGATTCATGGAATTGTTACAAGAAGAGCCAACTCAATCTGGCCATCTTTTAAATTCCTCTCTAAAAAATTATTCCCCAAAGTCTCCTCCCACCAAAAAAAAAAAAAAAAAAAAAAAAACCCCACAGTTTTTAATGTGGTAGATCTAGGGTTTGGAGATCTGAGCCCTACTCTGTTCCATCTTCCCCTCAATTCTTTTACAGAGAGCACAATTTGAAAACTACTAACCTCTCTAACTCCCAAAAGCCCAGACATGTCTGAAGTGACTTGCTCAAGTTGTCTAAGACTAGCACCCAAAATTGCCTTCATACTATCCATACCCCACCTCTCAGTACCTGGGTGTTTGTTTGATGGCAGGGTGATGTCTGCAATTATGATGAGTGCCACAGCTGTTGGAAGAACCTTCTCTTACACCCCAAGTTATGCCAAAGCTAAAATATCAGCTGCCCGCTTTTTTCAACTGCTGGACCGAAAGCCTGTAATTCAGGTATACAGTGGAGCAGGTGAAAAATGGGTAAGTTCTGGGCTGGGGGAGGTGCTGGGGGAGGTGTGTGTGTGTGTGTGTGTGTGTGTGTGTGTGTGTGTGCCTCAATGTATGTTTGTGTACAAAAATGCCATTGAAGATGGTCAGACAACACCACTTTAGATTCTAAACTTTAGCAACCTGTGTTAATCCATGTGCACTCAGAATAGACAGACAATGGATTTATAAATATAAAGGAAGGAAGTAATTGACATAAAAAATCAGGTGTTACGCTGGCAGGTGAATAAGACAACAACATGTAATTGTACCAGTTCATTTCCCATTACTACAACAAGGTACTCATGGCTGCTTAACGTATACAGAAGAATTTTGCTGGGCCTGCTGGCAGACCCCTGTAATCTTTTAGCTCAAAAGACTGAGGCAGGATGATTGCAAGTTTGAGGCCAACCTGGCCTACATAACAGAAAAGAGGTTTATTTAGTGCACAGTTCAGAGGCTGAAAAGTACACGATCTGGTGGTTCTATCATTCAGTCTCTTCAGATCCCTGGGACTATCACAGTGGGTAGTATCCTGACAGAAGGGATGATGAGGGAAAGATCACGTGGTGAGACAGGCAGCAAGAGCATGGGGAAAAGTGGGAGGGGGCTGGTTCTCCCTACTGCAGCAGCCTTTGAGTGCCTGTAACTTTCCTCTAGGGGTGAGGCTTGTGGAATTTTCTTCCAATCAAGTTGATATGTTGACTGGTGTGGTCTTTGCTGGTCTTGTGCAGGCAGCCCTGTTGTTGAGAGTTCATGGAAACAACATTCCTGTACTGTCCACAACACACGACCACAGAGCAGTGTTCCTGGTTTTCAGCTTCTTATCTTTCCAGCCTCTCTTTCAAGATGTCTCCTAAGCTTTAGATATGGGGGTTGTTTTGTAGATGTCTCATTTGGGGCTGGACACCTCATGGTCACTTGTTTTCTGCATTTGACCAATAGTAGACTTTTCCAATAGTTTTCATCTGCTGCAAAAAGATGAAATGATTTTCTGATGAAATGTGAGAGCTGTACTCATCTATGGGTATTAAGATGAGTATTTAGAAAGCAGTTGGAAAACTGCAGTACTTTAGAAATATGGTAGTAGAAGGTTCTTCTCTAGGGCCTATGGGCTCTTGGGCCATGAGTTCTTGGTTTTTGTTTTTTTTTTTTGCTAGGTTTACAATATCAGCTATGTTTTCCTTCCAATTGAGCAGGCTTTAGATACAATTAGATAGCTGTTGTTTTCCCCCAAGACACAAGTGCACTATTGTACCAAGTGAGGAATCTCATTGATTTGTCACTGTTGTGGTCCTCAAGCTTTATACCTGGGTTGGACTGTTGATAATTCCTCTCTTGGTAGCTTGAGTACTATCTTCCAACAGCATGAGAGCCCTTAGAGAGGAGATTTCCAGGTCAATACTTGTAGTATTGTAGTTATCCACTGTGTGGGCTCAGCAAGGAAGACACGAGGCATTTTATAGGTTCAAACCCTGCCAAACCTCAGAAGAGGGAACCATCATTGTGGCCAATGCCATACTCGACAGTGGAACCCTAAGTGTCTGAGCTCAGATGTTTTTATTGATTCAGAACTCCTCAGGTGCAGGTCAAAAGCAATCAAGCATACGCCACAGAAATCCAACACCTGCAGACAATACAAAATGCCAAGATCTAGGCAGCCCCTCACTCAACAGTACACAAAACAATTATTTTATACATAACTAAAAATAAACTTCCACAAAAAAAAACTTGCTTTATTTCTCCTAGTCTTGCAACTAAATATATGGTGTCTTCAGCAATAGAATTTTGTCTTCATGTTCTGGCAGGTAACCAAAAGCAGTTGCAATAACTTGTGTTGTCTTGGGGATCTTGCGAATGCCCCTGGACAATAACTCATTGAGAAGTATCCCATGCTTAGTTCTGGGGTTTCTGTTAGATAGATTGTCAATAGCTTCTGGAGGGAGAGCATTATCCTACTGAATGAGGTAACTGCATTAAAACTATAAATATAAATATATATTATATCTATTTTAAAGTAAGCTTGTAAAATAATAGGTTTGTTGATAGCTTTTTAAAATATCTTTGGTTTATTTATACACCCTGCTCAACTCTCTATTTCCCTCTCTCTTCCACCCCAAATTTAATACCCCCTCCCCTTTCCTCCTTTGTAGCAACTATATCCTGATATCCTCTCTAGATCTGGTATTCTTCTTTCTGTAATTCCTTCTCACTCCTCCCCCAATGGTCTCTCTCTATTTTCCTTGCCTCTGTGGTTACTTAAGTATAATCACCTCCTTTCAAGAACTATCTAGGTTTCCCCAAAATGACATTAATTCATTCTGAGAACAAAGTCATCAGTGACCAAATCACCATGTGCCAAGCTTAGTCTCTTACCTCTTAAATATTTTATACCACTTCTTAACATCACTACACTGGGGTCCACATGTAAACCCTTATGAGACATACTCCATATAAATCATAGCCTTGGTAAGTGCTGAATTTTATATAATATAAAACACACAGTTCCATAATGAATAAAGACACATGTCTTTTCAGACTTATCTGGTCATGCCTTTCAATGATATTTTGGTATGAAATAGAAAGGCCAGGTCTGTTTGTCCAGCAATACTGATTTGATTCATATTCATTTGGGTTCAAGTTTTAGCTATATTAATCACTGAAAATTAGTTAATATTCAATAAAATATTTTTTTCTTTTAATTTATTTAATCTCCAAGGGTGTTCTAATCTTCCCTGCCCATTTTTTAAAATCTCCATATGTTCAGTAGAGCAAAACACCAGTCAAGCTAAGCAAAATTATAAAACTTTTGGTCAAGTGACCTATTTTTCCTTCAGCTTGATAGAACTATTCTCTTTAAATATGTATCTATTTCTAGAATTCATAATTCAGATGGTGTTTTAAATTAATTTTCTATGTTATCAAATAAAGTAATAGGGTTTGTCACAGTATTTACATGCACATACATCATTATACTCTTGATCATTTATTCCTCTCTTCTCCTTTCTCCTGTACCTCCACATGCTTCCAGAATTTCAAGCTGCTTCCCTTTCTTTACCTAGACAGTCTGCCTTCTGCTCTGTGATCACATGCATGATATTATTCTCTCCTCACACCCTGTCTTAAGAGCTCTTCCTCCCTTTTCATTTGTAGTTTTGTGAGATATACACAGATACATGTAAGTACATACATACATGATTTTATTTGTTTTATTTTATTTTAAATTATGTGCATATGTGTATCTCTATGTTATGGGTTTGTGCACATGAGTGCAGTGCCTACAGAGGCCAGAAGAGGGCATCATAGCTCTTCAAGCTGGAGTTTCAAGCCATGAACTACCTATCATGAGTGCTGGGAATCAAATCCAGTTCTTCTGGATTATCCTCAGATTATCCTCAGATTATCCTCAGAGCCATCTCTCAGGCCCCCATAAATTTAGGTTTTGCATATAAGAAAAAAAAACATAGTGTTTATCTTTCTGACTCTGGTTTATTTTGTTTAATGCAATGATATCTACTTCCCTCCATTTTTCCTGAGAATATCATAATTTCATTTTTTAGGCTACAAAAAATTCCATTTGTCTATATTCTTTATGAAGTTATTTGTTGATGGGTATTTAGGCTGGCAGAATGATCCCAAGAACAACAACAACAAAAAAAATAGAATTACCTCAAATTAAAAAGCTTCTGTATAAAAGGAAACAATTCCAGAGTGAAGGAACTAGAATGGACAGAAAAAAACTCCCAGGTATACATCAGATAAAGGATTAATATTTGGGATCTAAAAAGAGTTGTAAAAACTAAACTCCCCAAACCCAAATCATTCAAACAATAAGTGGGCTAAGGAACTAAATAAGCAGGACCCAAAAGAAGATATACAAATGGAAAAAAACACACTTGAAAAAAAATATTCAACATCCCTAGCCATCAGGAAAATGCTAAATAAAGCTTCTTTGAAAGACCAGCTCACCACAGCCAGGATGGCCATTGTAAGAGGACATTTTGAAGAAGTTTTTTTTTTGTCATATGTAGCTTTCCATATTTTTGAATGCTGCTTGGTCTTCTGGGAACAGCTTAGGGTATAAGGGAAAGTGTTGACAATTGGAGTGACAGTTGGTGGAATGGTTGGTGAGATGCTAGCAGCTCCTGTTCTGTAAGCTAAAAACAGCCAAAAGGGAAGTGTATTTTTCTTTCTTTCTCTCTATCTTTAAAGTCTACCTGCAAGAGTGGTAAAGATCTCTCTCTTTCCTGTCTCATTTTAGAGCTAGAGGGTAAATGGCGCAGTGGAAATCTGTTACAAGTTAGGAATCAGTTACAAGTTGGCAATCTGTCACAGTAGCAGCTGGGGCAAGAGACAGGATTCAGTTCCAGGCCATCATCAAGAAACAAATGACCAGAAATACTGGTGATGATGTAGGGAAAGAGGAACCTCTATTTACTGCTGAAAAGAATATGAACTTGTGCCGCCACTATGGAAATCAATATGACATTTCCTTTTTAAAAAAATTGAAAGTTGACCAGCTATATCATTCCTGGGTATAAACCTGAAGTCAACATACTACAGAGATACTTCCACATCCATGTTTATTGTGACACTAGTCACAGTAGCCAGGAAATGGAATCATCTTAGTTGTCCACTAGATGGTTCAAAACACACTAAAATATTCATCTTTGTGGCACAGATTTCAAGCCACTTTCTTTTAACTCACTATGTGAAAGAACAGGGTTATGACAATACAATGAATTTCTGGTTTCTGTGATGCATTCACTTTTGCTATTCTTTTCCTTTTTTTTAGTATAAAGGGATAGGTGATAAGGAAATGCCCTTATTTCAGAAAAGACTAAGAGGGCAAATGTCTTTAATTTCCTTGTCTCCCTCTATGCGACACCTGCCAGCATTGGGAGGAAGACATCATTTTGTGGTGTTGTTCATTTGCCTGCTTATTTTGAGATGGAATCTCCCAGTGTAGCCCAGGCTGGCCTCCAGTGAACTCACTAGCTTCCTGCCTCAACTCCCTGAGTGCTGGGATTACCGGTGTGTACCATTGCACCTGACTAGAAAGTCGCCCATTGAGTTGCTGTTTCTGTCGTCGGAATTTCTATAATACCATTTGGCTACATTTCTGTATTCTAGGCTCCAGTGGGAGCATATGTAATTCCAGTCTTCCCATTCACAGGACAACTTCCGAGGGAAGATTGACTTTATTGACTGTAAATTTACATATCCCTCTCGACCTGACATCCAAGTTCTGAATGGTCTCTCAGTGTCTGTGAATCCAGGGCAGACACTGGCGTTTGTTGGAAGCAGTGGATGTGGCAAAAGCACCAGCATTCAGCTCTTGGAACGGTTCTACGACCCCGATGAGGGGAAGGTGGTGAGTGGTACAGATGCTTTTGAGAATTCGGTTTTCTGTGTAAGATCTGCCCCCAAGTGGTCTCCAAGGCTGCACCTCGCTAGACTAAAGCATTTGTCTTGGACACCTACCTCTGTGGATGTTTTCATTTCCACTGTCTGCTGGTTGACCTGATTCTGCCTCAGAACTTCTAACATCCTTTTCTTCCCGGTTCCAGATGGCCTGCTGACCAGTTAGGAAAGAAAATTGGCCTACTGCTAAGCTGGGGATGAGTGTACCTGAGAGACATTTACTTACCTGCAAATGGAGCAGAAAGTGTAGACTAATTGGGGAAACTAATGGCTGGGGATGGAAAAAGTGGGGATAACAAGGGATGCAATGATAAGTGAGCAAAACAAGGGAGGACGCATGTAAGAGACGATCCTCGTCCAAGAGGCTGCAGTCTGACTAGTCGATAAACTCAAACTGATCAAGCCTGGGCAATGCTGGCTGAGACATTGAGTTGCTTTATCGCATGTTCTTTCAAGTACTTCTCTCTCTGTGTTCCTCTCTCCTCTCCCCTTTTCTTCTTAGATAATACACACCAGACTATACAATCAAACAATAGAGATTTTAAGTGAAAAATAACATTCATCTGTGTTTCTTTGCTCAGAGACACCTTTTGGAACCACTTCATGTTTTGGGTTCGCCTAGCAGTTGTGACTTCTGTGTCTCTAAATATGTCCAAATTTCTGTTTTCATAATTTAACCAACTTAGACTCTCTGCTGATATATTTTTAAGAAGTGAAAAGTTAACTCTCAGGACTCTTCTGTTTTACCTGATTTCTTCAACATGACCCAGTGCCTTTTAAGCACTCCTTCTGACTTTCCTAAATAGAGTAATCTTCACTGCAACGGGGACAGGTGACATTTTGAAGAGAAATACTGAGAGAAACTCAAGGTTCCCTTGCATAGAGCAAACAAAAGAAGCAAACAGATGCTAGCAGAGTCCAGAAAGGCATGAAAACAAGGAGTAGAAATTGTTTGCCTGTGGTTCATGACTATTACTATTATGGTTTTAGATGTAAAGATTTTAATTTATTTGAATGTATTTGGCGATGACAAACCCAGGAAGTACATTGCACTAGAGATCTTCTCACCTCTCCAAGGGAAAGGGCTCAGTTTTCCAAAATGTCAGCTCCATTACGTCTTTAGTCCAGGTAGAATGTGAAATGCTGCAACTTGAACCCATATATATGATCTTGCCAGCACCAGTGGTGGGTATACTAAGTATGTTTCTCTGAATGCACACATTGAAGCAATCATCTTATGATTTCTTGCATTTAAGAGGCATAGTGCATTTTGTCAAAGCTCATTGTAAAATGTATTCATGAATACCATAAGGAACTACAGCTCTAATCAATTAAAAAATCCTCTTTGCTTTTAGACAAGCTACCAAACACAGGTACAGTATACTCACTATCTAATTAGGTATCTATGGCATGTGCAGTGCTGTCTGTGGGAGATTCTTCAGGAACATGGTTCGTATTTTCTGTTTCCTAGATGGTACAATATAAAACATACACAGCAATTAGCAAAAAGCTCAGTTTCTGAGTAAATATTAAGACGTGCTGTGGAGAAATAGGTACTAGGAAATTACTTCAGGCTGAGTAAGGAGTAACTCTTACTGAGGACTGTCTTACTTTTTTTTAAAAGAGTGTTTTAAAACTTATTCCATTGCTTAGAAATATCTAAAATATATCGTGTTCACATTATTTAAAATAATTTTTTTTTTCTGAAATTATACAGTCAAATACTTCACAGTTAATATGTTATATTTGCTATATCTTTGGAATATTAGAAATATTAAGTGAACCAACTTAAGCAGCACATATTTTGTGGCTGAACTTCCCTGACTTCTGGACTGTGAGTCCTAGGTGACAGACATTGTGTTCTCATCATACGGCAGACAAAGACTGTTTGTATATGGTGGTGCCTCCTGGCAGATGCTTCCATATGTGAGTGTGACTAAGTGAACAAATACATCTCTCCTGGACTTACTATCTCAGCTGTCCAGAGAATAATGTCAATAAAACCAAGGACACAGGTTTGACCTTCCAGTTACCCAATAGCTTTTGTCTGTCTGTCTGTCTGTCTCCTTGACCCCACCTTCTCCCTCTCCTCTGGGCAAATCACAAAACCTGCAGATCTGTACAGATTAGGCTTTGCCAAACTACAAGGACAACTGAGACCTTTCTCATTTATATGTCACCTGTAGATCTAGGGTTTGGGGAAAAAAAATCAAACAACAGAGTAATCAGTGTCAATTTGATGGCATTACTGACAGAACCAGGTTCCAGTGGCCAAAGGCAATGTGATTCCTTCCTCCAGAGCGCTGAGGATGTTGGCTCTTAAGCAGAGCAAATGCACTGTACAGCACCTGACTGCTTGGTAGGAACTTCCCTCGCTACTGGCATGCTAAAACTTCCTGTGCTTTGTTGTCATCTCTATTGGCAGATGATTGATGGTCATGACAGCAAAAAAGTCAACGTGCAGTTCCTCCGCTCAAACATTGGCATTGTTTCCCAGGAGCCAGTGTTGTTTGCTGGTAGCATAATGGACAACATCAAGTACGGGGATAACACCAAAGAAATCCCCATGGAAAGAGTCATAGCTGTTGCAAAGCAGGCTCAGCTGCATGACTTCATCATGTCACTCCCAGAGGTAAGCACCAAGGCTGTCACTTCTTACAGAACACAGGGCTGTGGCGAGGTGGGATACCTAAAAAGTATCAGGATTGGGAATCCAGGGTCAAAGGCAACAAAACTTACTTCTCAGTGCCTTGTCCCGTCTTGGACTTTTAAGCAAAACAAATGCCCTCCATCGCCACAGTTTAGAAAGTATCATATTGTCAATCAAAATGGGTGCTGTAGGATTTCCTGCATATAGAACAATAGAGCATTAACATAGCCTGGTAGGAAGAAAGCCTGAGGTTTAACACAGGTTTGAATGCAAATTTTCTCATTTACTACCTGAGTGTGTAATTTGGGGATACCTACGTATCCAATCTGATATTATCTATTCCATCTGCAAAACGCAAAGAAACCCCAAAACATTAAAATGAGGGCATAGAGGTCAAAGGTTAGGGATATAGCTTACTGGTAGAGGTCTTGCCCAGCATGCATGAAACCCTGGCTTCAGAAAAAAAGCCACACAAAGAAAGCTGTGCAGCAATTGACATCCATCCTTTATTCACAGCATGTGCATGGTGGGATAAGTTGTATCTGCCTCTTTCTTCCAGGCCAAGGCTGAATTTGGCAGTCTCCACTATTCATTTTCCATTCACAGAGTATCTCTCTTGATGGATTTTTAGTTACAAGAAAAATTAAAATGTGAGATCTAAGTTTCCACTCCAGTTTTTTTTTTTTTTTTTTTTTTTTTTTTTTTTTTTTTTTTGAGACAGGGTTTTTCTGCTGTAACTCTGGCTGTCCTGGAACTCATTGGGATTAAAGGTGTGCACCACCACCACCTGGCTTTCCACTCCAATTTTTAAAATGCCACTTAGAAATTCCTTTTCTTTGTAGAAGGCTATGTTTGTAAACTGTGGGCTTGTGGTGTGTGTGTTTGTTTGCCTGCTCTTCTCACAGGTTTCCTCCAGTCTTCAGCACACTGCCTGCTTCTAAGCTGAGCAGCCTGACTAGCAAGCATATTGAGATTCCTAAATTGAAAAGCAAAGGAACATTTTGAATACCCATGTTTGCTAGTATTCCCAAAGCAAAGTTTGAGTTTTTAAAAAATTTAAAGCAGTATTTTCCAATGTGATAACAAAATGTAATGTGCCTACAAAATGCAAGAAATCATGATTTTTCTTGGGTCTCTCCTCACTTAGTAGAACTTTTTCAGGAGGCAAGGAAGGGAAACACAGACAGGTAAATTAGAGTAACGGACAAGGACAGAGAACCAGAAATAGATAAGTCAGGGCTTAGCTTTCACATTTGCTGTTTATTGCTTATCTGTCTTTGTACAACTGTTTTGCTTCTCCATGCCTCAGTTTTATAATATACAAAAGAATATCTTTTCTGTGACTATGAAATGGAACTCTACTCAGAATAATTAGCCAGTGGTGGTGGGGCACATCTTTAATGCCAGTACTTGGGAGGCCTAGGTAGATCTTTGTGAGTTTGAGGCTAGCCTGTTCTATGTAGGGAGTTGCAGGACAGCCAGGGCTACACAGCAAGAGCCTATCACCCTGTCTGAAGGAAAAAAGAAGAAGGAGGAGAAGGAGAGGGATAGGGAGAAGAAGACGTAGAGGAAGAGAAGGAGGAAGAGAAGGAGGAGAAGGAGAAGGGGGGAGGAGGAGGGAAGGAGAAGGAGGAAGAGGAGGAAGAGGAGGAGGAGGAGGGAGGGGAGAGGAGGGCAGCATAATCCTAGATGGAAATTGCTGGCCATCTAGCTAGACATTTTCTTTCCTAATTTCATCAAAATCTTACAGCAAATATATGTGCTAGGTACCAACATTGCATTTTGCAGGTGAGTTTGTGTCTCAAAGACATTTAAGCAAGTTGTTGATGTTCACAAGGTTAGTAAGCAACAGGGTATGACTTCAAACCAAGGCTTCTGTCTCAGAATGTTCTCTCAAGAGAAGAAGCTAACCAGAAAGTGTGTAAAAGCATCTTTACCCTCTGGGATTATTCTGTCTTGCAAAAGATCTTTGTTTGAAAGTCTAGAAATTAGAGAATCTCAAACCAAGGAAGATCTCCTGTGTGGGATCTTAACTGGATACAGGAAGGTATCAAAAGTATAAACCTTAAAGAAATGCAGAGATGGGAATACATCCTTTCATTTCCTTGCCCAAACTTCAGATATTTAATATTTCTAGCTATATTTTATTGGATTCAATCACTGTTTCTGTGTTCAAAAAAATAAGAAAGAGTTTAAATTCATAGAAGAGTCATTGATGGTGGCTCCAAAGAGCACAGGGGCAATGGCTGTCTCTAGTTCTCAAGCTTGCTATGATTTTTCTAGAAATATGAAACTAATGTTGGGATCCAGGGCTCTCAACTCTCTCGGGGGGAGAAACAACGCATTGCTATTGCTCGGGCCATTGTACGAGATCCTAAAATTTTGCTACTAGATGAAGCTACATCTGCCCTAGATACAGAGAGTGAAAAGGTACGTGTTAATTTTCTGAAGTCTTTGCTGGAAGATTCGTGTATATAAAATGACACTATTTTCAGTTGTCTTATTCATTTATAGCAGAAACTGACAATATTTTCCTTTGGGAGCAAAAGACAATAATCTATAAATAATAGTCTACCAGGACTACTGCCAGTTTAAAAAAAAAACCCTGTATTTTAAAATAATATTTATAAGGTTTTTTAGGTTAGATGACATTTTTCCCCCAAAGGCAAATAATTAGTTTTCTTAAATAAATCAAAACAATTTAGGTCTGTGAAACATATTATGTTTTATAGTTTCCAAGCTATGTGACAGAGTCAGAAGGCCATACACAATGCCTAAAAGGAGGTGGTATCCATGTGGGGTTTCCACAACTGAGCATGTAGTTGAGAGAAGAACAACTAAGAATTTAGAATTTATCAAGTACACTTTTAAAATGGAAACTCCATGTTGGATAGAGCTGAAGCGTCCTCAGCGAAAAGGTGCATCGGCCGTGATGGAGTGCTCCCTGCTACGTCCCCTTGTCTTAGGTTAGCAAACCTGACAGTGCAGCATTGTGAAGCTACATCGTTTTGAAGTCTTTGGTTCATCCTTGCTCCACTGAACTTTCTCAGCCCATGGGCTGCAATGTAAATAAAGCTCGAGTGCACTGTATGAGCAGCCAGTCGCTTCATCTCCTCTAGTGTTCGGTCTTTGGGGATACCCCTAAGTACAGAGCTGTTAATTATTTGAAGTGGACCCTGACAGGGGTGAGTCTTGAGTCTTTGCATTACTTTTCCCATTCTTCTTTGCAGACGGTGCAGGTTGCTCTGGACAAAGCCAGGGAGGGTCGGACCTGTATTGTCATTGCCCATCGCTTGTCTACCATCCAGAACTCAGACATCATCGCTGTCATGTCACAAGGGGTGGTGATTGAAAAGGGGACCCATGAAGAACTGATGGCCCAGAAGGGAGCCTACCACAAGCTGGTCAGCACAGGAGCTCCCATCAGTTGACCTCCAGATAATGATGCATCAATTGCAGGAATGCTGCAGGCTGTTGTACCTACACAGAGAATCGCTAATGCTTTACGGATGTAGCCATCCACTGGGGTCCAATCTAATTTTGAGTGACCTTCAGTAATAATTCAGTTTGAAATGTCTATGTAGAAAGGAAAGAACCCAAATTCAGTGTGAGTAGAAGCCCAAGGTCAAGCAACTGCTCACCTGCTATCCAGTGCTGCTCTGGGTAGAAGCTGATTGCTGTCACCACCAGGAGTTAGTGAGAAGGCATGGAATCCTCCTTTAGGACAGAGGTTATTTTGCATTTGCGAAATCTCCTTGTATGCTGAGCCTGCTCTGTCATCTATACTCAACTGTTGTTTGAGCCAGATCAAGGTCAAGAGCCAAGGACACAAGCCTACTAGTATTTCTCAATTAAGTTTTATTGTTTTCTATGTCAAAGCGAATTAATTTATCTCTAAACCTGTGAGTAGGGAAAGGAGCACTTTCACGTCCTGGAATGGCTCAGGCTCAGGGAAGGCAAAGGTGAGGTAAGGAGGAGTAGAAGTTACCAGTCAGGTGTATTGACTAGACTAAAGTCTCAGGGTGTTGACATCACCTTACACTACAGTTGGATCTGCCAGTGTGGAGCAGGGACTCTCTCCCAGGACTTCTCATTCCCTGCTCCCATATTACCTGGTGTCCCTTATTTCTATGAAATCCTATTCATGGAATGGAAATGCATCACCAGCCTCTAAGTTGTTTCATATACATCCAGTTAAACATAGTAGAAAAACTTCCATGTGTGTCAGTTTCTTCAGAATACCACTAAATACCACTTCTTTTAGACCACTAAATGGTATCAAAGAAAGCATGCAGCCTCAAGAATAAAGAAAATTTCAAAATGATGCCAGAAAAAAAATGTGTGAGCCAAATTTATGCCAATGGATTTCAAAGATGAGAGAAAATTAACATGTAATCTGTTAGTCAGGCAAAGACTGTATGCCTCCCATTTCCTACTGCAGAATCCTGGGAAGGCTGGGATGCAAAGCCTCCTTCTGGAAGGAGGAGGCAGAGGGACAGATGGGCCCAAAGTTCAGGAATGGGCTGAAAACCTCTGCAAATGCAGGTTTGCAGCAGTCCGGCAGCCCTTCTCCAGTCCCAGAAGAACGCTGGCTACTCCTCTTGTGAACAGGCAGGTCTGAGTGTAGGGACACAAGCTGCATGGAGGGATGAGTCATGTATAAGTCATATGAGGGACTGGGTATAAGACTACAGGTGAACAGAAAAACTCCCAGCCTCTCTGGCTGGAGTAATTGGTCAGAATAAAATGAGAGATCTATGTGAGGGAGCTATCAAGGATAATTTCCCAGCCACACAACACCCTACAATGAAGCTCAACAACACACACTCACTCTGTCTGCTCTTCCCAGGCTGTTTAGGGTCTCTCGCAGGACAAACAGACCAGCAAGGACCACTAGGACATGCTTTAATACATAAAGTAAAAGCAACCGCAACCGAGCACCAGGAGAAAGGAAATGGCTAATAACAGACAAAGTAAAGATTAGAAAAACACTTGATGAGATGAGATAGTTCCACCTATCCAAACAGAAATAGGGATCTATAAAAATAACCACACACACACACACACACACACACACACACACATACACACACATATGAGCGGATGCACACATACTAAATATTCAGACAACTGCTCATGATAAATGAAAGACTGACGATGACTCAGGGCCTGGTTCCCACAGGCCATGCTGTCATCTCCACACCTCCCCTAACCTCCATCTTTCTCTCCAGTCCATCCTGCTCATCACTCCATCTTCCCGTGCCCAGTAAATATCTGCTGACAAAGGAAGACCAAGTGGTGATATTTTGAAGTGTATTATTATTGTTGCTGTTTGTCATTCAGTGTCTCCTGGTGAATAACTGCAAAGGCAGGTTAGCAGGCTAGGCCACAAGGTCAGAATTGCTAAGAGCTGCCAAGCTGCGGGGCAGAGGGTGGAGGGATGCCTCTAATCATGGAGAAGAATGGGGGCAAGCGAGTTCCAGGATAAATGACTGCTAGAGAGGAAGGAAGCCCTGTAGTAAACACGTGCTCATCCTCAACTCTTGAAGAAAGAGGACTGCAACTCACCTGTGTAAGTTTGTATCTCAGAGGGCGGGAGGTTGGGCTGTTTCCGGGGAGGTTGCCCATTTCCTAGAATGACAGACCTCTGTGGAGTGTGCAAGAGGGATGAATAAAAGTTGTCTTTTAAGTAACGTAATTTTAAGTAATTGGTGAGACGGGAGGGACTGACTGGACAAGTTGCTTCTTGTTGTGTTGTCTATCACAGCTGCAGAAGCTGATACAGCTCACCTGCAGATTCTTTGGTCCAAAAGCTCCCTTGACTCTAATTGCTGTGGGTCAGCTCTGTATGTACACGGAATAAAGCATCTCAGTGAAATGACACCTTGAATTTAGAGCTATCTACAAACATGTAACTTCCAGCAACCGGGTACTCATTTAGAAATGGAGAGTCTGGAATACTTAATATTGTGTCCTACTAGAGGAAAATACACAGGATTCCAGTTGAGAATATTTTGCCATATATTATTCAAGAGTTAGATTTAAGTTTTCTATCTTAAGAAATACCGGTGGGTCTTTGAGATGGCTCAGTGGGTAAAGGCACCTGCTGCCAAGCTGATGATTTGAGTTTGATCTTCAGCCCACACCTAGTGGAAGAAGAGAACCACAGTAGACTCCCAGAAGTTGTCCTCTGGCCTCCATTTACATGCTGTGGTGCATGGATGTGTGCCCAAAGGTGTGCATGTGTGTCCACGCACACACACACTTACACATATAACAATTTAAAAAATAGCTCCTTTTATTTTTAAGAGAAAAGATTAGAGCATTCTTACAGGGTTGGCTTTGGATCTAATCTCTCATACTTACCTAAGGGCTTGGTTGATTATATATTTCTTATGCATGCAAATCTCTCTGTAATCAGGGCACAGAAAGATGTCAGTAGAGATTTTAAAAGAATTGCAAATTTCATTGCTGTTTCCAAGCACACTTTGAGATCAATTTGCATACACACCGCGGCCATTGTAAAATAGGCATTATGTTCATTTGTATGTCCTCTGAATTTCTAGAACAAGTGAATAATCTCACCTGCATATGAGATGGCAAGTGAAAGGAACTTCAATAAACAGCTAAACCTAATTTCAATTTCTTTCAAACTGTGTTCAATTAAATGCCCAATTAATTTAAATGGATAGACTGTAAATAAAATAATGCACATGATTATCATCTAATTAGCACTGGCCAGCATTAAAATGTGCTCATTACTGAGTTCTGTGGTATCCTAAGGCTCATAATTAGTAATCAGGGTGTACGTGATTGGCATGGGTAGCTGCTGGGATGTAGTGACTCAACCCAAAAAATTTGAGTTAGAATAATATGTGCCTTATAAAAGGAAAGAGAATGCATAGCCAGCAGGTGAACTGACAGTTTTCTCCTTTCTATAATTCAGGTACAATTCCTACTCTCAGACACAAAGAGATAAAAAAGAACAACAGAACAGCTGTAGACAAAGAGAGAAATGTGCACTCAGGATGAAACAGGAAAAGTCCAGATAATTACCAAGAGGAAAATAAAAAAACTTTGTGTTGATTAGCTGAGAGTATAGAATTCTACTATATGAAGTATAGAATCAAAGTAAAGATAAACAAAGTCTTAAATTTTCATAAAAGTTGAAAATTCCAATAATTACTTTAATATGACTTAAAGCATTTTATAATCTAGAGAATGCATTGCCTTTATAATTCCAGCATGTTAGCGTGAAATCAGCAGGCTGCAGAGGACAAATACAATGAAGGTCACATTCATTGTTTTATACACACACACACACACACACACACACACACACACACATATACACATATACATATACATGTATATGTATATATACATATGTAGCCATCAAGAAGCCATCATGGAAGGTGCTGTTGGTTGGCTACACTGTTCTCTGTTGTCTTCTTTTATTACAAAGGCTAAAATATCTTTACCTTTTCAGAATCTCTTGCAGCTAGAGAAGGTCAGGTGATTCTTTCAGGCTTATGAAACATAGATAATAGACTCTGCATGTGCTTTCCCTTCCTAATATAAAGCTTGGGCAGGGAAAACAATGGTTTCCCTTTTTGCCTGGATGCAAAAAGCCATATTGTGATTATGTGGACAAAGACTATAGTACACTACAACAGCAGAGCAAAAAGTCTGAGCCTGACTTCTGCACTTCCCCCAGCTGGTACACCAGCCTTGGCTACATACCTTACTAAAGGAGAAAAAGACACATTTTGCTTACATAAGGTCCTAAAGTACTTTGTTGTGGTTGTTAACTACATATAGACACAGTTTTAAAACAGATTTTTATTAGTAAGAATATGGAAAAATATGAACAGAAAGCTAAGTGATTCTATGCTTAAATGACCTTCAGATATGACCTTTACTTTGAGAAATATTCTAAAATGATTTTTTGGTTTTGTTTGTGGTTTTTTTTTTTTTTTTTGAGTCAGGTTCTAGCTATTTAGCTAAGTCTAACTGAGAACTGTCTACATATCTCAGACTACCTAAAACTCATGATCCTCCCACCTCAGCCTTTGAGTACTAGAATTCTTAGCACTGTGCCATCATGTCTGGCTTTTAGAGAGATCTCAAGTTACTAATATAAAGGAGGAACCACTTTATCTGTTTGCAAATTACTACTGTGAAAAGGATGGTAGAAGTTCCTATAGCTTTTTGTTTTCTTTACTGTTTTTTCAAAAATATTTCACTCCCCATGCTTTAAATAAAAGAAGTTGCTAATTAGACACTTTACATGATGTGTTGGTACTATGATGGTTAATGTTTTCTACCTTTTGTTTGGTGTATGGGGCTTACACTGGGAATATCTGGATTCCATCTAAAGGTTATAAACAACCAAAAGGAAAGTATATGAAGGAACAAATATCTTTGAAAGGATATCCTAGAAAAGATGGGAAATTATATTGCCAATTAACTTATGACCAGGTATGGTCTCAATTCAATTCTCTCAAGTCCACAAGCTAGAGGTAATCTAGGATCTATTCAGAGGTACAGCAGAGAGCCAGGAACCAATGGCACCTTCCCTAGGGCATAGGCCATGATTTCATCTCTGCACCTCTAGCACCAAAGGCACTTGATAAATATCAAGTGGATGATTGAGGAGTTAGAAAAGAAAAGCCCAATGAGAGCCTGAGGTGATTGAAACTGTCTTCTAATATTTCTTTTTCATGGTCATTGTCAAATATCTTGATATCATACACTTAACTGGTAGAGTTGTGTTGTATTCAAGAAGCACACTTCAACAGCATGAAACATTAAAGGATGACTTTACTTTCATTCTTTCATTTTTTTTTGAGATAATATAATTACATCATTGTCCTCTTCTCCTTCCCCCACTCACACCTCCCCACATCCCCTCCCAAATTCATGGTCTCTTTTCTTCATTAATTGTAGTTCCATACATATGTGTATATTCATATATATTCCTAAAACATGAATACTGCTCTGTATATTTTTACTTGTATTTATGTTATCAGGGCTGACCATTGGTATTGGATAACCAATTGGTTGAGAAATGCATAATCAGTAAACTTACAAAAACACTAGTTCAAACATAGTTGTTGGTGGCAAAGGAATCCAGATAGCAGGAGAGAAAGATGGGCATCAGTGCCTATGCTAGGGCGATGTGCTCAGCCCATGGCATATCGCATGGCCTTTTAAAATGGCAGATCCTGGCACACTGATTGAGTCCCAAGATGGGAAAGTCCACCAGGGTGGTGCCTGCTTCCTCTGTCTTTACAGAAACCTTGTTCACCAACATCATTGAAATGGATAGGTTAAGAGCTTAAACATGCAGGCTCCCCGACCTTGCCCACTCCCCCCACTAACTACAGCAAGCTTTAGATGGGCTGATTCAAGTGTCTAGTAAGCATGGACCAAAGTGTTTGGACCTCTCCTTTATGCAACTCACTGCTTCCTCTATGAAAGACCTGCTTTTTTGGCATTAAAGTAGATCTGCAGCACAAGGGTGGTCTCCTGAGTTTCTTGGGCTAGTGGCTCTGTCGCCCTCACCCTCTCAAGGTGCCCCCCTGTTCCAGAACACCCCATCCCCACACGTAGTCACTCTCCTCACACAACAAATATCCCCAACCCCACCTCCCACAAAGGTCCCCTCTTCTCACTCAGCCTAGTATTTTCTATATCTGCTAAGTATCTCTTTTAGCAAGAATTTCCATCTTAAGATGTCAAGAAAGAATGGAATTGGTAACTTAATTATAAGAACAATCAGTGAGCAGGAAGTCTATAGATAGTCTCATGTTAATAATTTTACCTCATTATATCGGTTGAATTATTTCACATCTTCATGTATTTTCTTTCATAGCTATAAAACTTGAATTTTAATTGGTATAGGATGTTATAGATCCAAAATTGTTTAACAAAGGAGCAAATTTCAAATTGGATTACAGTCCTTTTTAGAATTTATAGCCTTCTTCATCTCATTTAGTAAAATTAAAACGGTATCTATGAAACACATTTGCTATAGCCTTTTATTTCATCTTTCTTGTTTTGTTTTTTTTTTAAATAGAGAAATGGACAATGCCCCTGTAAGCCTTCCTCCAAGACAGTGTTGCATAAGAGCAAACAAAAGAATTGGAGGAAGTGTTACAGTTTGAATTTATAATGTCCCCCTATAATCAGTTTGTAGATTTTTTGGGGGGTGGGGTTTATGGAACCCTTAGGAGATGGGCCCTAGCTGGAGAAGGTAGGTGATGGGGAAGTGTAGGGGTGGGCCTTGAACTTGACAACCAGGCCCCATCTCCTATCACCTCACTGCTTCTTGACTCATGGGACTGTAAGCAAGCAGCTGCCATGAGCTCTTGCCACCACGGACCCACCTGCTGCTATGTCCCCCCCATTGAGATGCACTGTGTCCCCTTAAACCATGAAGCAAAATAAATCTTTCTTCCTTTAAGTTGGTTCTTGCTGGGTTTTCGGTGGCTGTGGTGAGAAGAGACTGATATAGAGAGCCAGGGCATTTCATATCTGATTGAATGTGAACCCGAGTCCCAGCTGGGATGAACTTTCCAGTCTTAGTCTATGCTACATGCCTCAGTTAAGAACTTAGTAAACTATTACGATGCTTAATGAAGTATCAAATCGCCCTCTAAATTCATCTCTCTCTCTCCATAGTTGAGTGTACACACTTCATCAGAGAAATCTCTTGTGCAGTGGATAGTGACTAACGCAGAAACTCACAACTGGCTAAAGTGCAGAGGAGTACCTAGCTGCCAACGGGGCTGCTTTAGCAAGCTGCCCCTCCCCCAAAGTGTAGGCACCATTGAGGAAGAAGAGGAGCGTAGACTGTGAGAATCAGAGGTTGAAGAGGATTGGAGCAAAAAGATGTTTTCTGGACACCACAGGACCATTGCATTCATGAACTCACAGCAAGTGTGGTTGGCTTCACCAGATAAAGCCAGTCAACATTCTAGCATGGAGGAGAATGGGGTGTGGTTATGACTCCCACCCACAACTGAGGATATGGGGATAGTTTATTCTTTCTAAGTAAGGAAAGTCATTTTTCTTTAAGATTGTGGCCCCTGGTAGGTTGACCAGGCTACAGTAGACGGGCGTACACCTGGGAGTATAGGGATAGCACAAATTGGACTTAATGGATGTACTAGTTTGTTTTCTGTTGCTGTGATAAAGCAACTGATCAAAAGCAACTTGGGGTGGGAGAAGAATTTATTTGGCTTACAGGTTACAGTCCATCATCTCAGGAAGCCTGGGCAGGAGGTCAAGTGGATCTGGAAGAGTTTAGGGGTAGAGGTGAATATGATCAATGTGGTGGTTTGAATGAGAATGGCCCCCAAAGGTTCAAACTTGAATGCTTGGTCCAAAGTCAGTGGAATTGTTTGTGGAGGATTAGGTGTGGTCTTGTTGGAGGTATAGTACTGGGAGTGAGCTTTGAAGTGTCAAAAGCTATGCCATTCCCAATTAGTGTTCTCCCTCTCCCCACCTCATGCCTGTGGGTCAGATAAATGTTCTTGTACCATGTCTGTCTGCCTGTTGCCATTCTCCCCATCATGATGGCTACAGACTGTTGTCCTGTGGAACCACGAACCTATAAATTAAACCCTGCTTTTATAAGTTGCCTTGGTCATGGTGTCTCTTCACAGCAAGAGAAAAATAAGACAGAAGTGTGATAATATATTCTATGAAATTCTCATACAAGTACATTTTCATAAAAATATATTTTAGATATTTCGTATATGCACACCGTTTATTAAACAGTCCCTTGGAATGAGTCTAGAGCCAAACTGGAATGTAAGACAGATGACACTTGTCCAAGGTGATGACTGATAAATTCCATGAACTTCTTTGTTCATCTACTGCCTTTGAATTTGCTGGCATCTACCCCTGTATTCTAATGCTGTTTGGTATACACAAGTTGAGCAGTAATGGAGCCTCTTGATTGGCCAAGGTGGAAAGACATGAACATACCAAAGCTGAGAGAGGACGATACACTGTAATACCTCAGGACAGACAGAATACTCGCTTCTCCTTTGTTAAGTCAATGCGATCTTTAGACAGGAAGGTAGTAATGGCTCCACCACTTCTCTCACCCACCCAAAGTTTCTAACGGCAGAGCTTGGAACAACTGTGAAGAAAAAATATCTCATAGACTACATGTTGTCTTCATTTGGGGCTGGGTTCGTTCTCAAGTACACGGGTATACCTGTTCTTTCTACATGATGCTCAGATGATGAAGGGTTTGAGAGGACCAGCGTCCCCTCATGGTGGGCAGGGGTCCTGACCTCAGCTCTTTGGGAGTCCTGACTCCTGTGGCCAGTTAGAACGTCCCTCACTTCCCTGAGAGATGTAACGAGCCAATCCAGTGTTCAGATCCTGTCCAATTAGAGAGCTCCCCTACCCACTGCCTGTTTCACTTAACACACCCACAAACCCCACCCTAGTAACCCACATTTCTTAGTCACCATGTTTTTTTAATTGGTTGACCCTGCCATGCCAGAATGTGTTCCGCAGAAATAAACTGCTTTGTATGGCCATACATGTCTCTCAATGTCTGCTTGAGTTATTTTGGGGACCTAACAGGGTTCAGCCCTCATCTGGCCCAGCACTAGAAATGAAGTGATGGTTAGTGGAAGCCAACCTTACTCTGGGTTGTGCCTCAAGCCTAACCCAGCAGGACCACAGCTGCCACATCTACTCATCTCCCTGCTCTGTCCCTCCCAGCCTCTCTGGGGAAGCAACAGTCTTTGAACTGAAGACAGATTTTCTTCAGAAATCACATGACAAAATGTTGGAAGAAAAGATTAAAAATTCACAACAGAACAGAATTAATTGCCTTCACACTAACCTTTATAACTTCAATCTGACTTTTCTCCCTACTTCAGAGAGATCACTTCTGTGCTGCCTGAAGAAATGAGATGTGGTTTTTTCTAAGCCATTACTGCGATCTCCATTGAAGGATGACACAGACAGCAATTAGTACCCTTCACAACCTAGCCGAACATCCACATGAACTGTATTATTCTTTGCAGAGCCAAAAAAGAAACATCTAATTCTTTGAATTTTCTCTTGAGTTGCTGTCACTGGAGTTGCTTCTAGATCTTTCTACCATTCATGCTCTTTTCATGGAAACAGGATGAAGACTTTAAAACATTAACAAAGTAGCATCACAGGACTGACATGAGAGAATCATCGGATGATAAAGATAAGAAATGGCTCTTCAGTTCCTTGGCAACATTAGGTTTAGGCATTCATCAAATAAACAAACACTATTTGCAATGTACAAAGAGAACAAGACCATCAACTGCAACTTGATACCAGGAGAGCTTTTGTACCTAGTTTCTGAATGACCACAGAAACACTGGTTTCAGATATACAGGAATGCTAAACTAGGAAAACTTAGTCAGAAAGTCATCCAGTTATCCAGAATATGGCCATGAATTGTGAGTAAACACAGTTTTGTATCCGTTATGTTTCCAAGACATGGTGCAGGGAGGATGAGCCTAGACTCCTCAATTTGGAGCCACAAAACTGAGCTCAGGGAGCGCAGGCTGGCCAGAGCTCACAGCACAGAGTCTGCGTGACATGAGCCCACATCTACAGAGGTACCCCTGGAAAATGCTGCAGAGTCCAATGTGAACCTGCTGCAGATTCCCCACTTTGCCTTATGGAAGTTTTGGATAGAAGACAATATAAATTTTATTTTGCTTTGTTTTCAAGGAAAGCACTATGGGGTTGGATTGTAATACCCAGTTCAGTAGCCTTTAGAGATGTATTTAAGAGTAAAAAACATATTATAATACCCTTTCTCAGTTGTATTAGATGCATTTTTAGAGCTAAATAGTCACATGACCCAGCAACTACCATATTATACACTAGCAAATATTTTCAGTATTCTAAAAAGTTCAATTAAAAACAGCTAGCAGCTGGCAGTGGTGGTGCACACCTTTAATCTCAGTACTTGGGAGGCAGAGGCAGGTGGATCTCTGTGGGTTCGAGGCCAGCCTGCTCTACAGAGAGAGTTCCAGGACAGCTAGAGTTACAACAGAGAAACCCTGTCTCAAAACAACAACAACAAAACAAAACAAAAACCAACTGCTGGGGAAAGTAGTTTGAATATATTTAATACATCAAAAAAAATTAAATGATATTTTTTTACCAAGAGTTTTTCATGTGTATAATTTGGTCTCAACTTGTATGTTAAAATTTTGGCTCTGTAATATTAAGAGCTATGCTCTTGGATTTGAAGAATGCCTTATGACATTTCTAAGTCCTGTGCTGTAGGGACATGCACACAGAGATGGCACCAACTTAACCTTCTAAGGGAGAAGTCCAATCAATAGTCTGTCGAAAAAAAAAAATGAGTCTACATTCTTCTTAGTAGCTTGTCTTAGCAATAATACACTCCCTTGCACTTCTTCTCAAATGCATGTTTGATTGGGGCAGCTTCTCAAGTCCTTTGTCTAGATTTTATCATCCCCACAGCTCATGATATTGGCATTTTCCTTCTGAATATGCAGATTTGTAGACACTTTGAAAAGATGGATCTAGTAAGCATAAAGTCAAATGAGCTCAATTTTGCTTATTTCTTGTGAATAAATTGAAAGCCGAAGCCTTCTTCATCATGATTAAAATCAGGCTTTTTCTCCAAGGCCATACAGAGCTGTTCCTCTCGCTGCCTAGACAATTCCAACCACAAAAGCAAATTGCCTCCATATGGATTCCTCCAGGAGGCTTCAAGTAGATAGAAAGAAAATCTCCTCACTGGGGACATTAAGGCTTCCTGGTAGACAAGGGTAGAACTGCTGGAGATTAATTATTGTAAATAAGCAGTGTCTCATCCCAGTTCCCTCTGAGGATCTCACATCACCTAACAGACAGCTGTGTAGAGTAGCTGAAGAAAGCCCCTCTATGGGAAGCTACAGGGAATACCTAGTAGAGTGGGGCACAGCAGCAGAAACCCCTGGCTGTTGATGCCCCTGGGCCTGCAGGGACAGGAGAGAGCAGGCTCAGATTGTACTGGGATGCAGGATTCAGGATGAGCATTATTGACTCTACAGGAAACTTGGAAAAGGCTTATGAGAGGACCACCAGGGCACCCCCTCATGAGGGGCAGGCCCTGACCTCGGCTCTTCAGGAGTCTCCGGTTATTCTCAGAAATCCCTGAAGCCAGCTGTTGGCCAATTAGAGCTTTCTGCATATCTCTCACACACCCCACTTTCCTGAGAACCCCTCACTTCCCTGCCAGATGTAACAAGCCAATCTAGAGTGGACCCGTGTCAGGTCCTGACCAATCAGAGAGACTAGTGACTGCTGTTTCACTTAAAAAACAAAAACAAAAAACGTGCACCCACATTTGGGGCTGCCATGATTGTTTTATTATAATTGGTTAGCCCTGGCGTGTCAGTATGAATCCTGAGGGAAATAAACTGCTTTAAAATGGCCACGTTTCTCTCAGTGTCTACTGTGCTATTTCGAGGACCAACAGCTCAGAGGGAAGCAGACCTCTTACATTTGCTGAGGACCATGGTGGCCTTGTGCAGGGACAGTGGCAAGGAGGACTGAACAAGAACCATTCTCTTCTACTTCTTTACCTCAGTTCCCCCATCAGCATGGGATGGATTTATTCTGAAGTAATTTACCCTCAGTTTTTTTGCTTAGCAATCGATTGCCCTTTAAAAAAGAACATTAATATGTCTTATAAAAGCAACAGTGCATTTGCTATAAATATACCTAGAAAGCAGTCAATAATTAGCTGTTAGGGATGTTATTTTCCATGACTACTATCAAATAGCCTTCCCTTCAATTGGAGTGTTTGCACACTTATTTATGACCTATTTAATATATCATCACTTAGTAATTTGTGTATAATACTCTTGAGAAGAGTTACATACTGCATTCCAATAGACCACAGGCTGTCAACATGTAGCGAAATCTCTGACTCACAATCTTTGAACTTAGTCAGAACGACATCACTTAGAGTCTAGAATTTCAATGAGGAAGAAAAAGAATCTTACTAAGAAGTTTTTGGTGGTAATATCAATATACCGTAATTAATAATTTTCTAAAGTAAAGCACAGAAATAAATCCAGTGAACCAATGCACACGTATTTAATAGTTTTTCTGAGGTAGAAGAATTTGACTTTTCTGATTTTGAAAGACTTGACTCCTAAAAGTAAAATTTGGTGATGCCACAATGAAGAGATTCGGCTTTTCTGGTAAATAGTAATCCAGTGGATTACAGGGTTTATTGAGACATTGACAAGCACTGCTACAAAACAGAGATCAGCAGTTAAGACTTCCAGTCCAGATAGGAGCTTGCTCTGATCATTTGCCCTGAATATAGTTGTGTGTCAGCCATTGCTGGCCTGGAAAAGACCCTGTCTTCTAGACATAAGTCAATGGGATGTGGCATTTCAATGCCGTTTTGGAAAAAATAGGTGTCTTGCATGGCAATCATAGAGTCTTTACTCTTGCTGATTTTTTTTAACTCCTTAAAAATAAAGAAATAAAACATTGTCATAGGGATATGAATCAGAAGTCTTGGGTTCTAATTCTAGTTCTAACATGGCATCATTAACGTTAAGTTGCATGATCTGAATATACCTCCATTTCTTTATCTGATACATGAGGAGATAGGATTTGACTGTGGAGGCAGAAGCAATTAGGCCTTACAAAGATAGAGGCATCAGACACAGGGGGTTCTGTTGCATGCTAAAGACTATGATAAAAAGGGGAGACACTCTGCTTACTGGGACAGTCAGCATTGAACTCCTGTCAATTGTCTCTACATGGGATACACCAACTCTATGTTGCCATATTGTCAGGTTTGTCAATAAAACATGGATGTGACTATTTCTAGTCAAATACTGTTATTTTCAATGCCACTTGGGAAGCAGAGTAAATCTGTCTGAGGGTGGGGCAGGACCCATGGCCACCATCTATGACCTCTGCAGAGATGCCCCCAGTCTCTCTGCTCTCTGGTTCTACTGAGGAATGCAGAAGTAGGTGATCCTGGGAGCGCAGAGCACTGCAGGCACAGCTCTATTTAACTTTCTCCTCACTGGGTCTCATTAACATATGTATGCAGTAGGGAATTAGAGCCACCACAGTCAGTGGAATGGACGCACTTTTACAGAAAGACAACAGGTAAAAGAAATGTTCCTTGTGAGTTGGGATCTCAATGAAGTGATAAAGTTGCAATGTGGCCAGTGAGGTCATGGCACAGAGCAACCGGAAGCTCAGCTTGTAGCCATTTTCTCTCTGGCAGCTCTTAAGGAACATTTCTGAGTTGATGGCAAAACCCAAGCCAAAGAGGACCCCGAGGTTTCTCACAAGTCCAGCAAAAGGTGTGCTGTCGATGTGGATCCAGTCTGGGTTGGCACACCACTTTTTGGCTATGGGCACCGACCACAGCAGGTCAATGTCGAGCAGTCTGAGAAGGAAGTAAAAACCAAGGGCAAACAGGGAGAGGAAGATGTTGGTCTTCAGGTATGTACTCAAGCTGGCAGTGTGGATTCCTGGAGTGTGTTCAAACGCCTCTGCTACTAGCATCCCTAGGGATTGGGAAGACATACTGACATCAATGTGTGACCCGGAGCCCTTCAGGAATCTCTCCTCTCTGCACTGGGAAGGACTTTAGACACCCAGGTTCTAACTATTTCCTAAAGTGTTTTCAGACATTAACTGAAAACAGGTTAGTCCCATAGTCTTTCAACTACCTACATTGGTCCAGAAGGATCAGTCAAAAGTCAGTAGCATTGAGTGACAACCCATTTTGCAGGCAGAACACCAAGCAATACAAAGCAGCAGTAAGTGAAGTTAAGTCATGCAATAAGAACTTAGATGACTCAGATTGAGCATCTTGGTTGTGTGTTGCAGGATCTTTATGAAGTACCCCCCTCAAAGAAGATGAAAGCCCAATGTCTGACGTGATGGATTGGAAGATGGACTTCACTTCAGTTACACTTCAGTTACCTCAGAAAAGCCAGTCTTGCCATGCAGTGATCCATTTACCCCAAGGAGGGAGACTGTATCAACATGAGCTCAGAGGCTCATGGGAGAGGCATTAAATCCCCTAAGATCTCATGGTAGCATTAGTGACTTGATAGAACTGCCTCTGAAACCAGAGAACTGATGACCAGGGAGGGTCTGACACCACAATGCGGCAAACAGAGCAAAGGTGAAATAACACATTGAACAGAAGAGACTATGTTTACCACCAATCACTCCAAGGATGACCTGATGAGGGAAATGCGTTGCTATGAATACTCTGGAGATGCAGACACTGATTTGAATCAACCAGAAGACACTCCAAAGAAAAGACCGAGTTAATCTGTAATGGAAGAAAAGACACAAGTGTGGATAGCAAAAAATTAATAGTACCTATAAAATTAGGTGAGTGACACCTGACGTTGCTTCTTAATGGAATCTTCCAGGTATAACATAACACAATTCCAGAGCCTTTCTTTTTCAACATGCTTTCATGTCTTCCATAGGATTCAAAAGCTTCAACTAGGGACTTCACAGTCCCCAGTGCTGTCTCCTAAAGTTTCAATAAATGTTTCAAAGACGTTTAGTCAAAATCCTAGCATGAGGGGGAGGGAAGTGGGCATGAAGTTCTACTCTAGCAAAGGAGCTATTGGCATTTGATAGCTGATGGGAGGGCGAGATTTAGATTTTTAAGAGTGTGACACATAGGTTGACCATTCTCCAGGTCAGGCTCTGCACAAAAGAATAGTTGGATAACCCAATTTGATGAGTTTAAGACAGAGAGAGAGGGAGAAAGAAAAGGAGAAGGAGAGGAAGATATGGAGAGAGAGAGGGAGAGGAAGAGAGAGAAGGAGAGAGAAGTATCCAAAAATAGGTTGGTAAGGAGGTAGGGATGGATCTCGGAGACGTAGGGGAGAGAAGAATAATATTGAGATACATTGTATGAAATTCTCAAAATAATTATTATAAATATTATTCTTAGAAAAAGGCATCTTGATAACCTTGAAATAAGAAAAAGGGAACAAGGGAAATTCATATGTGGGGGAATTAGTAGTATCCAGAGTAATCAAGAATATGCCATATAGATTTTTGCTTCCTGTCATTTGTGCTTCCTCTTTGCCCTCCACTGCCAGCTTTCTTCACTGGAAGAAAACACTGGAGAAGCAGCCTCCATTTAGATGACAAGCTCATGACCTCACTGTGTGTAATCTCACAGACTCTCAGAGGCCCCATCATTTTATGAGCTGCAGAAAATAAAGAACAAGGAAATATGTTGTAGACAATCAATTAGAAGCAGAAATATGTACTAAAAAACTTGTAAAATGTTAAAATCCAAGTAATATTTTAAAAAACAGCTATATTTAGTGCCAGGAATCCTCAAATGCTTTATTGTTGACAGCCAAATCAAAATTTAGTTAAAGCAAGACCAAAGATTAAAAAGATATGAGTCTGTCAAAGAAGAAGTAGGTGAGTGTCAGCTCAAAACGAAAAAGAATTAATAAGGATTTGAGAGTGTCAGGTAAAGTGTAGGCGCTCACTACATTTTTTTAAAGATTTAATTTATTTTTATTTTATGTATATGAATATTTGTCTACATGTAAGTATTATGAACACTGTGTGTATGTGTATGTGTGTGTGTGTGTGTGCGTGTGTGCACGCCTGATGTCCTTGGAGGCCAGACGAGGGTGCCAGATCCCCTGGAACAGCTGTTATGGACGGCTATGAGCCATTTTGTGGTACTGGGAACTGAACCTATGACCCTTGCAAGATCAGGAGTGGTTTTAACCACTGAGCCTTCCCTTCAGCCCCCACTCACCAAATTTTTGTAAATGAAGAAAATATTGTTGTTACAAATATCAAGAAGGAATAGGAATTTTTTTAGAATAAACATTTTTCTAGGATTATTAGTTGGAAGGAAGAATGACCCACATTGGCTTACTTCTTACATTATTCAACACTGCTCTAAGAAGTGGAATGTATTTTCAATTCTTTATTTTAGAAGGAATTTTATATACTGGTATGTCTATATGCCATATTTTTAAAAAGGTTAACACATTTTCTTCTTATAACTAAATTTTGATTTCCTTGTCAACAATACATCATTTAAGGATTCCTGGCACTCAGTACAACTTTTTTTCTTTAAAATATTGCTTGGAGTTGAGTATCTTTTAAGACATTTTTTGCATATTTCTGCTTCTAATTGAAAATGTACAATTTATGATTGAAATGTGATTGCTTTAAATACAAAGAATTTCAGAAAAGAACAGAAGAAAAAGCCCAATTTCTACAAATTGTGAATTACCTTAAAGTCCTATATGCTTCTACATATTAAGAAATCCGTTAGCAGTAAGTCTAACATTCAAATTTAATTTTGCCTTTAGAATGTTTTAATTAAGAAGACAGCATAGACTTTAAGAGCTAGAATATATTTTAGTGATCTTCAAAGCATTGGGTGTTCATAGTAGGGAGCATAATTTTACTAAATAGATAGATGCATTCAAGAGCAAAGATGATCCTTACAATTTCTAGTTATTCTTAAGGCAAGAGAATGTGCATGCAGAAATATTTCCTCATGCAATTTTAGATGACTTGTTTATGAGGTACCAAAATAATAATTGAATTTTGTAACCCCAAAGGCATATTTAGCAAGTCATTAATCAGATAAACATTTCCGACTCAATTATGAAGGTGGTAATAGCTGTGAGCTCGTTAGAACATTATCTTAGAGCAGAATATTCATTTTCCACTCATTCTGCTACAAGGGCTGTGAGAGAATAGAAGAAGTACGTTTCATTGAACAACTGAAAATGTATTAAAATGAATATTCAGGAACGACTTCACATGTTCAATGCTGTCTTGCCATGCTACAGAAGTTGAAGCAAGCTGACCTGTGCAGAATGACAGAGGATTTATCCATCCGGCTGACACCGTAGCTTAGGGCAGCTGTTACCATGACATACCAGACACACGATGAGCCCATTGCATGACCAGATGGACTTCCTGTAACAAGCATTGTTTGTTTAAAAAGTGGTTATTTAAGTACCAGGTCAGAAATGAGACATTAGGGGAGCATATTTGCCATGAAAATTACAAAAAAAAAAAAAGGGCCTCATTGGACATAGGTTATATGTACTGCATAGAAGTAGATAAAAATGAGAAAAAACTGAGTCAATTTGAGTCTGAAACTCACCATTTAAGAAACATTTTTTTTTAAAGAAAGGAAGAAACAGAAGTATTACTGCTAGAAATATCTGGATTTTCCTCTTGGTTCCCAGAAGAGCCCGCTCTTGACCATTTGTTAGAATATGGATAATAATGATTAGGTGTAGGGGATGTGACTTCTTCAGACAATTCTGTATGATTCTGATATAACAGACCATGGGAAGTCTTAAGTATCATGAGCTTACAATGTGTATAGTCAGCCATAACTTTACGCAATTCTAACTAACTTGCTAATGAAAATGCTTTATATACTAAACACACACACACACACACACAAAACCCTGCAGATTTTCAAGCTGATTGAATTTTGAAAATCAATCTTCAAGAGTAATTAAGAGCATGGACAGTTGCACCCAAATCTAACACAGTCTCATCCATTCTTCATACGTTGTTTTCAATTGACAAGAAAATTAAAGTACTTATATTGGATCTTGAATCAATTTATGTTTCTTAAGCTGACAGGCTATCATTGCTCTGCCTATGGTTTACTGATTGACTTACAAACAACAGCTGTATACATGCAGAAGCCAGAATGTGCATATTGTGGCCTCTGCAGTGGAGAATCTTTGTTAAAGAATGGGCAATCCAATCTACAAAGACACTAAAGGAGGTAGTGAATCTTGGCAGAAAACACCTACCAAGAAAAGGCCACGGAAGGCCTTCCTATGACCAGAATGAATGCCTTTCCTAGACTGTTAGTTTTACTTTTAGCCACTTAGATGTGGGACATAACTTTTCACCTAGCAGAAATTCACTCAGGTTAAACACCAGGCTATCTTGGAGAAACAAAGCGCAGTCACTTTTGTTGCTGCTGTTGTTAGACATAGATATGCCCATTTTCACTGTAGGGTTCTTTCTCACCCTATACCCCGCGAAAAACATTTCACGAGATGGAATAGATGCCAGGAAGTTCTAGGATAAAGCAAAAGACCATTGTATTCACCACCAAAGTTATCCACTGATCCATCTACCTATTTATCGCATATTTGGTTACACAAATATGAAATACCTTTAATTCTTGGCTAATGGGACATACAGTGTGAGCAGATGAATATATAAAGAAGTAATTATGGTATTACAAATGCTGTATATATGCTTTTCTGGGAAAAAAAGGAGAAATTCAGAAAACTCATTAGGATCTTGTGCTTTAGGGTTTGCTTCAACGGACTGTGTAGTGGCAAGAGTTGTGTCTGTGCAACAAACTACAATGCAGCACATCACTTTCACGTAAGCTAAAACGTAATATTCATATACATAAACTTCTTACTCTCTCAAACTTGACTTCTACAGTGTAGATATTACACTTAATACAGAGTCTTGTAAGTTAAAACCAGCCCAAGAAAGCCTGCTAACATACACAAAAGGAAAAAAGAGCAAAAAAGAAAAAAAATGGTAGAGACAGTGCATACTGGCAGCAGGAATGCCGGGAAGACCTTACCTTTTGTATAACGCATCTGTCTCTCCCTCATTCGTGAGATTCTCAGAAGACCTGTAGCCAAGAAGCTGCTGAGCAGCTGACAAATCAACATTTCTAGAATTTTAATGTAGTTCTTTGGGAATTTGTTCTAGCTTACTGTCTTTTCATTTGTTTTCATGTCAAATCACTGTATCTCGCCGAAAAAGTGAATATTCGGGTATAAAGTGATTTGGGAAGTATTCCCCCCACCTAATCTTTCACAGATAACAAGATAGAACTTGTCTAGTCATAAAATATCATTCCTTCCTCACTACCAATTTTTACAATAACTTTTAAGCATCCTCACAAATGGCATTTTCTTTGGACCCTATATAATATATGACTATAGGAGGCCAATCATGAATAAAGACTGTTGGGTGAAGTGGCGCTGCTTTAATTGCTTACCTGGGCCTGTTTCGCATGTAGTAGGAAACTGTTCAAGACATGGGCTTGAGCGATTTGGGTAAATTTGAGTTTCTTGGATCCACCAGTAAGGACAATGACCAAATAATATCCTGTGATTAAACACATACAAATCTCATATGTGCTTAAATACAACAGTGGTAACTAAGTGGAGACTGGTGATTCTTGCAAAAACAACTCGAGGCAAGGGGGAGAACTCATAATTAAAACATAATTAAAAGCTCAAAATTAAATCAGAAATAACTTGGGTTCTGGCTTCTCCTCATTCAGAGGGGAGTAGTATTTGAGGTGGGCACCACTGTCTTCCATACACGGGGAAATCCTGTGGGTTCTTTGAGCACTTAGAGTGGGAAATGGTCAAAATGGTCCTTGAATCATCAATCTCATTACTATGCTGAGAACTTCTTGGTTAATCATAGCATATGTGTTATAGGGTTTTTGAAACACTTATAGTTCAGTCAAAGCATATATTTCTATGCTTTTTGTAAGTTCTACTTATGAATCTGGTGTTTCAAAGTAACCAGTTTGTTTGGAAGATATTCCAAGTCAAACAACATGCACCTGAAACTTGATCATTAAGGTAAAATCACAAATTTAAGAAGAAGTCTTAGGAAAAATAAAACAAAACAGTCTTACCATTTAAATATAAGATTGAACCAGTCCCCTATGACCGCTACCCAAATCATCTTGGTTCCAACACTCTGATTCAGTTGAAACCAAAATGGAAAGTAAACAGAAAAGATATTCCGGGGGTCTCCAACATTGGACATAAAATTTAGAAAATCGTAGTAAGCCCGGTAGTCTTTCTGCAGATCCTGAATGATAAGCACTCCACTCCTGTGAAGGAAATCCATCTCGGAAGAGAGATGCAGCTCAGAACACAAAGTAACTGGAGCTGCAGAACTCTGAGTCCCACAGTCTTTATATGGCACCCTTGTGATGTGTTGAGCCATTACCGTGACATGTGATGCTGACCATCTGTGGCGAAAGCATGATGGTCTTCCTCCCCCGAAAAGCTCATCTGGTTATGACTTTAATTGATGGAAAAGATGGAAAAGATCAGCACATGCTGATCTGGGGTAATTTGGGGAGAAAGTTGGAGAGAGGCACAATCAATTTCTTATGCATCCTCCCTCTTGGATGAACAGTTGGATCATGTTTGCTTGAAATTTTCCACACAGTTCATTTCCCTCCAGGGCAGACATTAGCAACCTCCATGCTTGGCTAGCAGACTACACAAATAATTATTCCACGTCAAATAAGCCTCAAAGCCGTGCATTTTAATTTCAGGTTGGCTGTGGCTTTCTGACTGCTCTACTGGGTCTTTCAGGAAAATGGCAGAGTGAAGTTTTTATTTGAAAGTTTTATATGATTTAACAGATTGATTTCTGATTATAGGTTTGAAATAACAAATGATTAGATAGATCTTTACTATCAAAAATGATAGGATAAATATTGAACAAAGAAGAAGATGCAGGGAATACAAGAACTCTGGGTGGACATGTGTTGTTTACATTTTTGACTGTGAGGCCAAGAAAAAAAATAGCAGACTTCTTGACTTACTTGGGTAATAGAAATGTGTTAGGACTAAAATATTATTATTATTGCCATTATGGTGATGATGATGATGATGATGATGATGTGTATGTCTGTGTGTCTATGGATACACACATACCACAGCATATTTGTAGAGGTCCAAGGACAACTTTCAAGAGTCAGTTCTCTCTTTTCATTGAAGGTTCCAGAGAGTGAACCCAGGTCACCAAGTTTGTGGAGCAAGTAAGTACTTTTACCACTGAGCCATCTCCCTGGCTTTATATTATTTTGAACTGACTAAAGAGAGATACAGTGGAGAGGTTTGGAAAACTGCACTTGTGACAAAGATTATAAATCAACTACAAAGGCTTCCCGCAATCAGGAATTTTCCATTTGGTTTGTTGAAAATTGTTTATTAGAAGTAAATGAGAAGCACCCAAACAAACATGTAAATTGGGATGGAGAGTGCAGCATGGAGACCTGGGTGCCACAGTCAGAGGGAGATGCTGCTTCCAGCTGGCAGGGTTGGTGAGGAGCCAATTAAATCCCTCCAGGTGATGAAGGATCAGCCAGTAATGTGCTTCTCCCCTCCCATTCAGACAGTTTGCTAATCACAGTTTCCTTTGCTAGAAACTGTCTTCATTGACTATAGCTGTCACCGTGACACTCTCCTAAAGCTGCCCCATCATTTTACAGCATCAGTGTTCTGGGGATGCAGCCCCTATGGGTGCCTCAATGAACTCTGTTGCTTCCCCTGGAAGAAATGGATTGACTGGCCATTAATGTGTTTGGGGGCACTTTACAGTGAGCATAGCTCTTTTAATAAGGGGGAAATGGGGGGGGGTTGCCTGTTTTTAACAAACATGGATTTAGTAGAATTGCTTTTAACTGGCAATTAGACAACTAAGGTTATCATGGGCAATGAGCTTGTCTCATCCCAGATCCGCCATCCCAGAATGGTGGTGGGATGTGGGTATTGGTTATAAAAATATACTCTGGGTGATTTCAACGTAGAATCCAGGCTTAGAATGTTTGGGCTCAAACAAGCCATCTGCAGCGTTTGCCTTGACCAATCAAAGTCTATGCTCCAGGCTTTTTTGTTTTGCATATTCAGGTTCTCTAATTTCCATAATTCTCTTAATGAGCCACGAGGAAGGACATAACTTCCCTTTATTCTTCTTCTAAGAAGTGTTTGAGCTTCATAATTCATGATATTCATTTTCTTCAGAAGTGTCTTGTCCTTAAATCAGAGTGTAAATGATATCAAACATGTTTTGTCTTACAATTAAAAATTAAACTTCATGCTTATTCAACCCTTTGGAGTCTATGGACTGTGATAAAGTTGACTGCACATTGGCTCTTCATCTTAGATAGTTAATTTAGAAAGACTGTGTGTCTCCAGAGGGCTTCACTTCTGTAGACTATAGGATAATTAACTGAAGCAAAAGAACCTCAATGTCATGTTCCCTTTAATACAATCTGCTAAATCTTTTCATTCTATCATAGTTCGCTAAGTCTTTTCATGTCTTAGCTCAGTACACTTCTCAGCTTTGCCTTCTCTGGACAGATTCTCATGACTCTTGGACATTCTTTCTAGGGCACCATATTCCCATGCTAAAGCTGCCATGAGAATATCAGACTGGGGGGCTAAAATAACATACATTTATTTTCTCACAATCATGGAAAGCAGAAGTCTATGATGAAGGTGTGAACATGATTACAGTTTCCTCTGTGTCCTCTCCTTAGCCTGTGGATGGCTGCCATATTCTCTCTGCCTTTACGTGGTGTTCCCTCCATACTTGTCCCCATCCTACTCTTGTCCCTATTTTCCTGTTTTTGTGTTTCTCTCTTACTCTTCTCTCCACTTTTTTCTCCCTCTGTCTCACTCCTTTTACACACTAATTGTGAGGTTTAATTATCCAAGTCTATTGCTATTGTTGTTGAGACAGAGTCTTATGTGATCCAGGTTCACCTTGAGTCTCCAGTTCTGAGGTTACAGGTGTACCCCACCCACATCTGGCGTTTTCTGAATCTTTGACTCAGTCACTATATTTACATTTTCTAGCCAATGGGCTAAGACATCTCTAAGACAGCCATGACAAACATGAATTGCCCAATATTGCATTTAAAAATCAAACCAAGGTCTAAGAGAGAGCTCAACAGCTATGAATATTTGCTGCTAAGCCTGGCAACCTGAATGCAAGCTCAGGAACCCACATGGCAGAAGGAGAGATGGGACTCCTCACCCACTCACATACATACAAACACAAAACTCTCCTACACGAAACAAAGTGAACTCAAAAGTACACAGTTAAGCATCACTCATTTGGTTTCTATAATCTTCCAACTAGAATTCTGCTATGCCAGAAAAGCATTCTTGCGTGAAGAAAGAAATCTGAGTATGTGGTTTGGGTCCAGTCTTGGCCAAATCTTTTCAGTCACTAGGCAACCCTTCATCTGCAATTTATTTAGAGGTCAGTAAACTTCCTTAAATCACATGCAAAGTGTTTGTCCTTACACATATTTCTTCAAAGAATGTCACTTTAGGCAGAGTACCAAAGGAACCCTTGACCCAAACAAATTAAGTACAACATTAAGTTCACTAGCATCCCTTGTACTGTTCATGTACCTATTCCCAGAATCCCTCCTTACTCTGTTTCCTTGGAGACAACTTCAGTACTCCATCATGACTGGCTTGTGTTAATAATTATCTTAATGACTGTGTGGGTGTGTTTTCTTTTTACTAATGTAGCCAGGTTCAAAACCCTGTGATGTTGCCCTGTTTAGAAGTTAGTTCTAGTGATTGAATATTTTCAGCTCTCTCCAGAACGTTCTCATTCTGGTTTATTTAAACTTTCCCTGGGTTTTAAGTAAACCCTGTTTCTTTTAGACTGCAACATGGAGGCCACAGGGCAGAATTTTTTCAGTATGTTTTGCCACAGTAAATATTAAAAAAAAAACCTACAAGATATGTTCTTGTCATAAAAATGAACTATTTGTCTCTGAGTTATAGTGCCTGTTGCAATTCAGTACCATTCAGACATGTTAGACTTCAGCTAGTACTACTCAAACATTGGCAGCAAACAAAAATAACTTTTAATGTCTCCAGGGCCATTAGCCTTTTCTCACAAACTTATCTGCCTTTTCTAAAATAAGTTGTATTTGAGAACTCTCCAGTGTCACCTTACACCTTGGTAAGTGGATTTATTTCAGACTCCAGAGTTTGGACTGTAATGACTTTTAGAAAATAATTACCTCCATTCTAGCTAACATTCCAGGAATAATGGCATTTTATAATGACAGTATTATAAATTATCTTGCCACAGCTTTCAGATACCCCTTCCATTAGTCTCATTATGAACTCTTCTCTAGATAGAGACCTATACATCCTATACATGACCTATACATCCAAAAGCTGATGCTTGGATCACAGGAGAAACCAATAGAGTTGCCCATTGAGTAGTGCTATTAATTTTCTTCTTGGTGGAACTAAGATGTTATGTAACTGCATTCATGTTACAGATGGCCAAGAAAGCACATACTCTGTGCAGCACATAGCTTCAAAGTTCAGTTTGCATCCTGCTCTCCTGGAGGGCATGTTAAAATGAAGGTTCCAGGAACCTGTTTCACAGTCTTAGATTTGGTAGAAATCAAGCAGGGCCTTTGAGTTTACATGCACACTGAACTCCCAGACAATGGTGATGTTATTGGGTGATGAACCTTAGTTTTGAGAAGCATTGATAGAAGGTTTTTAGCTTTTCTTGTCCTAGGTAGGACAGAAGTAGATCATACAATAAGAATCCTATAGTCTACTACAGGATGTGAGATATTTGCATAAATAACAATGCTGTGCCTTTAGACTTGAACAGAGAGAGGAAATGGAACAGTACAAGGGCAGATGTATCTTTCAGTCTGTGGGATGGGAGATTAGGAAGTTCTGTGGACGAGACAGCACGTGACTGGTCCTCCATATTTAAAAAGTTATAAATGCAAATGTAGCATAGATCTGGAAAAGACATTTCAAAATATAGTGGAGATAATACTATTGTGCTCAAATATTTGCATTAATTAGTTAGTAGATTGCATTTAAAAGCTGTAAAAATAAACCACCAGGTTTCTTCTCCCCTCCTTCCCTTCCTCCTTTCCTTCCTTGATTTTGAGACTGGGTCTCAAGTTATAGTTCAGACTAGCCTGAAACTCACTATGTATCCTCAAACTCATGACAGTCCTCCCTCCTCAGCCTCCTGAACACTAGGGTTAAAGACAAGAACCACCAAGCCTGGCTTCAGATCACCGCTTTTTACATTCAAGGGACAATCAAAAACTTTTACCCAGAACGATCATTTTTTGTTGTAGTAGTACTGGTGATTGTAGTCATGACCTCACACATGCTAGGCACTCTCCCTCTGAATTACACTCTTAGCTAAGACAGACAACTCTTCTCTCCCTCCTCTTCAAGGAGACAGGATCACGTTCTGGCCTCAAACTCACAACAATCCACCTGCCTCAGTCTCGCTAGGTGCAAACCATCATGCCCGACTAGCAACCACCTTCTTAGAGAGAGAAAGTAGAAGAATGGCTGCTGGTGCCCAGAGAAAGGAGAGTGGGAGTCATTGTTCAGTGGCCACGGAGTTTCAGTTTTGTGGATAGAGTTGTAAGATATGTATACTGGCAGCGGTGGCTCAACTGTGGCGCGATCATTGCTGCTATGCTTAAAGAGTTAAGGCTATGAATGATAGGTCACGTGTACTTAATACAACTTAAAAAAAACAGGTTGCTTTTCTTTTGTTTTCTGAGTATTGAGAAATACCCTTTCTATTTCCCACTCTGATGCTCTGATATCATTCATCTTTCCTTCATTTTTTTGGGTTTTACCATTTTATTGGGTAATTTATGAGTGAAAGCATCTTAAATACACAATTCAGTGGTGTTTAGTAAATGTATGGAGTTGTAATCAATTACCCTAATCTAGAGCATTTTTAGTTTTAGAGCATTTCTGTCACCTAGAAGGTTCCTGTATGTCCCTTGGCAGCCAGCTGCTGCTGCTCCTGGCCCCACAACCACCCAACTGTCTTCTCTGTGGATCTTCATTTTCTGATAAGGTCACTATAAGTACAACCATGTGATATATATTCCTTTGCATTTAGCTTCTTTCAGGTAGCATAATGTTTTGTGATTTCTGTTTGTTTGTTTGTTTGTTTTTAAGGAAGATTTTCCCCATGAATGTTTAATGTGAGCCTTTCATTCAATTTCCAGGGCCCTGAAATGATCGTTATTTTTTATAACTTTCAATGTTTCTTTTGTAGGGGAGAATTCTTAGTTGTGAAGAGCCCCCTGACCTTGAGCTCAAATTCTGCGGTGTGCCTTCAGCTGAATGCCTCTATCTCATTTGGGACAGCTGTTGAGCAAGGCTAAGTCGTAAAAAAAGACAAGCCCAGAGACAGCTCATTTCAGGGAAGTCAAAGATTACTTAACGAGACCTTCCTTCTTAGTCTCACAAGGCAGGATGACTGTTTTGTGGTTAATTAACCTTGATTGATTGTAACCATGTGACTATACCTATGCCTTCTACCTCATGATCATTTACCTTGTGCTTTTTTGCACACCTGGTTTGCCCCTTGTGATCATTGCCTTGGAAACTGCATATATACCTTTGGTAAGGAAGGGTATAAGAAACTGAGAATAAACCGTAAGGAGTTGGAGAATAAACCATAAGGGCAGTTTGGGCCCTGTGAACTCAAGATACAGTATGTGCGTGCTCATTCTGATTATCAGCCTAACTCCCAATCCAGCACCGACCGAACTGGTAAGCTGGCCTTATTGCTTAGTGACTTCATCAAACCACCATGCTGGAAGGCCCAAAAGATCTTTTCTTTTGCTTACCTTTTTAAACTTATTTACCTTCCTTTTTAACACAGGACATGAGTCTAGTGAAATAGTGTGTGTGTGTGTGTGTGTGTGTGTATCTGTGTGTGTTGAGATAGCATCTCTCCATTTGACACTGGCTGACCTGGAGCTCATTATGTAGACCAGACTGGATTTGAACTCACATAGATCTCCTTGCCTGTGCCTTCCAAGTACTAGACTACAGGCATGTGTCATGATGCCTGGCAATAGGTCCATTTGCATGGTTGTATTTATATTCTGTTGGTTCTTTTCCTCTGGAGAACCCTGACTAATTCACTGAGCAAAACTCCTTCAAACTGCCCCATAAAAATACCTCCAGACTGGAAGATATAGTATCTTTGTCCCCTTCACCCTAAAGAAACCCAACCTGGGTCATATAACCGTATATATTCCAGAGACGGCAGAGCTCAGCTCAACACATAACTTAATAGATTCACAATAAATCCTGCTTGGGTTGAAATGAATGGCATAAAATATAATGATGGAGATGATGACAGTGTTTGTGGGTGGTGATGGAAGAGTTCCGCTTTCTCCTTTCGAAGACCCAGAAAGCTATTCTCTGTGGCGAGCAGCAAGGGGTGAGCAACATTTTTCTGTGGGTGTGTTCTAAGTCAGAATAATCAGAGGGCCACTCCAAGATGCACAGCTTCTAATGAGAGCAGGGGGTCGATCTCAAGGGAGTGAACACAGCCCTGTTTTGCCAAAGGGTTTTATTGTTTTAGACAAAGCTAACTGAATTTCCCCCCAACAGACACAAAAGCTAATCTTATGTTTCCCGAAGAAAACAGTATCACCCCTGCTCAGCCTGTTATTGCACACTAGTTACAGTACTCTATAGTCCAAGATTTCCAGATTTGCCAAACACATCTTGTGGCTTGAGTATCTGCAAGGGCAATAAAGCTCCTTCATCAACAATTTTATAAACAAACATCTTTTAACATAAGAGTTCTTCAGGGGCAAGGTACTCCTAACAACAATTACCTCAACCAGGTGTTTATATCGGGTACAGTGACTCTATAATAAGTAGATCTCAAAAAAGCACTGATTAAAATCATGGGTCCTTTACAAGGATTTCCTCAAGGTCCAGGTGCATTCAAGAACATTTACTATACTCTGGTGTTTTTTCTTGCTACATTTTTCTCTACCCAGTCTTTCAGATATGGGAAATTTCACAATGATCGCAATTTCTTTCTCTTAGTTTCAACCTTAGTCGAAAGGGAGCCTGGATAAAAAGCCAGTGGTTATGGCTGGTGTGATGGTGTACACACAAATCTCAAGCATTCAGGAGGCTGGCAAAGGAGGAACAGAGGTCAAGGCCAGAAGCCTGGCTACTCAGGAGGCTGAGGCAGGAAGATTACAAGTTCAAGGACAGCCTGAGCAATATTATAAGGCTATCTTAGAATTTTTAAAAAGGGGGCCTGGGGATATGAGGTAGAGTGCTTGACTACAATGTGACAGGCTATAAGTTCAAAATTGAATATGGCAAAAATATTAAGAGAGGGAGAAAGAGGGTTGTGAGGGGGGAGGGAATGGGGAAGGGAGGGAGGAAGGAAGATACCAAAGCTAGTCTGGACTACACAGTAAGATCAAGCAAAGAAGCAACACAACCTCTTTAACCCCCACCCCTTCAAAGAAAGCAATGGCCATCCTAGGGTCAGCCACTGAAATCTTATATTGCTAAAGACAATCCCTCTCTCAGTCCAAAGTCCATAGACCTCTAGAATCATCAGTCACTGGGAAAATTAAGATCAGTGAAAGGTGAGCAGAAACAGGGCTTCAATTAGCACCCTGCCTTAAACTCTAACCATCAGCAGAAAAACCCAGAAAAGCCTCATCATCACTAATTCAGTTGAAGATCTAAGATGCCCAAAATATAAAATGTAAAAGAAATGCTACCAGATATCTAAACCAGAAGTTAATTGTGTAAGCATCCAAAATTTAAAGGATTTTCACAGCAAACTATAGGTCTAATTTTTTAAATCTTTAAAAGAATTTATAATTTTTGAAAAATTGTGTTTGTGGTGAAACAGTATATGCAAGTGTGGGTGGGTGCCCATGGAGACTTGGGTGCTGGGAACCCAGCCCAGGTCCTCTGCAAAAGTGAGCCTTCCAGCTCGCTATATGACAAAATTTGTTAATAACAGGCTCCAGGCAAGAAACCAGGCTTTAGACACACAGTGATATGCTGAATGGTGATAACTTGCCCTGATTTTGTAAGTCTTGATTTTTAGTTCTTAAGGATAAAATGGCCAAAATTTGGTATCCCTGATATAGGTTAATCTTAGAGTTGGTGTTTGGATGCGTAAAGGCAACCAGAGGAAATGGTAGTGAAAGGAAGCAGCCAAACTTTAGTCAGGCTTCTGAGAGCACCAAAATTGTGTAGGCCCAAGCTTGGAGCACCGTGACCCAAAACAGTTCCCACAGTTAAAGAAAAACAATTTCTAAGACAAATAAGACAGCCTTGGGCTAAAAGAGTTTCCCCACGTAGACAGCCCATGGCCTTGGGCTAAGGATCTTCCCCCCACCCACATTGACTAAGACCCTAAAGTTTACATTTTCTAGGAGCCCACAACCTTGCTATATGCCAGCACCAATCAGTTTAAAGGTTAATTGGCCCTAACCTATCAAAATGGGAAAACAATTTGGGAACCAATTAACTTGTACCAATTCGGTTTGTGCCCAACAACTGTATAAAAAAACTTCACCATTTGCACCTTGTGGCAGCTTCTACCCTGAGTGTTACAACGGTCCCAGTATACTGGAATAAATCCTCTTGCTGTTTTCATCGATATCCCATCTGTGAGTCTCTGTGGGGGTGCGGCGCTCCGGTTTGGGCCCTGGGGGTCCCAGTTTGGATCTCTGAGGTCCAACAGTAGTGTGGTAAGGATCTTTGGTCTCCAAGCAGAGAATTATGTTTGGAAACAATACCATAATCAAAGATGAAAGTAACAATCAACTGACCTTTTAATACTGACCATCTAGTTCCCTTTCTTTAGAGGGCATAGTCTCAGTTCCATATTCTTTCTCAGTTTACAAAGAAAGATGCAAATAGCAAGTCTGTTTCATCTTAAAATTCGCTTCCCTGCTACTAGTCCTATTCTAACAAATCCTATTGATTCTAACACATTATTATTGCTATTGTTTTATTATTATTATTATTATTATTATTATTATTATTATTATTTTACTATTACTTTAAAGGGATGTGTTTTAAAATAGTTTGGTGTTCCTACCTATTTCAGGGAGCATATTGTTCTTGTTACCAGCTGGTCTCAAAATCACCATCTGAGATACTGGCGAGGTAGATACCGGGTGAAGAGCGCCTGCTGCTCCTACAGAGGAGTGAAGTTCCATTGCCAATGGCTCACGACTGTTCCACCGGATCCGATGCCCTCTTCTGTAAACACATACATAGAAATTTAAGTACTCAAGATAAAGCGTCGTGAGGTAAGCTTGGGAAAATCAAGCAGTAAGTTTCATAACTAGTTTGGTAATTTCAGGTAATTTGGTAAAAGACAGGATGTTTCTGTCTAATCAATCGTAACTGGAGTCAGTTCAGCAGTATTTTCTGTCACTTCTAAAATACAATGAATGCAAAGAAGAGGGGTATATCTGTCATAAAAGAATGCAGTTAAATTTCAATTTGTACTTTCTTTTTCGTCCTGGGACAAGTCCTTCTCACCATCTCACGACAGTCCGACTCTGCCTCAGAAAAGAACTACGAACCCCAGAATTCCCTGCTCCATATTTGTCCGCGAGAATTCCGCAGGCCGATATCAACCAATCCTGGCACGGAGAGCCTGAGCTGTCAGCCAATCAGAAGGCGAACTGACTGGCGGGTAGCGGGCGGTCCAGAGTTTGAAGTCGAAAGTCGGCGCGCCTGAGGAAAGGTTGGCTGGTTCTTGCCGGAAGCGTCCTGTCTGGGGAAGACGGCGGCGTTCCTGGCCGCCCAGGTCAGGGAGCCTTTTGAAGGGCTGTGGGGCTCGCTGGTCGTGTGTGGTGAGGGAAGGTCGGCTTGGACCTGCCGGCGTGTATCCTCGGCGCCTGGAACGCGGGCCTCCGCTGTTAGCCGCGGGGTTCGGGTTCCTCGTCACCTCCCCGCCTCCACTGTCCCCCTTCCCGTCCCCCACCCATCCCCTGCCCCGCGGGGGTACTGGCGGCCCCGAGCCGGCCGCCGGGGTCTAGAGCAGAAAACTGCGTCCGTCGGTCTCGGTCTTCTTGCGTGCGAGCAGGTCTTTAGAAGGAGAAGCTGACTGACCCCCGAGATCTTTTTAAAGACGATTTGAAAGTTTCATACGACCGACTTTGATCATCATCTTTCCTCTCCGCACCTCCCTGCGTGCAATTTCTCTCAGAACAGACCCACGCACTTTCATCACAGTTAAGCCCAAGTGGCTTGGATTATCCTGTTGCTAACTACAGGAGCTGGCTATGTCGACCAAGCAAGCAATCCTTGAACTCGTAGCTACCCGAGTGCCGAGACTAATGGCAAACGCCACTACGCCTTGCTGTTTGTAATTTTAGACAAGGTCTCCTGTAATTCAGGCTGGTTTTGAATTTGGCTGGAGATGACGTTTAACTTCTGATCCTCCTACCTCCACCTTCCGAATGCTGGGATGATAGTTTGTGCCGCTGTGCTGGCCGAATTGCTTAATTACTAACCATGTTGTGGCAGAGTCAAACGCCTGACATAGAATGTGACTTCTTCGGTGTCAGTGAAAATTAGAATACGGTATGTGGTGTGTTCTGTTTTGCAGCGTCTTACACAATGGTCGAAGATGAACTGGCACTCTTACATACAAGCATAAACGAATTTGAGGATAAGTTCAGAAACAGCCTGAGTGATAATCCTAGTCATGTGCTGGGGCTTAGAGATGCCTTCAAGGACTCCATGAGAGCACTTTCAGGTACTGACCTTCATCCCTAACTTTCTGGTTTGCTCTCCCTTTATACTGTTATTTCAGCGGGATTGAAAACTTCTGTTGCAATTTGTCTTTCAGAAAAGCTGTCAGTGAAACTAAAGGAAGAAGAAAGAATGGTTGAGGTGTTTCTGGAATACCAAAATCGTATGTGAAAAACTGTCCATCGGTTTTTAGATTGAATGTCTGTAGCATGAAATCTTCATGCACATATGACGGTGTAGTAAGTGTTTGTACATTCACACATATGCATACACACATGGATCAAAATTCTGTTCCTGTCGCCAGCTTAACGCTGAATATCCTTACATGTTCTAGAACTATGAATATTATCAGTATTATTGTGAATGCTATGATAATGGAATTATTTTATAATGTTTCTGTCCTTTTTTTGTCCCTTTTTTAAATTAAGTAGTGTATGTGTATGCTTATGTTCAAAGGCCAGCCTTTTAAAAAAAAAAAAAATGTCTTCACATTGGAAATCCCAGCCAAGGAACCTGGAGTTTCTCAGGACTTTGAGGTCTACCTAATATTCTAACTATCATATTTTTACCACCATTCTTTCCCTCTTGTTTCTATAGCTCTCCAGATATTTCAATAATGGGTCTGTATCTTTTTATTGGATTCTCACACATAACCCACAAACTTGGGGGCCATAGGTCAAACTTCCATAGAGACATTTGGTTTAGGGGCATGTTTTAAACACCATTAAGCGGGAATGCCCTTGCGAAACACAACACACACGATTATTGTTGAACAGAAATAATAACTGAGTTCAATGAATATTTGATTGCTCTTGCCCTTGGTTAAGGAAACAGTGCATATATAATCTTATAATTTGGTGGAGATGAAGACAGGGAAACCATAGTTTAAATATATTGTAATACTTGTAATCATGGAGTGCATGCCATGTGGGTATAGACTGAAGGGCTTGGTTCAATGAGTTACAGAGTGTTAATAACTAACGCTCAGCTCCGTAGTCCAAGCTGTTTGCTTGTTTTGACTCTGTTGTCACAAACCTAAGATGCACTGATTCTCTCACTGTTTGTGAAAGGTGTTGCTTTGTTGGTTTGGTTGTTTGAGATGGGGCATCACTTTCTTTATAACCCAGGCTGGCCTGGGACTTGGGGTGTTCCTTCTCAGTCTTGTAACCTCAGCTTCATGAGTGCTAGGATTACAAGCACCACTGCATTCTTCTTACCCTTGTTAAAAAAAGAAAAGTTGTAGGACTTCTGTAATAGTATTCTAGCCTTGAATAAATTTATATAAATATGAGGTATTTGACAAGGAATGTAGCATTCAATAGTTTTATTTTCATTTACGTCATCAAATGTGACTTATTTTACCTGTATGCTGAATCTTGTAGGCTTTCTCTTTGATTTTGACTCAGGTCCTTCTCCCTTGTGGTTAATTTTGTGTCTATAGATGCTGTTTTTCAGATTTTATAAGATTTCCTTCTGCATTTTAAATATTTAGTATTTAGAAAGTACAGAATTTAGAATTCTAGAACTGCTTAAGGAGTAATCTACCCCCTTGGTGCTGTGTTTATGTTGTTCTTGTCATACTAACTTCCTAAATATATCAGCAATTGCTTTGGAGGTCATTGTTTTCCTGAATTGTGTATCAGTTCTTTAGTAGTACACTGGGGGTCAAGTGTATCCACTGGGAGTACTGTATCTTTACAGGGCAATTCTTGTTAGTTTAACAAGTTCTGTGCTCCTAACTCTTCTCACCAGTGTGTTGAAGGTAAGTTTCATGGTTATTCTTGTTAGATGGTCTGTTGCCTGCCCCCCTGGCTCCCCTGGGCCTCCAGTAGTATCTAGACTTTGGGAAGTACTAGCATTAGTATTATTTAGAAAAACACAGTGTCTGCCAGGAATCCATCTCAGCTATGTGTTTCAGGAAAGTTGTAGTTTTTTCCCTTCAGAGCCTACTTCTTAATGTGGATTGTTGTTTAGTTGTAATGATACTTTGTTTCTGTTGAGTTAAAAATATAGGTCACTGTATACATCTTGTTTAATAAATAGTGCCAGAGATGGCAGAGAGACACATACCTATACTACTTGGAAGGCTGTGACAGGAGCATCGAAATTCAAGACCAGTTTGAGCAACTCAGTAAGACCCTATCACAGGATAAAAATTTTACAAGGGGTAGGAGGTATAGTTTGATGGCATGGTAGTGTTTGGTTAGCATATGTGAGGGGCTTGTTTCAAGCCCTACTACCATAAAAAAATTTACCCTGAAGAGAGGGTACTTAATTCATATAGCATGTTTTCCCAGTGCCTGCTCATATAATAATTTTTCCTAATATTTTATCTTCATCTAGCCATATTTTCTTTTAGAGGATTGCTTTTAATACATACTTTAAAAGATTTGTTTTTGGTTTATGTGTATGGATATATTTGTGGCATGCATGTATGTGTAATGCATGTATTCAGTGCCCTTGTAGGCTAGAAGAGGGCATCAGATCCTCTGGAAATAGAGTTACAAATGATTGTTGGTCTCTGTACATGCTGGGAACTGAACTGAGTCCTCTAAAGAGAATCAAGGGTTTTTTTGTTTGTTTGTTTTATTTTTGTTTGTTTTGTTTTGAGAGTTTTATATAATGTATTTTAGTCATATTCACACACATACCCCAAACTCTTCTTGGATCCACATCTTATTCCCTCATCCCCAACTTTTTTTAAGCCTTCAAGATTTAATTTGTGCTGCCCAAATATTCTTGGATATGTAATTTCTCTGTAGCAGAGGATGATCTGGTCATCCTGCCTCTGCCTCTTGACTGCTGAGAGTACAAGTGTGCACCAGCATTCCTAATTGATGGGGTGCTAGGGATCAAATCCAGGGCTTCCTACATGGTAGACAAGAACTCTTCCCATCTGAGTTACGTCCCAAGTCCCATACGTTAGTATTTTATTAAGCTTTATAACACTTTTTTCTTTTGAATGTGTGTGTGTGTGTGTGTGCACGCGTGTACATACACATGTATATGTACTATGGTGCTGGTCAGAGATAAGAGGACGGTTTATATGAATTGGTTCCTTTTTCACCATGTGGGATGGAGCTCAGGTTATCAGGCTTGACCGCAAGCACCTGTACTTACTAAGTCATCTCACTGGTCCCGTCACCATATTTTTAAATAAAATTAGCTTATATGACTGAATGGAGACATGGTAATGTCTATTGTGTTTTAGTTTCAGAATTATGCTAACTTTGTAAGATTTACCAGTCATAATCACCATTTTCTTCTGTCTTTAGTACATTCCAGAAGAACTTAACAAAGCGTTAGAATCAGCTTTTCAAATCACTGTGAAAAGCTGTCTTGTAGAGTTGGACTATCTGCTGTGTTAGCTTTACTAGTATACATATTTGGAAATGCAGGGATCATGATCTTTTCATTTCCTATTTTGTGAATTAATTTGGTTTTCTCAATTTTAGAAGCATTTTTTTTAAACTTTAAAGATATCTAATGAAATAGATTCTCTTTTAACATTTATGATTTTTGAGTTATAAGAATATACTTATTGGCTGGGTGGTGGTATGCCACCACCACCTAGCACTTGGAAGGCAGAGGCAGGAGGGTCGATGTGAGTTCGAACCCAGCCTGGTCTATAGAGTGAGTTTCAGGACAGCCAGAGGTACAGCAGAGAAGTCCTGTCTCGAAAAAACAAAAACAAAACAAAGACTATGTTTATCAATCAAAATACTCTTTATATTAGGGAAATAGAGGCCAAAGGATTGTGAGTCCAAGGCCAGCCTTGGCTACATAGTGAGTTTGAGGCTAACCAAGGTTTACATAGACTCTGTCTTCAAAACAAAACACACAAAAAAAGTATTATTAGTCTTAGGAAAGTCAGTGATTTCTGTGTTTTTCTTAGTTTCACATTAGAGAATAAGCATATGTGTTTAATGCCATGTGTTTCTTACAGAACTCTGTAAGCAGAATAAACTCATTGAAGAGAAAAACGATAACCTTTTAAAGATGATTGCTGAAGTAAAAGACAAAAAGCAAGAATTGGAAGTGCTGACAACAAATATCCAGGATCTTAAGGAAGAATACGCTAGAAAGAAGGAAAGTAAGTTCATAGTTACATTTTAAATAGTTGACTGAATTTTCAAGGTGTGATGGTCACAGTTGTGTGCATCTTGCCGAATCTACTTCATGGCTAAAGTGGAAACACTTCAGAGCATAGCCAGCCCAGCATCCATGCTAGGTGTCACTTAAGTCAACAAAGTGAGCTTGGCTTTCTTTTTGTGGTTACTGTTTTGCTTAAGAGGTTTTGTCCGTTTTCAGTTACAACCAAACCCTCATGTCTTTATTACTCTGGTTCTAACTGAAACTGGACAAAGCTTTTTAGTAGTCTCATGTAGCCTGGGCTGGTCTCAGCCTTGTAACTAAGAATGCCCTTGAACTTCTGGTCTTTCTGCTTCTACCTCCTGAGTGCTGGGATCATAAGCATGCTATACCTGCATTGAAGGATCCTTTTAAGGACTTAAAAGGATTCAATAAACATTTATTGACCAAAAAAAAATCTCTGCCAGGCAGTTAATGCACAAACTCACAACTGATGAAAATACAGAGAATATGTGGCTACAGGGCTCACCCCTAAAATGGACATCTTTATCACATTCACCCTCCTCCTGCCAAGCCTCAGGGAGCATCCCAGAAGAGCAATGGAAAGAATGTAAGAGGTTGGGGATGAGTCTGTGAAACAGTGTCTTTTGGGTGTGACATGGCCAGTACACTCGTGAACTCTGAGCAGCTGTGGTTATTGCACAAGTGTGGGCCAGTTGGCATATGATAGGCATATGGGCCAATGAGACCCTATCGCTGGAAGGACTGTTGACAGTGTTGGCCAGGTGATGGGTGTTACTGTCTTCAGTGGTGTAGCTGCTGATAATAAGTTGTCCATGCCACAATAAATAAACTCCCACCCTTGATCCTGCAGGAATCTTAGTGGGTTAAATTCAGTGAGTCACACAAAAGATATGAAGGGGGCGGGAGCATCACTTGGGAAGAGGCAGGGTTTCAGCAGAAGAAAAAGAGAGATGACACAGGGTAATAGGTAAAAAGAATGAGAACTTGTGTGTGTAGTGTGTAACTCAAAAGGATAAAAACAGATTCTTAATCTCTGTCTGCTTTAATAACACTCTCATGCTACAAGTAAGGCCTTTTCTGAAAAACTTTCATATTCAAATGTGAATGTTTTATTTAGAAAGACTTATTGGCCCACAAGCTGATCTCCTCTTCAGATCTCTTGAAAATAGCAGTTTGTTAGGCTAATGCTTTCTCTTACAGAGTTCTTATCCAAGATTAAATTGTGAATTTATGCTTCTCATCTGCCATCTACTAGTTAGGATTATTGGCTAACTTTGTAAACCAGCATGAAATAAGACTGATTTCTCATGGAAAGCAGTTATGCCTAGAGAAATAAAATATTTTTCCCATGAAGCAATTGGTATATATTTGTCTAGCTAGCAAATAATAATGATGACGACGATGATGATGATGACTATTTCTAGGCTAGTTATACAAATATCTGGCCTGATTATCTGTATGTCAAGCAATTTTTCTCTTTCATCTTGTACAGAATGCCCTTTTGTTATTTATTAGTTAGAAACTGAATAAATATAAATAGATTCATATGCCAGGTATAACTTTTTAGTAGTTTTCAAAGTTTCTTAAAATTAATTCAATAAGCCTTAAACTTAGAATTACCCAAAATATTCAACACTGTTTTTAAATCGCAGCCATTTCCACTGCTAACAAAGCTAATGAAGAGAGATTGAAGCGGCTGCAGAAATCAGCCGACTTGTACAGAGATCGCCTTGGACTGGAAATTAGAAAGATTCATGGTACGCTTATTGCTGTGACTGGTATATATGGTATGTAGAAGATTAGAAATGGGGTGTCTAGAGAGGAGAAGAATCTAAGAGAGATTTTCAACTAAACCAGTAACCACATCATTAGGTTTTTAGAAAACAGGCCAATGCCCTCTTTTTAATTATCTAAATGTAAGTGTTACTGCTTTATTTATCTAGTAATTTAATGAAAGAAGTTTGACATGGTTGTCAACATGCAAATACCTTCTGTTCTTGGTTTTCACTGGCATTTGTGTCATCTCCAGATGCCTTAAGAATGGTGATTGTGAATGCTGGTGTAATTACTCATTCTATTAATATAGTGCAATTTATTCCATCTTTTATAAGTTGAATTGCTAAGAGCAGTTGGATTACATCTGTTGACTAGCTTTAGACATGCTACATAAACTTTCTCACTTGGGAGGATCCTTTCTTAGATGGGAATTACTAGGTTAAAAAGCACATGGATGTTTTTATTGCTGTTATATGTTACTTATACATATGTATATGTTAATTGAGTAAATGGATACTGTTTTGGAGTTTCCTAAGATTGCCTTCAAACTTGGTGAGTCACTGAGAAGACTCAGTGTATGTACTGGTCGTTCTTAATTCATGGGCAGTGTATTTTAAGACATGCAGTGGATGCCTGAACTAGTTAGTAATGAATCCTATGTATATTTCCCCTCATTTGCATACTTACAATAGATAAGTTTATATTTTATTTGTTGCATTTTTTAAAAATCAATTGTTGTGTGTGTGTTTGCGTAAGTGCATGTGTGTCATTGCACTTTGGAAATGAGAGAAAAGGTTGGGAGAATCGGTTCTTCCATTTTGTAGATTTTGGGGATTGAATTCAGGTCATCAGGCTTAGTGGCAAGTGTCCTTACCTGCTGAGCCATCTCCCAACATCCCCTCCCCACTTAGCTGTATTTTATTTATTGTTATTGTGTGTTTATGATGGTGGGAAGGTTACAGGGTGTGTGTGGAGCCAAGTAGCATCCTCCATTATAAACTGGTAAAAGCAAAGTGTTTCCCTGACTCGTGAGAACTGCTTAAGCAGATGAATTGAGCCAAAGGAATGGATGATAACAACCTGTTGTCTCCAAGTAGGGAGTATCAGAACTGAAATAAACAAAAGAGTGACAAGCTGGTGCCCACTGCAGAACTGATAGATTGCTTGGTGCTGGGGCACGGGGGAACAGCAACCCACAAATGATTGAAACAGTACTCATTGCTGATCAGTGAGTGAGAGTGAGAGAAGTGCTCTCCCCTCTTCTGTGTACTCAGGGATAGGGAAAAGCCCAGATTAAGCCCTTCGGTGTATTTAGCTGAGTATGTTACCAAATCTTGTCTTGGACTGCATGTCATTCATTTCCAGTGCTATTAATAATCTAAGTCTGGTGTGCTGTTACTTCATTTTGAAGTTGGATGCAAGATAAGTCTTTCCTAAGTTTCTGAAGATTTCCTTTTATAACTAAGAATCTTAAATGATTAATTTTTTATGCTATTGAAAAAACTAAAGTGTGTGTGAATTTTTATTTTGTGGGAGCCAACTTGAATTTCTACCAGACATTTACTTCTTTGGAAGCATGTCAAGGTTTCTTTTTTGTTTGTTTGTTTGTTTGTTTGTTTTTTAAATAACTAGAAAAATATAAAACGAATTCATTTAACAATATGGATTTTAGTGTACTAAAATATGTATAAAGCAAAACTAAGCTGTTTTAGCCATTTTAAAGTGTACAATTCGTGATATTAATTGCATCTACAGTGTGTGATCATCATCAACCAGCAAAGATTTCTGTATTTCTTTTATCACTCCAAACAGAAATTTTGTAATATCATCATCATCATTATCATCATCATTAGCTCTCAGTAACCTTGAATTTATTTTTTTTTTTGTTTCTGTGAATTTATCTTATCTCTTCTAGCTATTTTACATAGTAGAATCAGAATATTTATACTTCTGCATCTTAGCATTATATTTTCAAGGTTTGTCCATGCTGCTGCAGTTATATATGAGGGTTTGTTCCTTTTTGTGTCTGGGCAATGTTTTTACATATGTATAGATATATAATGTACATATAAATGTACAGAAATATACAGATATATACATGTATACTATGTGTTTTAACTGTTCATCTACGGGACGGTGGGTGGTGACAACACTGGATTGTTTCCACTTCGGGTTACTGTGAATATTACTATTTTGAAAATTGACATACAGTGACCTGCTTAAATATCTGCTTTTGTGTTCTCCAATTGTAGGAGTTTTTAGGAGTATATTCTGTGCTTTCAAGCCTTAGTGGATATTTTATTTGCAAATATTTTCTTTCATTTTGTGAGTTGTTTTCATTTTCTTGATAACATCCTTTGAAGGAAAGAAGGAGTTTAATGTCAGTGATGTCCAGCTTATCCATTCTATTTTTGTTATCTGCTTATATGTCATTTAAACTAACTTGTAAGTTCTGTGTTTGAAGATACTGGTTAAATGAATACATGGCAGTGCATATACTGATCAAAGACGGGGCAGGGTGTGTGTGTGTGTATAAGAGAAAGAGAGAGAGAGAAAGTTTATCTCCACTGACAATATTGGTCTTCTGAGTATTCTCATGGTTTAATATCTTTCTTCAGGTGATAAATTGCAGTTTATATTCACTAGTATTGATCCTAAGAATCCTGAGAGCCCATATATGTTTTCTCTGAAGCTCAATGAAGCCAGGGAATATGAAGGTATGTATATATTCCTGTCTCTTAACTTGTGTTTTAAGATTAGTGCCCTCAATTGTCATTTAGCTCATAATATAAAATATGGAAAGCAGTGTTTGCACAAGCTGTTTCCTTTTCAGTTCTTCTTGAGTTACCAACTTCTGAAGGAAATTGAATGTAGTTTTGCTTATGTAGATGGATTTAGGGGCCCTAATAAGTAACATCTCCAGGATGACACAGCATCATGGGGACTGAAAACTAAAGAAAGTTGATTGTATTTTATATACAATTTTGATTTCCCTTGCAGAGAACTTAAAGCTAAAACTGTGAATGACTTGTGAATATGAACAGTTTATTCACTGTCAGTTTGTGTAAAAAAATCAATTTTAAAAGGTTTTTTCATCCTGAAAATCCTACACATTCACAATGCAGATTAGGTACTGGTTCTGCAGCAGGTCACAGAGCTTTTAATTTATAGGGAATCTGTTTGATTGCTAACAGTATGGACACTAAGAAAGTGAAAGTATGTTTGTTCCTTTTTTATTCTTCTAATCCTTTATACAAACTTTGACTAAAAATGATTCTTGAGTCATTATACCTGTGATTATTTTAAGACATTTATAGCTGGCAGATGCTGGTTGGCTCTCTAAGGCCGTGGTGATTCACTGTCTTCCCATAGGATTCAGATTTTAAGAATCTTCATCTACAAAATATTAGGATTTTCTTTTTAGTAGTTGTCTTTCAATCAGATAAGTACTAGATATTAAAAACCAAGCCCTCCAAACCTCTTACCTAATTTTTCAATTTCTCTAAATTGAATATTATTAGTACCTGGTCTATTGGTGATGGTTAGTGCTAATTGTCAACTTGATAAAATCTAGAGTCACCTGCATGTTGTGGGTGATTATCTTGGTTGTATTAATTTAGGCAGAAGACCTTACTGTAAGTGGTGTTATTTTCTGGGTGGGATCCTAGACTGTGTAAGTAGAGAAAAGGAACTGAGCAGGAGCATGCATGCATTGCTCTCCACTTCCTAAATGTGGGTACGAGGTGACCAGCTGCTTCACGCTCCTGCTCCCTTGACTTCCCCCACCATGGCTGATTGACATTTGAACTGTGAGCCAGAAAAGGCCTTTCTCGGTTGCTTTTGTCAGAGTATCATAGCAATGGGAAAAACAACTTAAAGACACTCATAGTGTTTGATAGTGTATTAAAATAAAACTCACAGAATAAATTTTGAACCAAGTTCTCTGCTATTTTTCTGTTGTGGTCCTGTCCAAACAATCTCTGCCAAAGCCACAAATCTAATATGGTCAAGTTCTTCCACCTGAACAAAGATGATTGATAGTAGAAAGAGCTGGATCGTTTTTTCTTTGATATCTCTTATTGGAGATTTGCTCTATTGTCCGATCATGTACAACTGACGTGAGAATCATTTTGTCTCATTTAATTAATGGCCCCTGTAAATACTGCACTTAGAACAGCAACCTTGTTCTCCACTGATTTCCATTGCATTGTAAAATCTTTGGTATTTCTTTCCAGAATCATAAATTATTAAGAATTGGCATTGAGGCCAGGTGTGGTGGCTCATGCCTTCAATTCCAGCACTTAAGAGATAGAAGCAGATGGATCTCGGAGTTGAAGGCCAGCCTGATCTATATAAAGAGTCCCAGCCAGCCAGACCTACATAGTGATACCCTGTCTCAAAAAAAGAAAAAGGAAAAAGGAAAAAAAAAAAATTGGCATTGAAAGTTGTGCCTTTTTTCATATTGTGACAAGAAACTCAGACCAAAGTTTTGCACAGAAAATGACTTAATAGTTAAATGTATATATGAAAGATGATGGGAAATAGCTTTTGGTGTCACTCAGCTCTCAATCCCTTGGATACTATATTAAGATTTAAAGCTGGATTATAGTATTTACAATTTGAATATTTGGGAATTAAGCAAAGGAAAAGGCTAAAAGATAATTATGAAATTCAAATGTATTAGTTTATGCTCAAGGCATTTCAGTTAAGTATAATTGTCATTCAAATCAGGTGAGAGCCTGTGTTAGGAGCACTTCCCCACATATCCACACAGCCCTCATTTAAATTATCTTCTTTTTCCTCTAGTGTCTGACTGTATGCCTCATCTTGAGTGCCTAACAGAATTTCAAGAGAAAGTCAGGAAGACCAACAATTTTTCAGCGTTTCTTGCCAATGTTCGGAAAGCTTTTATAGCCATGGTTTATAATTGATGTAGAAATAATATGTGATGGTTTGTTCTTTGTTATTGTATATATCCTAAAGGAATTCTTATTTCTTGTCCCTTTGTAGTTTTTCAGTGTTTTTGTGTGGTATGAAGGAAACTAGAATACATCATCCCAAAACATGCCACTTTGACATAACATTTTTGAACTTAAAGCCATTAAGCAGCAGCAGTTAGAAAAACTCTGTGCCCTCCTCCAATTTGCCTAAACATGAGACCCAAAATTATAAAAGTATCTAGCCCCATACCCACAAAGAAAGATGGAAGTTAATCACTAAAAAGAGGTCATTTATCACTTGAGACATGGCACTGGAGGAGTTGACAAGCCTTGCTTCATTAGTTTATTCCTGTAATTCATTCTCCTTAATTCCCCATCTGTGGAAGCCAAAAGCCAAGCCTGCTGTCTGTCTTGTCAAGTGTGTAAAACTCTCCCATACTCTGTTGAAGCTGCGGTGTAAACCTGAGTTCCAAACCACCATTTGGAGTTCTCTTCTGTTAGGTTCTCCTGTTTATACTGCATGTTTTAATAAACTTGCCTACTTGTGAACCAGTGTTTGTAACTATCCCTTAACTATGAATTTGTGAGGATTGAAGAGAAATGGTTTCCTCCCTCACAGGTCATTATTTTCATTAAAATCATAGGGTGAAATTGATAAAGTAAAACATTTCCTTTAAAAAGTAAAGCAAGACTTGATGACATGATTCACTGGGTAAAAGTACCTGTCACCAAGCCTGATGACCTACATATTAGAAGAGAACTGACTCCCAAAAATCGTCCTCTGACTAACATCTATGCCATGGCATGTGTTCTTGCATGCATACACACAACTTTAAAAAAATTTAAATGAAATATATTTACAATTCATTATGTTTTGTAAATTAAACACAGAGGTCAACATTAATATTTGGTCCTCTGGAAGAACCTCAAAGGGACGAGGAGGGACTGAATTCAGGTAATGGACATGAGTCATGAAACAGGACATAAAGTCAGTCATTTCCTAGCTGTCATGGAGTTTTGTTTTTGCTGGTGGATAAATGCATAAAATATATTTGATAATGAAAGTGTAAAACTGAATGTGAGGCTTCACAGCTTCCATTCTGAATGCCTATTATAACTGCTGAGGCATGTAACTTGGTCTGGTTAATTTTGGTGTGTGATGTTTTTATTTACTTGCAAGGTTTTTTGTTAATTTTAAAAAAAAACAAAAAAGAACAATCTTGGATTGCTCTTCTAGGTTTTAAGTTATGGTTCATATAATTTATTTGAATTCCTTGATGTTTTACTATTTGTATCAAATAATACTGTGTTAGTTATAAGCTAGACAGAAGTGTAGTAACACAACATTAACAGGAAAATAATGAGAGGATTTTAATGAATGCAAATCTGTAAGTTCTAAAGGACATTTCTATCTGGCAGAGAAGTAAAGATGTGTGATCCATCAGCACCATGACTTTCATTACTAGAGTATGTGATTGTCATTTCTGCAAGCTGCTACCATAACATCTCTATTATGCATTGCTGCCTTTGGGGGAGTTTGAGAGCCTACCTGCTTTCATTCTCAAGCCTTTTTTATTAAAGGACATTTGAAGAAGTTGCATAAAAGTCCCATTTTGGCCTGTAATCTCAGAACTTGGAGGCAGAGTCAGAGGCAGGCAGATCGCTACAAGTTCAAAGCCAACCTGGTCTATATAGTGAGTTCCAGGTCAGTTACATAGTGATATCCTGTCTCAACACACACACACACACACACATCAAAACAAAATAACAGAAGTCCCATTTTGATGGGCAGTGTTGGGTTTTTCTTTTCACTCAAACTAGGTTCTTGTTACTATTAATGTTCCTTCCACATTAGAGTGTTCCTTCCACAATGACCTAGTTTCCCAGTTGGCAAAAAAAGTTTCCAGACAGGACAGCAGACATGAAATTTCACACACCTCCTCTTTGCCTTATTTGCTTTTTGTCAGATCTCAAATCTGGCTCACATTTGACCTCACTCTAAGAGCTATTGGAGTGCAGGGACTGATAGGTCATGAACCCTGGGTGAAACTTCTTTCTGCCCTGAGACCTTCTGCTGAGGGTCTACACTTGACTTCTGGTCTCATACCCCTCTCTAACCCCACAGACTTTTGGGCCTGGCTCTGGTCCTTTATTTTGCTTCTCAACTGTGTCTATCACATTGTATCTTGCTTGCCTGTCAGTTTTGGCTTTGATCTGTGTTCTTTGTTATTTACTAGGCTTTGCTTGACCCTTTATAGGCCCGCTGTGTCTTGTTGCTACGCAAAAACTAGAGGAAAAAAAGGCATCAAATCTTACTTATTGTGTGCTTCCAGATAATGATGTGATTTCAGACAAACGGCTAAAGTCACTCTGGATAACCGTCTCCATTTTGTCAGGGGTGGATCATCTCTGTGGTTTTAGATTTTAGAAATTCTAGGAACCCGTAAACTTCTATGCCTCATTCAATCCAACTGTTTTTTTATTTGACTCTGTTTCAAGCTAATAACACTGAGTGCAGAGCATTGTGAATGCAGGTAGGTCTCTACCACCCACTGCCTAAGAAAAACTTGCAAAGATGGTAACTGTTCCTCTTTATTTGCACCACATTGTTTACAGAATGTGTCAGGTCACCTGTGTGCCCAGTCTTATTTTATGCCTTCGAAGGCAGCTCCTCCACATAGGCAGCAGGAAAATGGCCTTTCTTCCCATTTAAAGAGCCAAACCACCACCCTTCTTCTTTCTTCTCATGTATGGTCACAATGTCTCCTGTGAAGACATACACTGAATTAGACAGATGCTTCTGTGGAACTTGAGTACATGTCAAGTAAAAGTTGATAAGAGTTTTTGAGAACATTCTATATCTGAGGAACTGCTTGTTCACATCACTTCCTGCACTTGATTCAGACAAAGCAAAATTTGTTGAGCACTTTGCATGAAATAGCCAAAAGCCAGAGAATGCTAGAAAGAGGGAAATGAACTACTGAGCTATGCTAAGAGTTTGCATAAAAACAGAATTATGGTAGAATTGTGTAGCTAGCTCACTGTACAGTGGATAGATTGTCAGCAAACTCTTGCTGACCACACTTTAAGGATTATACATATTGGTGGCCATGATAGTTTAGAATATTTCACTGGAAGTGTTTCTACTAATACTTTTCCTTAAAATTTTGATAACTCCTATGTCACATCTGGATTCAGTCTGAACTTTTGGCAGTTTTACATAGAAATCTAGCCTCCATTCATTAATTTAGATAATTTAGTAAAACACCAATTTGGAGACAATAATTTATGGAAATGATTAAAGCCGAATTCCTAATACAGTTTTTATCTAATTTTCTATTGCTTTTTAGAAAAAGTCACTATGACCTCAGTAACTGTAAGCTTAACCGGTGGCCCAGAGTGCTTTGGTTAAGCCTTGGTCTCCAAAGAATTCTTTTTCTCTGGTGCTGTTACTGTTTGAATATGAAGTGTGTCCCCCAAAAGGTCTGTATGGAAGGCTTAGTCCCTAGATGGTGGTGTTGGTCAGAGACAATTGGATGACTTCATTAATTCATTCATAGTGAATGGCTTATTCAAAGATCTGGATGCAGGAAGGTCATCGAAGGGCTTGCATTTGAAGGGCATCTCTTGTCCCTGACCCTTTCCTCTCCTTCTTCCCCCTCTCTGTCTCTCACCATGTCTATGTCTGTCTGTCTGTCTGTCTGTCTATCTCTTTCCTTGCTACCAAGGATTGAGCTGCTTTCTTCCATTGTTACAATCTTCAACTATAAAGTTTTCTGCCTTTTCACAGACTTTGAAAGCCAAACAGACTGAAACCTTGGGAGCCAAAAGCCAGAATAACCATTTCTTCTCATAAGCTGTTTTTCTCAGATAATTTGTCACAGCTCTGAAAAGCAGACTATAGGGCTGCTTCCCATACATCAAAGTAGAAATACCCACTTCAGGATCCAACATCTGCTTTTCTTTAGCGTAGTTCTCAGGTATGTATGTCTTTTGCTCACTCTTTCCTGCTCAGCTTTGTTCTGAAGGTACAGGTAATGGTGATTGTCTTTCTATCATGTTTTTCTGTTTCTTTTCATGGGAGCTCATACTAATTTTGACTTCTCTTTCTCTAAAGAACTGTCTCAGGTCAGTAGGTTGTTTGATAAAATGTAAACACATTCAGATAAATGACTTGAAATTATATTGTGCTGTGTTCTTGTGCTGTTTCATTGAAAAGAACTACTTAGAATGTGAAGCGTAAGTGGGCTTTGCAACCAAGAGAGAACTGATACAAACAAGATAATCGTTTAATGTAAACTTTGAAACTTAAACTCAGGACCCTTGAGTTCTTGAGTAGTCTCTGGGAAATTTGTTTTTCACTCATAGAAAAGGAAAAGTAATTGCCTGGTGAAATCTGACTAACCTGTAGTGATTAGAAAGTTCCCTATAAACAAGAGCAAGCATGCCAGATACTTGGAGCCTCGTTCTTCTCAGCTATAAAACGGGAATAAACAATATCTGTCTCAGGGGCTCCTGTGAATAATAGAATAACATGTTTGCAACAGTGTCTGGCACATAGAAACATGGAATGACTGTTAGCTGTCATCTGACACAAAATCTACCTTGATTTTCTGTTGTTCTGGAAGCCATATCCTGGTTATGAATAATAAGCTTTCTTTTTCCTGGGCACATGTATATGTCTCTGCCTTAGCTTGGACATCCAACTATAGATACATGAAGAAAATGGGGGCTGGACACTTGTACTTATTTAAGAATGTTGGTTTATATAACCTTCTAGAAAAATGAAGGGATCTGATTTTTTAGAGTGGCACTAAGTTATTTTCTGAGACATAGGAGCACAAACATTAATCCAGGCATCAGTGGACTCAGATTCTAGAACTTTCTGTCATACTAAGGAAGACATCACTTTTCTGCAACTCTACCATCTGAAAAAAAGTTGGAGCTATATCTCCAATGAATCCCCAACAGTGGCATTCTGCCCAAGGTAGCAATGTGATTAAGGGCATGACTGAGTTCTAAATCAAATCCTGCACTTTACCTGCTTGTGATTTTAGCCAGAGGACTTAACTTTTCTGTGTGTCATTCTTCTCAGCTATAAAACAGAGGGTCTATGAATAATAATTGAATGATATGATTGCAATAGTGTCTGACACAAACATGAAATGACGGTCAGTTGTCATTATTATCTGAGCCTTAGTTCCATGGGCTTTATCCTTGTGTTCTAAGAATGACTGTAAACCTGGGAAGGATTTTATTCACAGGATGAATCTCAACATAATAAAGCAATTAAAATACTTGAGAATGAGTCTTACCTTTTTCCAAATTCAACTCATCTTCTTGCCTGGCTTGGAAAGCATACAAGGCCTTGCAGAGATGGTTGCTGACTTGGGACACACCAGAAGCTAGAATTTTGGATTAAATTGTAGTTACCATGCTGACTTAGTAGGCAAAATGGACATGAACAGAAATTCTTTAATAGTATGGTGCATAGTTTAAATTTTCTCAAAAGTTTTATAATTTTTTCTAATTTATTCCTTGGTTTAATAAGCATCTGTAATATATCGAACATACCTAGGCATATTATATAACCAAAACCTAGATTGTGACACAAGAAATAATAAATCTGGTGGAAAAAACTACTGTTGTACTAGTAATGATGGTGATTTAAAATTATGTGCACAGTGGATATCAATAGGCAATGTATATAGTGGCTGCATTTTTCTTTTTAAAGCACATCAGCTTTGCCATTCAGGTAGGGAATATTTGGAGTGTATGCTCATCATCATCCCTTGTTGCTTAAGGAACTGTTTCTCAAAAAAATTCACTGGTGGCTTTTGCATAGATTACATGGATCTCAGTGCCTTGGGTTTTGTTGAAATTCTTTTTTTGTCCATTGCTAATCAAGAAATGGAGAGCTGAGATTATGGTATGAGTTGAGAAAGCAACCTGTGTGCATGTATGTATGTATGTTTCTGTGTGTGTGCACACATTCATGTATAACTTCTCATGTTATAAAAGGATTTTCCCCACTTGCAAGCTTCATCACTCCCTCCTACCTCCTTTACTACCTTTTTACACAAAACTATAGAGTTTAACTGAGAGGTAAATTTCTTTTTAGTAAATACAGGTAAATATGGCTTAGTGCTTTACCCATCTGACACAACCCACAATTATTTTGAACATTGGATTACCTGAAGGTGGAGAGCTTGGGTCATTCTGTCTACCAGAAGGTGGCTTGCTCATAGTTTTCTCTAATCTCTTTGTCAAAAGAGGCCGAGATATTTTTACATAAGTATGAGAGTGCTCCTGTTAAAGTAGATTTTATAAAAAGAAAGCAACTTTAGACAACTGTTCATGAAACATTGTTCTCTGTAGGTTATTTCCTTGGGATTTGTGTATATGTTTTTAATGGGGATGATGCATAAATAATCAAAACATGTCTCAGACCGTCTGTGTTTAAGCTTTCTTGTTCCAAAGGCAAAATGTTTTCAGGCTTCCAATAAAATGACTGAGACCATCTTAGAGCTCATGACTCCTCTCAAAGAATACTGTCCCTTCATCACCGGATGTTTGGTTACAGTTCCCCTTCTGAACGGTAATGAAACCTGTGACAAGCACTAGCTGTCTACACAGGAGCCCATCAATTCCCCAACAGTGCATTGCTACACAGACACCTGCAGTGGGGGGTAAAATTGTATTCATGTTATCCACATTAGATACTGTGTTAAACTGTGCCTTGGAGTACATTCACACTGTGCTAAGGTGAACCTGATGCTTATCATAAGATTTTACAGTCTAGGTCTGTAGGAATACCAAAATTTCAACTTAGAAATTTTTACAATAGAACATTAGAAAGTTAAAGTATGAGGAGAGAGAAGAAATTCTGGTTGTTTTTTTGTTTTTTTTCACTTGAGTAGTTTAGTCTTATTCCAAAGGATGTGTTCAGTTTGTATTTAGCTTTCAATGTGCTCAAAAGGGATAAAAGTAAGCTTATCTTAATCGATGCAGTAAGGACTTAGTGCAAACTTAAGTTATCTTGGGGTTTCTGCATTCCCTTAGCCCTTCCACCTGGCAAGCCCAGTTAGGACATTCCAACTGATCTCAGTGTTACCTTTTCTTTCCACTTGAAAATGCAGGTGCTGCAGGGATGGCTGGGTTTTGGCTTTTGCTCCAGGTCTGCTAACACTGTTGACAGTTTGTAAGAGTTCGCTTGCAAAAGGTCTAGTTTCAAACTGTTCTGTGGACACATCATATAGCCATGTGAAGAAATTTCAAGAGAATGAGGAACAGCTGGGTGAATAAAAGAATCTCAGGATATCTTTCAAAGGGAAACAGTTCTAGAAACCTGTTCACTCAGCTCACATAGTAATATACAAAAATACTGAAAGGAGAAGACCCTTAACATAATGCGTGAGGAAAGCCTTGGTGTGTTACTTCATCTTTACTCTTGAAATTAGGGCAAAGAAAACTAGTTCGCTAAGTTTCTAGGAAGTTTGTGTCTATAAGAAACTTTAGGTAATTTCTATTGAAGAACAAGAAAGAAAAACCTATTGATTTGGGAAGGGACTCAAACCATGTGACTGTTTTAAAGAACCAAGTATATCAGCACTATCCACCAAAATGCATGGAAGCGTATATCCAGAAAATGTTTAGCAGAACTCAAAACTGGAAACTATCTGCATAGTATTCCAGGGTATTCATATATAAAATCCCTAGTTACTCCTTGTTTTGGCTTTGAACTGAACCTTGAACCTTAAACTAAAACCTGGTAATGTTTTCTTTCCACACTGTTCAGTCAGGAGCAATCAAATTACAATCAAATTACAAAATACATATTGGAAGGGTCTTTTGCAACCCCTTTCTCATCATTCTATTACTCTGGCGTAGTATTTGTAACCCTCATGTCCCAACTAAAAAGTTACTTCCCTTCAGGACCGGCCTCTAATCTCAGCACACCTAAAATGAAAGCCGAACTCCCCACACCTCTGTTATTAGGCTCACATTACAGTGCATTTGAAAGCATCAGTGGATGCCCGGGAGCTCTCTTAGGAACCATTTCCATGTCCGTCCCCCATCCCCCACCCCCACCCCACCCCCAGTCCTGTCGTCGTTTCGTGTCCCTCCCCCCCCCCCCCCCCCAATCTGCAGATAACATCTACTCTGAATGCCTCTTTGCCAACATTCTTGATTCAAATAGGGCACTTCCAGGTCCAGGAGACAATGCAACAGGAAAGAATTTAAATGAAGCCAAGCTTCGTCTCTAAGAACCCTTCCTTGGATACTACAAAATCTGTCAACACCACCAGCATCCCTCTCTCCAGAGGCAAAGCTTGTCTAAGGCAGTTACACTGCATTTGGCATCATGCTTCATGTTTGCTCATAGACATCAGGAGCTCAGGGTGTAACTCTTCCCCTTCTGTAAGTTAGGTTAGTTTGTGAGCAAGTGATCCTGATGCATGTTTGCTGCTGATAATGACAACAAAATGCCATGTAACTGAAGAAACTGGTGCCATATTTTTAATGACTTTATTTTGTTAAATATATGCATTAAATTAGTTAATTAAACATTTTGTGCCATCACGGAAAACGCCCTACAGTGTTGTGTTTTATGATTTCCTGTAAATTACACCCACTTGGCATTGCAGTAGTATTTCAGATCTCTATTCCCAAGCAAACAGATTTAGGCCTTTTCACAGAAAGTGTTAGGGTAAGTTTTGCAGCAGCCTTTCCACTAATGGAAATCTATACTAAATACACACATACACACTCACACACACATGTGTGTGTGTGTGTGTGTGTGTGTGTGTGTGTGTAAAATTATAGCTGGCTGTATCTGCTGGCTTTCATCAAACCACTACTGACACTACCAAACTGGGTAGGATTATGAGATACCTACTTCCGCAAGAGAGTTAGGCTTAGTAAAGATTGCATTCTCAGATTCCTGAATCCTTCAAATATTACCAAAAATGACCGCTCCTCCTAGATTCTTCTTGTATTAATGAACATGAGCCCACTTTTCATCATTCAAACCACAGCACAAGCCCCTTTCCAACATCTTCCCACTCCTACCCTAATTCCTCCAAAATTTAACCACTAAAATAGCTCCCTGTTTCCTCAGAGGCCTTTGCTCCACCCCAGTCCTGTGGCCCTCTTCCTGATTATAACCCTATCTTTTTTTTGGTGTTTTTGGAGAACTCTGATGCCAGCTGAAGGACAAATGGAAAGTAAATCTTATTAACAACTTGAGCTGTGCCTCCACTCATGGTGAAGCTGCACCCTAATATGCCCAATGTGAGCTAAGAATTGAGGTACATCTCACCGGCTGAGTATCCCCACCTAGCCTGGCAGACCCTAGACATGCTCAGGACCATGCATTAGCTTACACTGGGAAAAATCACCCCGTGCATAACAGAGTGAGGACATTCTCACGTAATAATAATCATCAAGTTGAACAAGATGGCAGTCAGGTTTTGAGCCCCTTCTCTGAGCACTGCAGTGGCATTTCTAGACAACAGTTCATCCTCAGAAAGCTTTATGGTTAAGTATCAATATTCCCATTTTACAGATGAGAACTCTAACAGCCCTGGTTTCTATGACTAGCAAAGCTAAATGCAAAGACAGGCTCTGTGAGTGGCAAGCCAGTGGTTTCCACCACTGTCAGGGTCGAAGTACCTCTGACTTCACTGAGGAATGCTTCTACTTTGGAGAATTCTGTTAGAACACAATTGTGTTTCTCTTTTACAGAAAGTGAAGTAAACATTTCTAGGTGGTAGGAGTTCTCCAGATCCCTCAAACTACTCGTGAAGGAACTGGCTGTCTCAGCTCTCCCATGAAATTGTTCTGTTTTGAGAGAAAGGAGCAGCAAACACAATAAGCGGGCTGGAAAATAAATTTTCTAAAAATAACCCTTTCATCACGAAACACACTTTACAAATACTTACCTCGTCCATTAAGGCCTCTGCGTCTTTCTGGCTCTTGGCATCGGAGAAGGAGGAGCTGCTGGAAAGTGCATTAAGCTTTTGCTCCAGGCCTGAAAATGAAACTACATTCTAGGTTGCCCTTTACCAGTCCTAGTGGGTCATAACGGGATAGTCACCTTCCAAGAGATCCTGAAGGCTAGAAGTGATACCCATGGAACCTCCTACATGGCTGGGGGTTGGGGATGGGGTAGGGTTCTTTGTCACAGGGCTTTACTCAGTGGATATGATAAGTGAAGATATAGTTCATTTATTGCTACCCTCGTTTGATGAGAAATACTGGTGCTTAAAGTATCTGGGATTTTTGAAAATTCTGAGTTTCCCTTGGCCCATCCCAATGTTCCTCACATTTTATGATTGTGCCAGGTTCTCCCCCTTGTTCTTTTTATGTCTCCACATCTTCTACCTCGGATTTCCTAGTTATGTCACAATGAAGTCATGGTCCATGAGAAACTGGCCCTGGATCACAAATGTGTGGCTGTTTTGTTGTCTGTCCTGCTTTGGAATTATTTCACATTCTAACACCTCTGACTTCTAAGTACGGGATTTAACATGAATAACTTTCAAAAGTTAGTAAAACTACAGAAATGAAACCCCCAAACCACGTTTAAATTATACAAATTGTCTTTCATCCTAGCCACCGTGGGAAACAGTAAAATTGTACATTTCTAAAGCATGGCTGTGAACTACTTACATAGTTCTCATAAATGGACCAAAGTGTCCTTTTAGATTTTTTTGTTTTGTTTCTTTATTTTGATTTTTTGAGATAGGGTCTCACTCTATCCCAGGCTGACCTTCAAGTCACTATACAGCCAGCCTGGGTTCCAGCTCATAGGCCCCCTGAGGACAGGGATTATGGGTGTGTGCCCACACCTGACTCTTTAAGTTCTTGTATTCTTTATTAATGGTGTGTGTGTGCATATGCATGTGTGTGTAAGCCATGTGGACATATATGCTACTGCATATGTGGAGCATCAGAGGACACCTTGGTGGACTTTTCTCCCTTACACCTTTACAGGGATCCACCGTACATTATCAGGTTTTCAAGGCAGGTGTCCTTACCACTGAGTTAGCTCACCAATCCTACATCTGACTTTAATTTTTTTCCTTTTATTCAAAACAACTTAGATTTAATATGCAGTTCTTTAAAAGAGAGAATCCCTGCCCTACTCTACAAAAGCGAGTGAACCCTAACTCCAAGTAAAGCTTCTGAGTGTGACTTACTATGTTCCTTTATCTGGCACGTCAGGACATTATCACAAGCCAGGCATGGCTGGACAAGCTTGTAACCTCAGTGCACAAGGGACAGGGCCACCAGAATGGTCTCAGGTGTGAGGCCAGCCTGGTCTGCTCTACATAGTGAGTTCTGTGGCATGAAAATCACACACCTTCCTTGTCCTTTGAGGCCTTTTCAATGTCTCTTTGCAGTCTCAACAATTTCGGTTTTATTAAAGACTTCCGTCTTTCTTTATCCATTGTATTCTTTGGATCTTCTTCCTTTAGGAAGAAAAAAAAGACATTTAATAACTGAAGGGAAAAATGAGAGTTACTACTACTTTTTCTAAGACTCTCACTCATTATATTCGGTGGTTTTAACTTTACCAGAGGGGGCAAGATGAAGATAATCTTTGGCTCACACATATTGTTCTACCTGATTTTGGCCTGGTTAATAAGGAGACATCCCATTTGCAACTCACTAGTGCACAGCTGAGCATTTTAGTTAATAAAACAAATTGTTCTTGGAGGAAGAGATTTTATATTCAGTTTCTTGATAAATAAGCTATTTGTAGGATACATCATGCTTTGTGACATAATTTATCTTGATTCAAACTCAGCTCTTTTTATCATCTCTTGCCGGACCTGTGCGAGCCTCAGGTTGGGACTGCCTCAGGAGTGGAAAAAAAATGTTTGCTAATGTTGTGTTGGGACTGCTAGAGCACACATTCGGCCCCCCAGATGGTGCCCTGCCTGACTAGTTCCCGAAGCACAACATTAAGAGAACCAGCAAGTCAAGGCTGCATGTGAGCAGCAATAGCACAGGCACCGAGGCTGTAGACTTTACCAAGACTTTTCAGTCAAGTGATAGGGGGTCAAAGGGCATTCTACAGGAGAGACGAGCAAAGAAAGGAAGAGGGCTCTGTGGGAATTCTATCAGCAGCAATGCGAATTCGCTTGAGCAAAAATGGTAGAAGAAAATGTGGCCTGTGTCGGCTAGACTAGAGATTAGGGCTGGAGCTGCCAACTTTATGTGTTTTCGTTTTGCTTTGTTTTATTTTGAGGCAGGAGCTCACTATTTCATTCACTCCGTTGGGCTTGAACTTACAGCAGTCCTCCGGCCTCAGCCTCTTAAGTGCTAGTATTATAGATATGAGTCACAATAGCTGACAGTGTGTGAGTTCTCAGGCCGATTACTTCAGGGTTGGGTGAAAAGGAAGACAAATACAGGTGGTGGGGTGGGAGGTGGCTGGACATGGGTGGACAGCAACCCACAGAGGGATGGAGGAGCTGCTGAGGAGGGAGGAAAACTAAAATCATGGGCACTGGTGGTGAGCCTGGCTTTAGATAAATCGCCATGAAGAGGGGGTCACACAGATGGAGGGGGTCACACAGATGGAGAGTGAGAGCATCACCCCATATAATAGATTGACTACACGATTTTCTGTCTATATCATACAATATGTTTCTCTGTGTCTTTATCACACCTGCTTCTTACTCTGTGAGGTTGGTTGTGTTTTCCTCATTGAACCTGTAACACAGAGAAATGAAAGAAGGTCCAGGCTGAGACTGCCCGCTGTGCACTCCCGAGACACAAAAATCATTTTTGACCCCAGATTCTCTACCAGTAGCTCCTTCTCGGGGATGCCTGGAGTAGAGGCGTGTCATAGCTCTACTACAGTGTGTCGGCCAGTGTGATACCCTCAAGTGAGAGTTGACTAGCCTGTAAGGATACCCCACTTTGGCCTTAAGCCCTTCTTGTCGGAGGAATATGATCACAGTGTGGCTCCTGTACTGGCTGGGAACATCTAGTATTTAAACAAGCATTTCCTGGAATGCCAGCTCCTAACATTTCAATAGAATCCTTGTCGAATGTCCCAGAATAGTCTTACTTATCAATGGATTGGGTGGCAGTGACGTTTTAAAACTTTATTACATAGATTTATTTGCACGTGTTTGTGGAGGTCATAGGACAACTTGTGGGAGTCTGTCTGTCCTTACACCGTATGGCTCTTTGGAATGAAACTTATGGGCATGGCAGCAAGTGCCTTCACCTCTGAATTGTCTTGCCAGCCCAGTGGGGACATTTTAATTACAGTTGGTAAGAAAGCAGCAGGGATATTTCACTGTACATTTGCCCATCAGAGGGCTCACTGACAGTCCTGGAAGGAGAAGGCAACTTTCATCTTCATTCCAGTCTTCCCCTTCCTTTCTGCTTTGAACAAGTCAACTTGAGGACATTATGTTTCTGCATTCTGCCCTTCTTTTCCCAAGACTCATTAGGAAAAGGTCAGTACTGGGAGAGGCATATAGAACTACAATCCTTTGAACATGGAATTTACAGGATTTACAAATACCTCTACCCTTGTCACCTGCCCACCAAGTTAGGCGCTCAGATTACTCTCCTGTGTTGCTTGCCCCTGCCTGAGTACACATCACAGCAGTGGATAAAAGCCAGTCCATACTTACTGCCAATGTCTGTGATGTCAGACGCTGTAATGTTTAGCTCTAAGGCTGTCACAGCAATCCTAGCCAATCATTTAAGACAGATTTAGCTAGATAGTTGAATTCTAGGGCACTGAAGTTTCTTAAAAATCATAAATTCCCATGAGTATGTTGATTAAAAATAAACCATCTTAATTCCCTATATTGCAATTGAACGCTAGTTGAATTTCCCAGAGTACCCTTATTTTATTGACAAGTTGGGTGATAGGCATTTTCATTACTCCTCATAAAAAAGAACAGATGCGTTTCTCATACGCCTGCCCATCTGCAGCTAGAAGAGAAAGAGCCCACCCTCCCTTGAGTTTTGTTACCTCCCTTTCTGCTTTGCACAGACATTGCTGCTGATAGCACACTTTACCTTTGCCAAGGTAGGGGGAAAATGACTCAGTTAAAGAAACAACTGACTGCTTGTGTGGCTGCTGAAGTGGAGAGTTAATCTTGTCAGGATTCCAAGCTCTTGCCCGTCTGCTCCATTTTCCCTCCATCTCCTGTATTCTGAGTAGGGGAGTTCTTGGCCCCAGGTCACTTGTATGTTTAATCCGAAAGGAGAGCATAGCTAGGCTGGCTCTACGATCAGAGAGGCCTAAGAACTGGGAGAGAGCTTGGAAGCCTGAATGAGTTCAGCAGACAGCACAGAACAAAACTTCCAGAAGTCATTTTTACAGGTTATCAGTCATCAGCTCCTGGGAACGAGGTATGACTTGGCTACCATGTACAGGGCCCTAGGCTTAGTCACTCTTCTAACCTCCAAAACAGAAGGGAAAAAATCTAGGATTCTGGGGCCTGGAGTTCCAAGCTACTTTTGAGGCTGACACATGAAGTTTACTTGAGTCCAGAAGCTTGGAAGGAAAAAAAGAGAGAAGCTTGTGGGTTTGTTGTTGTTGTTGTTGTTGTTGTTGAACACTATAATTAAAAAGGCAAGCTCCTAGAGGTCAAAGAATTTACTCTAAGAAGATGAGCCTGTAGCTCATGCCTGTAATCCAAGTAAAAGAAGCAGGGTGACGGCTCTGATTAGAGAAAATGATCAGTTTTCAGCAATAAAGCTCATCCTGTAGCAGACTCTCCCAAGTGCCCTAAGAACAGGCAGTTTGGTCCCAGTTTTTCAAGGGTAGGGATCATAAAAAAATGCTGATGGTTCCCACCCTCAGCTCTGTGCAACCTTAACCTTAGAGTACGGGTTGCACTTTCTGGCTTCTGACAAACAGACTGGCGAGCCCCTGTGGGGAACAGTTTACAGAGCACCATGCTTTCTCTGAGGCTTTGGTTTTGGGTCTCTTGGGTCACTCCTACAGAGGGAAGCAGGCTACCATGTGTTGCAAAGCAAGAGATGGAAAGATTCACATTGAAAAAAAGTAAGAGAGTATATGTGCATGTGTATGTGTGTGTGTGTGTATGTGTGTGTGTATGTGTGTGTGTGTGTATATGTGCGTGTGTGTATGTATGTGATGTATGTGTGTGTGTATATGTATGGGTGTGTCTATGAGTGCGTGTGTTTGTGTGTGTGTGTACATGTGGATACAGAAAGTGGAGGTAGAAAGGGAACTATGAGAGGGAAGGAGGAGGTGGGGGAACAAGAGAGTAACGGATTATGTGTGAGGTGAAAGCAGAAGGGAAGACTGGGAGGAGGTGGGGGAATAACAAGAGAGGGTGAGGAGGAAGGCATAAGGCCATGGGGGAGTGGAGGGAGAAGAGCAAAACGTAATGGCCTATATGTTTGATGACGCTATGACAGAGTTACTTTTTATGAAAAGAAATGACATTTTCCGTTTGCAGCCCTTAAGACCCCCCAGAGCTCTGCCAAGTCGCCTAAGTGAACTTGGAAATTAAGCCTTTCCTTGTAGAGCTTTGAGATGTCTCAAGTCCTTCACCCTTGTTGCCATATGAGGGATTCAGAGGCCCCAGCTGTGTTACTCCTAGATTCCTGACACAAGTAGACTGTGAGACATCAAATGTTTAGGCCAGGAAATTTGGAGTCAACTTGCCGTTTGTGTAGAAAACCAATACAGTGGTCACTTAGAGATCACTGAACACGTCTGCCTGGGATTACTCTTACAACAGACTGCCATGATTTAAATGTCCCTCAAAGTTCATCAGATTGAAACAATTCCCCAAAGCAGAAGCGTGAGAAGATGGGCTTTCAGAGGAGATTGGAGCTGAGCTCTCTCTTGTGAATGGAACGTCACAGTGGTGGGAATGAGTTTGTTGTAGAAGCAAGTTGAGCCCTTGCTCTCTCCCACGTGGTGCCATTTTCCTGTCCTGTTAGGATGTACCAGGAAGACCCACCACAGATCCATGGCTGCGCCCAGGTCTTCCCAGCCTCCAGAACACTGTGCCAGCTAAGTGCCTGCCTTCTGTCAGTTACCACGGCTGTCCTATTCTGTTCTAGCAGCATGTTAGACTGATAAGACAAAGACCCAACAAAACTCTAAAACTCAATGTCTTTCATTGAAGAGAATACTACTGCAGCTATAACCCATAGACTAATTTTTTATGGTTATTTATACCACTATGGAAAAAAGGGACATTTTTATTTATAAAAGAAGAGAGTTCCTCCCAGGCATGATGACGCATACCTGTAATCCCAGCCCTTGGGAGCAGTAGAAGCAGGAAGATCAAGAGTTTAAAGGCCAGCTTTGGGCTACAGGAGACTGTGGTGGGGATTTGGGGGAGGGGAGAAGACAATATTTCCTTTAGCACCATTCCCAGCATGACTTCTCAATGCATGGCCAAGGTGCCCAGTTGAGGTCACTTCCTGCCACTCCATACTTACGAAATAGTCAGCAAGTAGGAACTCAGATTTGTTTTCTGTAGATAGAATTGCAGTTTCTTCCATTAGAGCCTGGATATCCTTTTCAACATCAACCTTGCTGATGGCACAGTGGATCTGTGTGTGGCACTGCAACACCAAGACAAGCAGAGTGGGGTTGTTGAACTGTTTCCTTACCAGGCACGCCAGAACTGGAGCGATCTCCACTACTCACTGTGGTCAGCGTTTGCCCAAAAAGAGAGATATGTTGGCTGTACTGGTTTAAATTATTGCATAAAAGTTGAATTCTTTCCTTTTCCAGCTCCAGCATGCTCTGAAGAGAATTTAAAAAATAAAAATGAGGGAGGATCAAAAATTTGATACACAAAGCTCGTCACCCCTCCCACACAGTCACCCAACCTGCCATGAGGCAGCCTGGGCTAATGTCCTGATGTTTCACTGTGGTATATCCAAACTGCAGTGCAGGGGAATGCCTAGGACCGGGATATGACTTGCTATCTGTCCTAATATCTCAATTTGAGATGGGTTTAACTCATAAACTTCCCTGTAATCCTTTGCTTACACAGCATGTAGACAGATACTATGAATTAGCTGATGTTTATCAAAAAGGGCAAAAGAGAGAAGGCATTAAGGCCATCTTGGACATTTTTAGAGGAGACTATAGCTCAGGAAGACCTATCTCTGTATCTTCAAAATGCTATTAGGCACCAAATACTTCCAAAAGTATTGACTGTGCAAGCAAGGCACATCACCCTGCCTGTCTCTGTGGGAGTAACGATGATGCAAAGGTTCATGGTTTCATCAAAAGAAGAGCTGGAGACAAGAACTGATAATAAGAGGGTCAAAGAGAGCCCGTGAGTGAACTTACAACCCCAGTTACCTGATGGAAGGAGAGAACCAAGTTCCCCAAATATCCTGTGACCTCCACATGTGCTCGGTGGCATGAATGCATGGGTGTGTTGTACACACACACACACACACACACACACACACACACACATGTTTTTAGAAATTGATAATAAGAAACAGGCTTATTTGCTGTTTTGTCCAGAACTAGGGAAGGAAAACATTTCAGCTTCTCCTTGGCCTTGTTTGCAGTAGTGTTGCAGTTTGTAGAAAAGCTAAAACAAGGGTCTTGGGGAGATGGGTTAGTGCTAAAGAGCACTTGCTGTTTCGTCATAGAAGACCTGGGTTCAGTTCCCAGTACCCATGTCAGGCAGACCAAACATATACACATAATATAAATAGAAATAAAACAAATCTGTTGTAAAAAGAGAAAAGCTAGAAGTCAGGAAATATGCACGTATAAGCTGACCATTAGACAAGCTACCAGAACAGGGAAGGACAGAACAGTCTTCCTGGGCAAAGTTCTGCTGCTGCTGAACTAGGGCCAGGGGTTCAACACATTTTTGTTTCTAGCATGGTAGTTGTAAAAATTTTAATTGCCTGTGGCTTCTATTGCATGTTAGAATAAGCCACAATAATAATTTAAGAAAAAGAGGCCGTGGATTTGAGAGAACTGAGGGAGGAGTAACTAGGAAGGGTTGGAGGGAAAAGAGGAAAATGACATATTTTAATTGCAAAAAAATCTATAAATAAATTATATAAATAGATGAATAAACAACAAAAAGATGCACATTCTCTTGTTATTTTTTCCTATTGAGACAAGGTTCATGTAGCCCAGGTTGGCCTCAGACTTGCTATGGATGACCCTAAGGATGACTATAAACTTCTGACCCTTTTGCCTCTACGGGATGCATGCTGGGATTACAGGTGGGATTACAGGCATGTACCATCACCTCTGTATGTGTGTGTGTGTGTGTGTGTGTGTGTGTATGAATTTATGTGCACCACATACCTGCCAGGTGCCACAGAGACCAAGCAGGAAGAATCATCAAATGAATCTTTAAAGTTCATCCATGTTGTAGATGTGTCTTTAAGACTGACGATATCCCAGTGTATTGTATGCTATAATTTGCTTATTGGTAATAAGATCATTTTAATATTTCTTTAAATGGATGCTGTTGGGGAAGTTTATTTTTAGTTATGTTTAAAATGTTTTTATGAACTGTTGGGTTAGGGGCTAGCCTAGGTCTAGGGCATTTTGTATTGTTTGCAGGTGTTGGATTTCTGTGGGGGTTGTTTAATTGCTAATGATCTGCATATGCTGTCAGTGGAACACCTGAAGAGTTCTGAATCAATAAAAACACCTGACCTCAGAGCTCAGGGTTCTATTGTTGATTGAGTATGGTGCTGGTCATGACAGTGGTTCCCTCTGCTGAGGTCTGGCAGGCTTGCACATACAACAATGTCTCCTTGTCTTCCTTGGTGAGCTGACCCAGCAGCAACATTCAAACTACAAATGGAGCATCATTGTGGGGCAAAACATCACGCTAGCTAATCCAATGTGGAGACAAGGAAGAAAAAGTAATTCTATACTTCACAGAGTCTGATAAAGTATGCTGAGGGAAGCTACCAGAGGATAGAGATTAAAGTATGAAGAGAAAAGATTGTGAAATCTCCGAGGTGAGAGCCACAGAATGGAGGCCCTTATCGATAAAGAATTCAGCTGGGAGCAGGAAAAAGCAAGGTTCTTATTGCTTTTCCTGATCATGGAGCCTGTGTTCCCTCCTGCCACTGGTGGTAGCACGCTGTTTTATGAACTGACATGTTTTGATAGCTGCATTGTATGTGTGTGAAGTCCAAATGGGTCTTGTGTTTGAAGTCTGTGAAGGATATATGTTTTCCCATAGTGGTGGTGAGAAGGAATGCCAAACTGCCAATACTTTGCCAGATATTCTTCCCACCGGCCCAGGACCCCCTGCTGTGGAAGCAGAGCCTTGGGGCCTCAAAGCTGCTTAGTTAAACTGACTGTATTTGTTTTTTCTGCAAACCTGACTAAGAGAAAGCCAAGCAGTCCAGATATTGGTAACAGTGATAAGAACTCCATCCCATAGGGGAACTCTTCTCAGAAGACAAGGACTAGTTATTTTTTCCTGCAAACCAGACTCTATCTTAAAATCTGGAAAGTGTTTCCTCAGGCTCAGCACACAGAAGCTGTCTTTCAGAACTGGCCAAGGTTATATCTTCTGCTAGCAGCCAAACTTGGTACTATAAGTCACCCAGCTGGTGCTGGTTTTGAAGGCATGAATGAGTCTTTGGGGAACAGCTGAGACTTGGCTCTATAAGAGGCCAGGAGAGGCCATTAGTGAAGGTGCAGCCAAAGTAGCAGTTGAAGGTCCAAATTGAAGGGATCATGTAGAGAAGTTGAGGCTTGGCACAATGAAGAGAGACCAAGAGAGGCTATTGGTGAAAGTACAGACCAGTTGCAGCAAGGGACCCCAGCAGTTTTTGAGATGCCAGTACTATGGGATGACCACCAAGAACAGCAGCAGCAGTGGTGTGAGCCAGCCAGACCCTGGAGGATGAACTGTGTGTGCTACAGAGGGCAGAGCCAGAGAAGTGATCCAAGCCATGGAGGAACCCAGAAGATCCTAAGTGAATTCCAGATAGTTGGACACTGATAATGTTTTTCTGCTGTCCTAGGAAAAGCTTAATAGATGTTTGGTTTCATTTGATCCCTCATGATTGTTCCTCTTGTAAACAGTTTTGATGATGTAGTGTTAAATTGTGTCATAAAGATAAAGCAATTTTTTTTAAATACAGAAAAGGGGAATGTTGGTGAAGTTTATTTTTAGTTATGTTTAAAATGTTTTTTATGCACTGTTGGGTGAGGGCCTGTCCTAGGTCTAGGGCATTTTATATTGTTTGCAGGTATTGGATTTCTGTGGAGGTTGTTTAATTGCTAATGATCTGCATGTGCTATCAGTAGAACACCTGAGAAGTTCTGAAAGAATAAATACACCTGAGCTCAGATGCTCAGGGTTCCACTATGGACTCTGGCACTGGCCAGGACAGTAGTTCCCTCTGCTGAGGTCTGGCAGGGTTTGAGTCTATGAAAATGCTTCCTTGTTTCCTTTGCTGAGTCCACACAGCAGCATACTATTACAGGATGCGACAAAAGAATCAATAACAACAAACAAACACCTGTGCCAACACAAATACATTTAGATTTATTTGCCCCACACCCAGACATTTTGATGGGAAGCCTGCAGTTATGCCCTCATGGCCTCCTGATTAGATGGATACACTATTCTTATAAGCCGTGAGAGTCAATGCTTCTGTGATTGCCAGTATCCCTTGAGGCTTTCTCTAAAATCACAGGCATTAGCTAATTGAATGTGACCAATTGTCCTTGTCTCCAGACACAGAGTTAAAGACACAGAGTTGTCTGATGTTGATTCACAGTGAACACACTGATCCCTCTAAGGCAGAATTAAAATGTCTCGTAACACACAAGTAAAACAAATTCAGTTCACTGGTTTGGATCACTCAAAAATAATAAAAGTCCTTACTATTTTTAAAAATCTAGAAATGAGCTGCTCCAGCTTACTAATGCAAGCAAAGGGTGTGGGGCGGGGAATGGGAGTCAGGCTCAGAACACAGTGCACTCTGGGTAGCAGCTGTTTCTTTACATCAATAAGAACCACACGCATCAGTCCGAGATTAGAATAACTGGTGTCCGTTCGTAGAGATGGGAATGTTTAACAGCTTTAATTGCATTTCAGGGAAATCATTAAAATGACTTGTGTTTGCTCATGAAGAGAGGCAGAAATAAATTCCGCTGTGCAAGGGGGAAACCATATCTCACTCAATGAGTTATTGCTTTCTACTGTCTTGTTCTTTCTGTATAAGAATAGTTGGTGGAGACGCTAGGCATTCTGGAGGGCCTGCAGCTGCTTGACAGCTGGAGTGAAGGGCGTGTGGGCAGAGGGTGACCCAGGGATAGCGGATTTACAGCCTGGCTGGACTCAGATAATTCATGTCCTTCATTCATTCTCTTCGGTTTCTGCTGCTCTGGCCTCAGGGTACTAAAAGAGGGTCTTGGAGGGATTGCATTTTCATTTGAATTGCTTTCAAAGAGAAGATGTATTACACTATTTCCAGAGCAGGGACTTGAAACTATAGTATGCCTAGAAATCACCTGGACTCTTTCCTAAAGTCATGCAGAAGGGCAGAGTTACCATGTCAGGAGGGGAAGGGGTTAACAGGCACCATGTTGCTTTGAGACATTACCTTAGAGCCACAAAGAAATGCATTCTAAAAACCATTGCTACTTCTTCCACTCAGAGATAATCAGCACTGACCTGGTGCATTTCAGCACAGTGTTACATGTTTTCATGAACTTAACATTTCATGCTTAAATTCATAAGCACACAAAAGTGTGGGTCAGTGACCTGTGGATATAGACCAAGAACATAGAAGCCAAGACTGCGAAGTGGGAGCACCTCCATTGAGGGTCAGCATGGAGCCAGGTTGACACTACAGGTTGTCACCGGTCAGGTCCAGTGAGTGCAGGCTGCTGCTCGGGAGACAGAAGAAGCCCAGAGAAATCATTTAGGGATACGGGAGTTGTGACGACACTAAAGGGAGAACAGACCCCAATGGCCAATAGCACAGTGGGGGCTGGGCGGGGTGGGAAACAAGAGAGGCAGAAGAAAATCCTGCTCTTCCAGTTATGCCTTTGAGTAGATTATGCACACAACTTTAATTCTAATTAAAAAAAAAATCAGAAAAAGCTGAGGTTGAAAGGAAATCGTTTAGAATGTAATGAACGTGTATATCTTGTTAACCGTAACGTGACTTTGCAAGGAAAGAAGATAATTTCCACTAGGCTGCAAATAAAAAAACAAAATAAAATACTACTGAGAGAGTGGAGAGGGGGAGGAGGATTCTCTTTTCTTTTCTTTTCTTTTCTTTTCTTTTCTTTTCTTTTCTTTTCTTTTCTTTTCATTCTGAGACACAATCTTGCTATATGTAACTGACTGGCCTAGAACTTGCTGTTTAGTCCAAGCTGGCCTCAAACTTGAGGTACTTATCCTGCCTCTGCCTCCTGAATGCTGGGATTATGCGTATGGGAGGCTCTTAGCCGAAGAAAAGGAACAGATAAAGGAGTTAGAGAACTGGTGCAATTCTGCGATACTAACAGCGTCAGGGACACCTCACACCACGGAAGACCAGTCTGGTGGTGACAAGTAAGACCCCCTGCTGTGACGTAGGTAGAGGGTGAGGGGGATGGGCTTGATACGATTACACATTCTTTCTTGCAGCCCATGAAGGGTACCTAGACATCTGCCACCAATCCCTCCATGGAAGCTGGCCTTGTGGAGAGCTATAGCTTCATTGGAAGTCCTGGAAGCTGAGGGAAAGTCAGAGCCGAGACATCAAATGGATGGAGCTAGTATTCAGATCCTTGGCCTTCCTTCACCATCTACATCTGGAATCTACATCAGGAATCTATTCAGCACAAGCAGGAGCAGTGCCAGAATCCTATGCTCAGTGGTATAAAGAGCCATGCAGTGGTACACACTCATAATTGCAGTACCCGAGAGGCTGACGCAGGAGGACCACCATGAGTTCAAGGTCAGCCTGGGCTATAAAAGCAATTTGTCTCAAAAACAAATGAAAAAAACAAAAAAGCAAAAAGAGAATAACTGAATGAAAGAAGAGTCTCTTCTCGTGTCTTCATTTCTTTTTTTCTTTGATAGAAGCTCTCATCTTTCTTCAAACTGCACCCATCTTTTCCTCAGAGTGATTGAACTCAAGAGATCATATAGCCCTTTAGTCCCTGCTTGCCTACAGCCTTCTCTCTCTCCAGACATACTGGTGTAGGAGCATACTGGATCTCAAAACTGTCTGGGGCAAGTAACTTCACCATCCTAACCTCAATTTTCTCAGCTATCAATTGGGAATAAAATTATTATTTTCCTCAAAAGGTTGTGAAATATAATGTATATGAATATACTCATATACTTAGTTCAGTGCCTGATCACCCTGAACACCATGTGCTTGATACAGGTTAGCCCCTAGGTTACTTGTTTTCTCAAATGCAACTGTTTTAAACATTTTAAAAATCAGAATACATAGATAAAAGTGGGAAAAAAGTCATGTTCTTACCAAATACAGAATTGAAGATTATTTATGATTATGCATGTTAGTTTTTTTGTTATTGCTTTTGGTGGGGCTGTGTTTGTGTGTATGTGTGTGTGTGTTTGTGTGTGTATGTGAACTTGACACATGATAGGTCATCTGGGAAGAAGGAATATTAATTGAGAAAATGTCTCCATCAAACTGGCCTAGGGGCAAGCCTGTGGGACATTTTCTTGATTAAGGATAAATATGGGAAGGCCCAGTCCACTATAAGTGGTGCTGCCCTGGGGTGGTAGTCCGGGGCTGGTGAATAAAGGTAGCTGAGAAAGCCATAGAGAGCAAACCAGTGAGCAACATTCCTTCATGGTCTCTGCTTCAGGTTCCTGCCTTGCTTCCTCTGATGATAGACTTTAACCTGTAAGTCAAATAAACCCTTTCCTTCTCAAATTGCTTTCGGTCATAGTGTTTTATTATAGCAATAGAAACCTAACAAGGACAATGATCATGTCTGTGTTGATTTAAAACAGACTCAGCAAAGATATTCATATATATTTGAAGTAGCTTTTAAATGTGGGAAGTGGCCATGCTGCTTTATCAGGAGTCATTCACAAGCCAAGCGACTGAATACTGCAGTTCTGTTATACCCCACCGGGAGTTACATTTCCCTGGTCCAACAATGGTCTGGACACCACGTATATGTTTACAAACACACATAAGTCAATATAGATTAGGTATGAGTTAAAATTTTTCCACCTAGATGTACAAATGATTTATTTTTCTACAATATCATTGTATTGAGGTTAGTTCATATTTAAATATAGGTTTGGTTAATTTATAGCTGGAAATTGGCCTACTTTATAAATTAGAGCACATTTTAAGAGTGTTCTATTGATGGGTATGAAGACTGAGTGGAATGTTTTCTCACAATCTAATTATAAACTACCCTGTAATAAACATTCTTGTGCCTTACTCTTGAAGTAAAAGTTAAACCTTTCTTCAGGATATATGTCTACAAGGGAGCTTCTATATTATGGACAAAACCACATTTCTGTTTTTTCAGATACCATTAACTTATTCTCATTGGAAAAGTTCAAGAATTCTTATTGTCTAACATCTTTGCTAATACTAGATTATTATCCTTTCCTAATTTTGGCGCACAATTATCTTTTCATGTGTTTGGTAGTGATTTTCATTTTCCCTCTGTGACTTGTGTATTAACACCTTTTGCCTATCTTTATCATTTTGACACAATTCATTCTTTAAATTTTTTAAAAATTTATGTCTATAGGTGTTGTGCCTGCATGTATGTATATGAACCACATACATGCAGTGGCTGAAGAGGCCAGAAGAGGATGTCAGATCTTCCGAACCTGGAATTACAGGTGATTGTCAGCTGTCATGTGGGTGCTGGGAATTGAACCCCAGTCCTCCGGAAGAGCCAGTGCTCTTAACCACAGAGACATCTCTCCAGCCCTCACAATCCATTCTTCGTGTATGTATTATTACCACTTTTAAGGCTTTGAGTTAGTACTTTATTCATTGTTATATAGTCCTTGTTTAACAAAATACCCAATGCAGAAAATTCCATACACGATCACTGATTAAGTCAGCTATCATTCCTAAAACTCCTTTCTGAATCCCTAATACCTAAGCCTTAACTTATATTCTACTTGATAGAACTTTATTGATGTTAGCTTAGTCTCCACTGAGAATCAGAAACAGAAACTCTGACTAATGGTGTACATGAACTTTCCATTGGTGATCGTGTTTGTGGAAAATGGAAATGATGAGAGGGAATGTGGTTTGCTTATTGTCATACTACCATTGAGTATCACAGCTAAGAAAGAAATCAGGTCTCATGGATGTGGATCCAATCTTCATTTCCAAGGCCACACGGAACTCATCAGAAGAAGAAAACTGAGTACAACTTACCTTGTAGCAGTTTTCTAGGGTACTTTCCCACTTCAGTCTAGTAGAATAGCCCGCCATGTTTTTTTGATAGTAACTTTCATCTTCCTTTTCCAGTTTTTCAGTTGATTTTTTCAACTTATTGAGGAGCTAAAGTAAAATATCAGTGTCACACAGTCACCAACGCATTTACAAGGAAGGTCTTACCATCCCGTGCACCGGCTGGGGTCTAACACCGTGTTTCTCACGCCTCAGCTCTTTATAAATAATGGTCATTATAGAAGACAAAACCCAAGTGAGTTGTTTTTTCCTTTTAGAAACTACTAGTGAACATCTAATGTTCTTTCAATATACCCTCAGTTTTATAACTGAAGAAATTGAATTGTCAGTCATGAAGTGATTTGTCTAATCCCCTCACATCATAAAGGACAAATGACCGAATTCGACAATTTACGATGCAGATCTGGGAGTTCCAATTCAAACTGCAATCTAGTGGCGCATCCTCTAGTCTCATCAGTGAACCTTCAGGTCTCTCCATTCCTTCCCTTGTCGACTCATATAATTTTTGGACCTATTTCTATAACAGGGTACCAAACTGTCTGTCATCTTAAAGTTAGAAGTAGAGCTTTGGAATGAGACACCATGGATCAGAGGTCTTATTTCTGCTTCAGGTCAAGTTACTTCACTTTCATAAGGCACAGGATTTTGACATCTCTAATGGGGATGATGGCCCCCACTTCACTGAGTTGTTGGAAGGGTTCAGTAAGGTACCTGGGAGGAACATACCACACCATGTACCTGCAGTATGTAGATTGCACCGTGTAACTGAACCTACTATAGCACTAAGCCTAAGATTCATGCCCAGTGTTAACTTCAAGTTAAGTTTTTCTCTCCAGGTATCTGTCCCTTAGAAAGAGTCCCAGCCATGACATTTGCCATGTCATGGTTGCTTTGGTTGCTAAAGTCTCTGGGAAATTAAGTTACTGCAAAACTCTCTGGATCACAGTAGCTGGAATGGCTAATGAAAATCCAGACAAGCAATTCCATTTCTGAGAAATGAGGCTTTGGATTGCATGAATGGTTCTCAACTCTAATATTCTTAGGTATGAACTGGTATTTTTTAAGTAGCAACTTCTAGGGCCCCCAGTAGAGAGTCAATCAGTAGCTAGCTCTGTAGCGAGTTTGTAGTAGATCCTCAGATGACTCTTCTGCACATAGTCCTCCAGCTACCCTTGAAGGACCATGGAGACCCTTCTGACGTTAGCAGTTTCAAGGACAAAGATAGAGGATTTTTAAAATTACTTCAGGAATGACCATCTTTATGTTTAAGGACATTTTGACTAATGTTACAATACTAGATAACATTCATTCAAGATGCTGAATATTAATCCTATTCACTTTATTATTCCAGTCGATATGCTGCTGCTCTGTGATGTATGACCTACACAAGGCACATTTGGTTTTTTATTTCAGGCATAATGAGCCACATCTATCTGTAGAAACATGAGCTTGTGAATTTTAACCTGATAATAATATGGTGGCCTGATACAGAGAGAACTGATGAGCCTGGAGGACATAGAAAGAAGAGCAGTCAGAGAATATGATGGATCAGGAGGCGAGGTCAAGTCAGGGAAATTCCTTAACGGGTCACATAAGAGAGTATAACCCATATTCTGAAGACACTGGAAAGCCTCCGAAGACTTTACAGAAAAGAATGATGCGTTGCTGATTTGAGTTTCAGAAAAGCCATCCTGTATGCGAGTGACAGGAAGAGCCAACACTTAAAGGCAAAGGAGCCCACTTGTTAGTTGCAGTAATCTGGACAGATGATAATCATGGCCAGGGCGAATGTGGCAGAAAGGCAAGCATAAGTTAACAAGCTCAAGAAGCATTTGGTTTAAGGGTTAGAATAGGGAAGATGTGTCAGGTAATGATATCCAGAGGTCTAGAAAACATAGGGAAAAAGAGTTATCTTAGGTAGAAAGAGATGATTTTTAGAGGTTCCAGGACACAGTTTAGAGACAGATATAGTTAGAGACATAAATTTAGGCATTGTCAGTGTAGAAATGAGAGTTGAAGCCTTGGGAGTATATAAATTGAGAACTATTATTTATTGGGTGCCCGATAATGAGAATCTTTTGTTGGATACGGGAGACACAACAATGGATTAAACAGAGAGGCCATGGGGAGAAATCATGAGGCATAGCAATATATAATAGCCAAGTAGAAAAAAGGACATCCATAAGGGAGCCTATGACAAAATGTCCAGAGATGGAGGAGGACCAAGATTGGGATACTGATAAGGTTAAAAGAAGAGACTGTCTAAGGGAACCAAGTGATGTAGCCTAAGGGATGAACAGGAGGACGTAGAGACAGAGCACAGGTAACCCTTCAAATCATGCCAGAAGGAGAGGATGATACAGTTGAAGAAGTAGGGCCATGAAAAGTTGCCTGACTCTTCCTGCTCTCCCAAGGCAGGAGGTACATTGGGGTGAGTGGATGAGTGCCCCCAAATCTGAATGTTGAATTCTAACTTCTCTGCATCATTAAATTAGAAAATGTGAGTCTTTGGGAAGTGATCATGTGTCAAGAGTGGAGTCCTCATGAATAAGACCGATGACTTTGAACCCCAGAGCTCTCTCTTTGCCATATGAGATTCTAATGCGATGCAATCTTGGCTCTCAGCAGAATCTGACCATGCTGGCTCCTGATCCCCAGGATTCTAGAACTATGGCCATTCTGTATAGAAGTTCAGTAAGATGTATGCCCTAGGCAAGTGTTTGGGCGGCTTCCTTAAACTAACTGTGTGATATTTTTATGGTGGATGAGTCAAAGTCATTTTATTTAGTTTTTTTGTTGTTTGCTTTGTTTTATTTTTGGCTACGAGAAATACAATCTGCTGTTCAAGCTGCCCAGGCTCTGGTAACTTCTTATAGCAGCTCAAACAGACCAAGATGGACCAGGGGATTGAGAAGACTGATGGGATGAACCGTTGTGGGGCAGGAGGAGTTGTCTAAGACACAGCAAAGGGGGTCTGTGAAAAGTAGGGTGGCATAGGCTCAGAACATGGTATGAATGGGCTCTCCCTTCCAGACATGCGGATACAGATGAGTAGTGAGGTACAGAACATGACTCTCCTCTGAGGGTGGGTGGAAAGGATGGAAGAGGAGAATGGGGTTTAGGCTAGCTTCTGCTGAGAACTGGGATTGCTAAGCAGGGAAACAGGAAGAACTGCTGAGTAGTGCAGAGGCTCCAGCTGATGATGGGACCCCCATGTGCATGAGAAATGGAAGCCAGCTCTGGTGTTCGGTTCTAGGACTTAAAAACAAAAGGCAAAAAACAAAACAAAAATCAGCTGCTGTGCCTGCTTTTCTGTTGTTGCCGTTGCTTGACACCAAGGAAGAATAGCTTCTAATGAGGCTGGGAAGTCTCGGCCTTGTCCTGGTGCTGAGGGTCTGTCTTTACAGATGTTATGAATTAGCTGCCTCCAAGGCTGCTCATTATTCAGCACTTGTTCCGATCATTTTGAACGGTGAAGACTGACATGCAAAGAAATAAGAACCTTCCCAATCTTGCTAACAATGGTTTTAAGTTGACCAACTAACAATTTCTTCAGATGAAATGATAGAACCACTTACAAGGACAATTCTCTTTCCCTTAGAAGGCTCTTGGGATCGCAGCGGTGCTGGCTGCGTCTGTTTCCCTGGGAGACTTTATGGTGGTGAAAGTGTGGAAATGTTTTAGTTTCCAATATGGGGCACATACTATAAAATCTGGGCGAGATAACCCTTTGAGGTATAGCCTAACATCACTTTTGGTCATTTTTCACATAAGAACACAGCTGTCAAGTTTATTCTCATCTAACCCATGAATCAACACTGTGTTCCACACGTGGTCATGGAGAATTGGGTCTGGAGTGGCCTGGGGGAGCTAGGGGTCCTGCAACAGGAAGGAGCTGCTGTGGAGCCTCTCAGAGGCCTTTGCTTCAAGCATTATGGAACTCGTGGCCCATCGGCATGTGTCTGGGCCATGTGGATTTCTACACGTATTATCTGGCTTTCATTAAGTTAGCAGCGACAAGTGCACTAATATCTTTAAAAGATTTTGTTAGGAACGCCTGATTGTTTTCACTAAGGAAAGAAAAAACATGAAAAAAAAAACCACACTCATCTCAGTGGCTATTCTCTTCTGCCCGTGGTTATGGATGTGTCATTGCTCATAGGAGAAAGAAGAACCTGGGTGGCGTAGGAAGATATAGTGAGAACTTGATGTAAAATGTAATTACTTACTATCTTAAACGTTCAAATTGCCAAGATGAATGGTAGAAATGGAAATTTACATTTACTGTGATTAATTCCATACCTTCCCTCAAAGTATTCTGTTTGCATATTTACCTAATGATTATTATTTCCTATTTATATGAACATATCATGGCTAGCTAACCATTTACAATGCCATTTTATCTTTATCTCATCTTGTAAGCATTTCTACTTTTGATTTTATAATGTTCACAACATTAGCATAATAGGTAAAGTACTATATATGATATCCTATAAAACATTAAAATATATATATATTTACTTATTTGGAGCAGAAGCTGAGATTTTTTTTAAAGAAAGGATTCTCATCCAAAACTGCGGACACTACGATTCTAATATCCATGTCAGTAATATATTTCAAAAATCTTATGTGGACCACAGGTGACTTTGGGAGTCCCTTTTCATGCTCAGCCAACCTACAGATCCCGACAGAGGGAGGGACCAGTCAGTTCTCTGTGTTCCCACATGGAGGGGGCAGGAAGCATCTCTAAGCAGCAGTCACCTGGCTGCCATAATGGCTCACCTTCTGTTTCTCCTTCTGGGTCACGGATTGCTTGGAGCTCTCTACAAGGTTGAAAAGTGCCTCATGCTTCTTGGTACTCATCATTAATTTTTTCTTAGCCTAGAGACAGAAACATAGAAACAAGAGAAGAAAAAAAGAAGAAACAGAAACTGATATTCAGAGAAAAGCTCTTCTATTTTGGAAGGGAGATCTGTTTGTGAGCGATTGTGAATTTTTACTTCTTTGTTCCCATCCTTCATCTCAAAATATGACCAAAATATCACAGCAGTGAATATTTTGCTAGGGATCCACTGTGCATTTTGTCATGATATTGGGTATGCATGCAAGAGAGTGAGACATTCACTGAATCACCTTGAACTCACACCCCTCTGGCCTTGGCCTCCAGAGTGCTGGAACTGCAGACATACACCGCCACACCCGGACTAAGAGTTCATTCTACAAACCGGAACTATATCAGGGAAAAGTCCAAGACTCTCTGTCCTTGGGAATCAGAGGCAAAGCCGACTCCCTTCACTGAAACATGTGAAGATGCTACACAAGGAGTTCAAGGAACAAGCTGCTCACAGTCCCTCCTCCACCTCAGTCGTGTGCCCTCTGAAAAATGAGTGTGAGTCAAGAGTGCTTGGTTCTTCAGAATTTGCAATTATGTCTCCGAAGCAGACTGCACTTCACAACTGACATGTGGAACCTCTTCTTGCATCGTAATGAAGGAGGAAAGATTACAGCTAAAGAATTCTATGTGGTCTAATGTCTTTGTCATTCTTCATAAAACAATAGAATCATTTTATTTAGAAAAACTACTTATCAGAAAAGGGGAAGAGTAGGAGTTTTATTTCATTGTTGTCCTTTGAAGCAAACACAGCTATAGAACTTTGTCTCTAGCTTTTGATCCATTGTATTGACTTTCCTGTGAAAGCAGAGTGTTTACAGATATTTGGTTTTTCAACACAAACTTCTTTAAAAAAAAAAAAAAAGCTCAGAAAATCAAGAGCAAAATTAAAAATAAATGATTGGATGCTTTTTTTTTAAACTTTAAAATATGTTCTTAATGTGGCTCTCATGAGCCTCTCTTTATCAGTACAGCTACCACAGATGTAGGAATTTGTCTTAAACATTCCTCATCTTGGTGTCTGGAGCCTTCTATTTCAGCAGAAGCTTCAGAAGCAAGCCTGTGGCCAGCTGCTACTGAGGGCATCTTTGGTTATTTGGTACAGGGGGCTGTTTACTTGCAAAGGTTCTTTTGGGTTATTAACATTTGGGAGATGGAAAAGGAGGAGTTCATGTCTTGGAATGAAAATCTTTCTCAAGTTCAAGTTCATGACTGGGTTTTCTTAGCAGATTCCCCAGCCTCTCATCCTTCCTACTCAAAGCAACTCCTCCTACACAGGATTAGTCTAGAATAATCTTCTGTACATATGGACCTCATATGCTGCTGTTTCTGTAGCCTAAGAACTGATAATGGAATTCTTTAGCTTTGCACATCATATCAAAATTTCTCTAGAAGGATTCATTTAATGCTTCCTGGATTTGTTACCAAATCAACTAAGTTTTCAAATAATTGAAAACTAGGATCAGGCCTTAGTGTACTGTATACAGAGGGTAGACCATGCATAATTGTAGAATCAACACATGCCATTTGATGTCAACACATTCCCTCACAATGCTCTCTCAATAGCAAGGTAGAGATTACTGACGCCTTTACACAAATGAAAACCCAAAATGGTGTTGGTTACTTCCCCTAAATTTTGAACTTCACAGAGAGGCAGCCAATATAAGATGATGGCCAAGAGCAGTGACTCCATAGTCCACGAACTTCTTGTTTAATCATTAACCAGATTCAAAATCTTGGGAATTGCCTCGACAGTGCAAAGTCACATATCACCTTGGTTAGCGTGATGATTCAATACACAAATATACAGCCCTTGGCAAATAAGAAATTTCGTGTAAAATATTAGCCATGAACACTAACCATATTTTGAGTCATCCTCTACTTTGGATTAGTTGAAGGATACTTCTATATAATAACTCAGGTGAGTTATTTTCTCTTCACAAGGTGCATAGAAAAGCATTAGGACACACTAATATATGTGCACCAAAGCAAAAATTTGCATCCTAAAAACTTAGTTTATGTAAATGCTCTCTGTAATGTAAATATTTGTAATGTATTTTTGTAAATATATGTAAATACTTGCCTTGATTTGCTGATTCCAGTTGTTAATAACAAGATTTGCTGTCTTTCCAACTTCATTATCAAGCTATTGAAGAGAAAAACAGAAAGGAAAATGTGTTGCTTTCTTACTTGGTCACTGCTATTGATTAAATATCTAATGAATCCTCAAACTCAGAGGTCGAAGCCTATTTCTGCAGCATATGACATTTAGAGGTGGGACTCTGGGAATGAATGGACCTGAGAGTGGAGCCCTGGGATGCTTCTGTCTCCATACAGTCTAGAACACAGGATCCGTGCCTGTGGTGGTTTGAATGGGAATGGTCCCACAGGCTCTTAGATTTGAATATCTAGTCCCTAGCTGGTGGAATGTTTGAGTAGAATTAGGTGGTTGGCCTTGTTAAAGGAGTGTCACTGGGGTGATCTTTGGGGTTTCAAAAGCCCAAGCTAGGCCCAGGATCAGGTTACAGTTCTCAGCTACTTCTTCAGCACCATGCCTGCTATGCATGTCACCATGGTCCCCACCATGATGATGATGGACTAACCCTCAGAAACTGTAAGCAAGTCCCCAACTAAATGCTTTCTTTTCTAAGAGTCTCTTTGGTCACGGTGTCTCTTCACAGCAATAGAACACTGACTAAGACAGTGCCCTTATAAAAGATGTCTCAAGGGCTCCCTCATTCCTTCTACCATGCATATACAGGGCATGGAGATGCCCATCTGTAAAGAAGGAACAATTCCTCACCACACACCTAACCTGCTACTGCTTTGATCTCTGGTTTCCCAACCTATAGAACTATTAGGAAAGAATTTCTGTGGTTTCTAAGCCACCCAGCTCATGGTGTTTTATTACAGCATTTCAAACTAATTCAGTTACAGTGAGTTCCACCATGGTCACAAGGATGGCTTATTAATCCTAGCACAACTACTCTCGTGGCTTATTCAAGCTTCAAAACCCTACAGTGGGCATATCTGGGCTTGTCTCCCTGTGAAGTGCCTATTGACATAATTCACAAAAAAATGATTTCTAGTGTAACAATGTGAAAAGTATATGTATGCATATACACCTGGCAGAGGATGATCACTCCTCTTCACCATCAATTAAGCCTGCGAAAACATCCGCACGGTGAGAATCAGCAGAAACTTGCCGTGCTAAGCAACTGAATGTCTCCATTGCCCCTGATGTGATTATTGCTTTAATTTCAAAGAGATGACATTCTTCATCATAATTAACTTTTCAGAGAAAAGACAGTAATAATAATGATGAAAGCTAGCTGTGGTGGTTCATGCCTATAATCCCAGCACTTAGAACACTGAGGCCACAGGCTCACCAGAAGGTTGAGGAAGGCCAGCCTGGCATACATAGTTATATGCTAGCCTGTTCTACTGAATGAGACCTGTCTCAAAACAAACAAACAGTGATGATGATGATGATGGTGGAGGCAGCCAAACCTCTAGAGAGGTGATGTAAGTTAGAGCAGAGCCTCTTGTCTCTGGACCTCAGGCCTGGTAGATCAAGAGCTTGGCTTTGCTTTTTTTCACTATGTCAGTTTTGACTGTTATTGATGTAGCTGGGATATAGCGCATGTTCACTTTTAAAAATAAGCTCTACTTTGCATCCTTTGTGAGAGAGTGGGAGGATGGGTGCGGTGTAAGGCGATACTGAACAGGAGATAATGGGGACAGCCAATTGGAGAGCATGACATCAACTACTCAATGTGCTGTGATAAATTGTCAGAACGCTGATTAATTTATGGTATTAAATGTAATTATCATATTATTATATGGCATGTAAAACAATTTGTAATTAGTGAAATACAGGTTTGCTTTAAGTTTTTATGAAGTTGTTGGCAACAGCAGATGATTATATTGTTTTCAAATAATTTTTGTAACTTTCTACCTATTAGCTCTAGGAAGGACGTTAGCTCTAGGATGTTCTATTCTGTTGGAATACACACACACACACACACACACACACATCAGCTCTACTCCACTTAATAAGTTTTACATTTTCTTTGCTTCCATCTGAGTTTTCCCAACTCTCTCGGTTCTTTTTCACTTACAACCAACCTGATCCCCACCCCCCAAGGACTACACTTTCCCTTTGCAAGGACCAACTGCTAAGGCTCAGGCCTTAACATGCTCTGGCCCTGAACCCACCCCATGGACCACTACGGCATTTGTTAGCAGCTACATATGTTGCCTGGAAGCAGTGTCTCAAATGGCGAACCATCATGACACACAGAGAGGGAGGGAGGTTGCACAACAGTGGGACTGTCCTGGGAGGAAAGGCACAAGCCAGAGCAGAAGACTAAGGAGGAGCAGCTGTCCTGGAGGAGTGCCTAAAGCTGCCCTTTAACCTGAGGATATTCAGGAGTTGCAGCTGCTATTACCTTTAAGTAATATCACGCTGGGAAGCAGAAAAGCATCTTTTGAAACAAAGTGTGCTTAGGGGATGGCATGCAGCTCAGTGACAGCGTTAACAAGATCGAAAAGACCATTTTAAAAGTACTAAAAAATTGAAAATAACTCTGATTTTATCATCTCAAAGTAATTCTTATTAACATTTTGAGAACGATCCTCCAATTTTTCTCTAAAATTAAGATTCTATGATTTATTAGATTTCTTTCATCCTGCTTTTCCCTTTAATAGCATATGTGAAAGATTTATTTTTAATTAGGCATATGTGTGTACATGTGAGTGTGGGTGCCCGTAGAGGCCACAAGAGGGCATCCAGGGGGCTCCCCAATGTGGGTGCCGGGGTTAAAACTCTAGTCTTCTGAAAGAGCAGACTGTTTGTAATCACTGAAGCATCTCTCTAAAACCCACTATATTATTTTTTTAAACTTCCATGGATTGAACTGTTCCAAAATAAGATTTTTTTTTGTCTTTGCAGTGCTATTGAATCCAAGGCCTATGACAGGCTGGGCAGGCATGCTGTTACTAAGCCATGTCCCCAGTTCTTCTATAAACCTTTTAATGACTCTATTGTATTCTGTTGTTTGACTTCATCACAATTTATGTTTTAATGATAAAGTAGTTGCTGCCTACTTTTTCACTCTGTTACTAACACTGCTCTAACAAACATCCTTGTATGTGTGTGTGTGTGTGTGCGTGTGTGTTTTAAGTTATTCTCATTATAAATTCCCAAGACCCACAATCACTGTAGGGTGGCTTTTTTGCTCTCTGAGCCACAGACAGAAACTTCTTTGTCTCTTTAGTCTTTTGAGACATTGTCTCAAGTTGCCCAAGCTGGTCATGAAATGCTACCTAATCAAGAATGATCTTGAACTCGCTGTGCTCCTGCCCCAACCACCAGTGCTGAGATTACAGGCAAGACTCAGCTTTCTTTTTAGGAGGGGTTGGGGAGGAGGACTCTGTCTGGAGTCCTGGCTAGCGTGAAACTTGCTAGCCTCACGAGTTTGGTTTGTTTGTTAGGAACATTTTACTATGCTGCGGTTGAACTTAGGGCCTGGAGCATGCTAAGCAAGTACTTTAACCGAGTTATACTCAGCCCTAGAAATCTTGCTTTAAAGAGAAAAGAGACGACACCCTGACTCACCGATTTCCTCTTCTTCTCTTGCATACTCAGGACTTGATGCGTTGGTTTTATTGCTTCCAACTCAATTGCTTTGCCAAGTTTTCTGGAAATAGAACATAAGGAGGCACATCATTGTCTTGGGTTTGCATCTACTGTTCAAATTCATTTCTGGGGAGATGAGTGGCAAGTTATAGCTTACCCACCTAGCACAGGTTTGAAGTGCAAGTTTGGGACCCGTCCACTCTGGATGTGTGACACCTCCCTTTGGAATAGGGGCAAAGGTGTGGGTGTGGGGAGATGGGAAGGGCTATGGGGTCAGCATTACTAGAAGCACTCACTGATGCAGGTCTGCTGCAGATTTCATGCTCTCTGAGGCCCAGGCCCAGGCACTGCTGAGACAGCTAGAGACAAAAATGGATGGGTGTCATTTTCTGGTGAGCTCTGAGAAATCAAGCATCACAGCTCACTGACTGCCTCCGCCGTCATATCTGTTCCCTTGACAGAGTTACAATTTCTCCATGAGATTAAATTCAGCCAGTATATTTATTTGCTCTACAGATGTTATGCACACTGCGTTTCCCCAATCTTTTTCTTTTTCATTTAGCTTTTCATCTTCCATTTCATATCTGCCAAAATCAGGGAAACAGAGTGGCCGAGGAAGGGGACAGGGGAGGGGAGGAGTTTAGAAGACCCTCACAGAAATTCTTTTCAGGTCCCTCACTTTACAGTCCAAGGGCAGAGGAGCAAATGAGTCTTTGAGGAGGTAGCGACACGGGATTTGAACCCAAGTCGCTGGTACATTGTTTGTGCTGCTCTTGGGGTTAGAGTCCAAATCTTGCAGCATGCTGACTCTTAGGAGAGCCCTAGATCTTTCCTGGTTCTGTGAGCTGTGTCCCTCGAATGGAGGGTCACTGCCATGTTCCTGGAGATGTAGACGGAGGACAAGGAAGCCTGATGTTCTCTTCCTCCATAGCAGGAGTCAGCTCTCAGGGATCCTAAGGTGTCCTCGGCAGTCAGGACAAATTGCATCAGTTAACTGCAGGGACAGAGCCCATGCCAGTTTTGATGGAAACCAAGAGAAGAAGCTGCATCCCTGTTAGAATGAAACAGAGGTGGGCCTCCAGTGTCTGATCTGCAGTAGGACAATGGGAAAACCAGACCAAAGGCTGACAAATTTCTATAACCCAAACCAGTACCAGAGAATGCCTACTGTGTGTTTCCAGAGACAGGAAACCACAGAAAAGACAAAATTAATCAACAATCACATGAATGGTGTCAGTGTAACAGGGAGCCAGACCTTAGCAGGCCCTGAGATCTCAGCACAACCAACTCCATGATGAAAGTTTTACTCAGGCTGTAAGACTCAGCACATAGACAGCACCACCTGCCAAAACTAAAACAAAGGCCTAATCCATCAAAGTCCATACAGTTCTGGGAAAGTCTCAAAATGTACTAACCTTGCTTTTTAGCTTCTACAGTTCTGCTTCTGGCTAATAGTTCTTGTTAACTGAAGTATGTCAACCCAGAACATGGTTTTTGTGCTTGAAAGCTGACCCTGAGAAAGGCTCAGGGCTACACTGGGGTCCTGAATACCCAGTGTAGTTGCTGGCCAGCTGATAAACACTTTCTATTGGCTTAGACTCACGTCTGAGCAGTCTTTTCTGGTGAATACCCACAACAGTCAGTGGTTGTCTGTGGCTGGTAGGAGCAGGGATACAAACAGGAAGAGGCAACTTAGAGTGTGTTGAAAATGTCTGTTTTGACTTTGTGGAGGTTGCACGAAGTCACAGCTGTTGCACACATCTGTTAAATTGGACCAAACCCCACACTTAAAATGAGTGCTGCCAGACGAGGTGACTCACCCGTGTAACCCCAGCAGCTGGGAGGCAGAGGCAGGAGGATCAGGTTGTCCAAGATCACATAAGGAATTGAGATCACCTTGGGCTACATCAGACACTGACACCAACAACAGACGAGTGCTTATTATTTCCATGTAAATTAAGCCAAATACAAATTGTTTTTATTAAGGATATGAGGAACATTTTACCAAAGAGGCCTTCCCAGGTGTTGAGATAAGCTGGGCAGCTTGGCAGGAAATGCATCATGTGGGCCTCAGAGAGTTGGAGCCTAGGCCTGAGAACAGGTATCCCTGGCACCAGATTTCCTGTGTGACCCTGGAAGACTCACTCAGCTTCTCTGAGCCTCATTTAACTGACCTTGGCAAATAAAAACACATTGGGATATCTGTGCAAGTGTCACAGATTTTGACATAGAGAAATACTCAACTAACATTTATCAGTAAATATCACACCGGCGCTGGCTCAACTGGCCATTCTGAACATGTCAGCTCTTTAGAAGCTAGGGTTGCAAAGGTGGGGTTTAGGAGATAACTGGGTAATTAGAATCAAAATCAAAATGGCCATTCATGGAGTTTCCCTCCTCGTCAGGTGCTCTGCCACGCACACTTGCATTATTTCATTTAATTCAGTGATTAGGGGATAGGTTTCTATTTCAGTTTTATTTTATTATATTTATTACCATTATTTATGTTTCTTAAAGAAAAGGTCTCACACTATAGCCCAGATTGGCCTGAAATTCTCTATATAGCCTAAGCTGGACTCAAACTCATGGCAATTCTCCTGCCTCAGCAGATTTGCTTTAACACTACCACGTTCAGCTTCATTTCCATAACGTGACATTAAGAAAAAAGACTTGTCCCAGGCTACTCCTCTGGTAAGTGACAGAACGAGACTTTAAACTGGGCAGGCTAAGCATAAGCCTGTCTACACCCAACCACCATATTGTACTGGATCCTTTGTAGTCTACCAAGATATTGCCCTAAAAATAAAAACGAAGCAAGAGCCAGAGCAGTTTCAAAGCGATTTTCCATCACAATGGTGCCCAAGTAGGAGTGGGAAGTGTGGTTCCAGAAGCTTCTCTCTTCCTGTCTTTTCCCTCTCTGGTTGTCATCGTGAGGAGACTCAGCAACACTGCCAGCTCTGATAATGTCTGCGTGCCTTGGTACAGAAGCGTCATAGCGAATTATCAGTAATGAGCCGTTTTTATTGTTGTAAAATACCAAGGAGAATGTGAAGCAACAGTGTTTGTGCCTTGCATGCTAAGCCCTTTAGGCAGTTCTCTTCGTTTGCTATCCGGGCCACATGTTACCCTACAACCCACATATATACTCAAACACATAGATGAGCACGTCTGTACCCTGTACAGGAAGAAATGGAGGCACAGGGAGACCGAGATTCTTGTCAAAAGTCACAGAGAATCCACACTTCCTGCCTCTAAGGCCTTCTGGCTTAACACCACTTCCTAGATGAAATAGCATCACCAAGCCAATCACAACTGTGGCTCAGGAGTCTTAAAGCTCCAGGGTGAGTCCAGATGGGCAGCCCGTTAACAGCCATGGTTGGGGAGTTTTACTTCAATTGTTCAGCTTTGAGTCCTCATCTGTAAGGAGGGATAAATATAAGAACTTTCAAGGGTTGTTATGAGGATTAAATAAGAGCATTCTCTAAGCATCTGAGGCAGTGCCTAACCCGGAGTAAATCCCCAGGATCTGGAAGCCATGCTCAGTGGGATTGTACCTGCCATGTGTGTGTGGGGAAAAGGCTGTGAGTGAGCGCTATTCACTTTTAATTGTTTTAAAGGATTTTTGCCTTACCTTTATCATGGTACTTACTTTTTCTTTGTGCTCTGTAGTGCTTTGCTCAGCTTGACTGCCAGTTTCTGAAGTCCTTTGGCATAGCTAATCTCCAGGTTGGCCCTATGAGCAAAGGGCTTGTTGTAAAGTAGGATGTACTGATCAGAATTTGCAAAATCACACATAGACAAACACAGACACACACACACACACACTGACACAGAAAAGGTCAGGCTGCAATGTAATGTTTTCACAAGGAAGGGATGATCTATTTACAGAGGGGATCCTGGGGTCTTTAGGCAAATCCTTAAGAATATCAAAAAGCACCCCGAAACAGAAAGTATTCTATTTAACCCCCTCCCGAAATGTTTTGGGTTAGATTGTGCCTCCCTCAAAGAGGTTGAAGTGCTGAACCTGAGGATATTAGTGAGTCTTCTCACTGCCGGGACGACATTCCTGAGCAATGCAATATCAGCCGAGAAGGCTTTATTAGAGCTCATGGTTTGAGGGCACGGTCCTCTGTGGTAGGGACGACATACTGCAGGTGGTCACACTGCATCTGCAGTCACGAAGCAGATAGAATGAACGCTGGTGCTCAGCTCATACTCTCCTTATTCAGCCCAGAACCCTGGCCCATGAGATTGTGCAGCCTGCCTTGGTCTTCTCAACTCAGCTAACGCCCCCTGAAAACACCTTCATAGACATGGCCAGAGGTATGCCTCCTATGTGATTTTCCATCTTGCCAAATTGGCAATGTTAACCACCACACACAGGATCTGTGAATGCATCTTCTTTGGAACTAGGCTCTGTGAAGATAGTGACCGAGTTCAGATGAGGCCCAAACACAATTCGATGTGTTCTTATACGTGGGGGAGCATTGAACACCAGAGATAGGCCTGTGCATGGAAAAAGACCCTGTGAAATTAAAAGCAGGGGTCAGAGGAAGATCCTGAAACCAAGAGAAGCCCAGCTTTATCAGAAAACCACCAGAAACTAGGAAGGGACATGAGACAGCATCCCCATGCCAGTTCACAACAGGAATCGAAAAGCTGACACCTTAATTGCATCAGGCTTCTGGTCTCCAGAACTATTACCCAGGAAGTCATCATTCAGGCCATGCAGGCTATGGTATTCTGTTAGGATAAGCCTAGATGACTGACACAGTTGGTAAGGAACAGTTGTCACTAATCCCATCGCTCTAAGTCCTGAGAAGAAGCTGGAAATAAAATGATGAGTAAGATTCAATTAACCGTGTGGTAGCTTCAGGGTGATCCTGCTGGCTTAACCTCCCCAGCAGTGACCATAGACACATGGCGAGCTCCAGCAGTGTGATAGTCAAAAGCTACAATGCTGCACATCCTTTACCTTTACACAGGACAAGATAGAAGGAAGCCATTGATTCTTGGGAAGATCAAACTATTCTCTTCTTAAAATTACTTTACTACTTCCTACTTATAAGTCCATCTGCGGCTACAACGAGGTCATGCTCCTATTCAACACACATACACACACACTCTCCCTTCTTCCCCCTCTCTCTGTCCTTTCTTTAAAAAAAAGAAATTACTTCTATCTACTTTATTTTTTAAAATTAATTTTATTAGCCTGGCAGTGGTGGCGCACACCTTTAGTCCCAGCACTCAGGAGGCAGAGTCAGAGGCGGATCTCTTTGAGTCAAGGCCAGCCTGGTCTACGGAGCAAGTTCTACAGCCAGAGCTACAGCAGAGAAACCTTGTCTTGAAAAACCATTTATTTGTTTGCACATGTGTGTGACTCCAGCACAGTACACACTCCGAGGTCAGAGGACCACTCCAAGGGGTCGATTCTCTCCTTCCACTGTGTGGAGCCTGGAAATCAGACTCAAGTCAAGAAGCTTAGTGGAAAGTGCCTTTATCTGCTGATGTTAGGCACAAAACAAACAGCAAACAGTAGCTCTTTGGCGATGATGAGGATAGATCCAAAGGATCTTTAACTATCCAGTTGGAGATGGCCTAGGGAGAAGAGTGCACCCCTCTATGTGTGCCTCCCCACAAGGGCTTCTGGCCCAAGAGGGTGCTGCTGACAGGAATAGCCTCTCCCTCACAATTCAGTTTCACTTCCGGGATGTTCTCACAGGCTCAGAGGCTGAGGAAAAGAGAGCCAGCTGCCACAAGGAAATAGTGCTCTCCTTAACGTTGGGTGACGTCATTGAATTCACAGGGGAGAGGAGAGGTGGGAGGAGCTCTTCTTTTGCTTTCAGATGATTTGGCAGCTTCTGAGTCTGGCTGTGTTTGCTCCTGAACACCCACATGCATCCTCTCTCTTCTTTCTCCCACCCCCTCTCCAAGATCTCAGGTTGACCTTGAACTTGTGTAGCTCAGGGAGCTGCCTCCATCTCCTGAGTGCTGGGGTTAGAAGGCATGTACCATTATTCCTTTCTTTCACAGGCTTTCTCTCAAGTGAGGTAGAAAGACACCTAAGAAATCCACTAGCCTAGCCAGACTTTCTTGCATTGGTATCAGTGTCAGGACAGATTTGTGAGAATCCAGATTAAAATTCCTGTCACCAGCACATGAAGATGATGTATCCAAACAATGCCTTCTGCACAACAAAGCATCTTCTTTGTGACTATGCAGATACTTGACCTATGCTCTGTCTGTATACAAAAGAACAACACCCAACCTTTACTCAATTGCATTTTAGTTCTTTCCTTTAAATCTTTTATTACATTTATTTAGCAGCAGGGTGGGGCAGGGGACCACAGCATGGGTTTGGAGGTCAGAGGCCAACTTGGTGGAGTTGGCTTTGTCTTTTCACAATGTGGGTCTAAGGCTAAAACTCAGGTTTTCAGACTTGGCAGCAGACCCTTTACCTGCTGAACCATCTCTCTGGCTCACTTTTAATTGTGGTGGACCTACAATGTCTTACATGAGGTGGACATAATTCATCTATCTACTTATTCTAGGAGGGAATACCAGACCCAGAATTTAGTTGGTTGCTCTACTGAGGACACATGAAAAGGAGATGACGCAACTGGCTTGTGAACCTGGGCAATCTAGCCAGAGTACCTGCTGCTTAACCGTAGCTCTTCTGATTTCAAGATGTGGAGAATGGCTATAGATATTGCAAGGCGAGTCAGACAAAAGTCCATTTTAAAATGTGCAGCACCCCTCACTTCAGCATTAATTGTGATGTTCCAACTCAGTGCAGCTCCCTGGCTGCCAGGAATGCATGCTAAGCATTTCTGAGCTCACTGGGCCTTTCCCAAGGAACCCATGTATTGTAAGATGGACATGATGGGGATCTGGCGAAGTGGCAGTGGAGTGGGGATTCCCATATCCAATGCCACCAGCTTAGCTTTTTGAGGCTAGGCTGAGTTGGATTCAGTATTTCTGACCAGCACAGTTGTGTTCTTTTTTTTTCTCTATCTGCAACTATTTGATGACTCAGAGGCTTTTAGAATCGGGCAAGCAAAGCACGCTGCAACCACACACTTTGGTATTCTAATCTCTAGGGCTCACCTTCGGAACCTCAACAGATGACTGTTCATCAGAAGGAAATAAAATGGTGTACACTGAGGAGGGCGAGGGGTGGTGGTGTGGGACACTGTCCTACAGGCCCTGTGATGGCTTTTATCTTAATAGATGCCAATGACTAAATTCCAATCCAATGACCAATTCTCTATCCAATGACTAAATTTGCCACTCTTACAGAAAGCTATATTCTAAGAGGCAAACATGGTGACATCTGTCGCTTTTTTAAGTCTGAATGATTGTAAGTACAAGCAAAGACTGCTGTGTGCCTTTTTTTGTGATATATATGCACGTATCTCTCAGTCCTTTCAGTCTGCCTACTGAAAACTCTGGACCTTGGCATTTTCCTGGGACAGCACAAACTGGTTTTATCCCACTTTCTTGAGAGGAACTGTGTTACCATGTTCTCCAGTCAAAAAGTACCACATGTGCAACAGGAATCCAGAGGGGCAGAGCTAGGCTCAAATTAAGTCATGGGATTCTTTTTCCCTTGTTAAGCAATTGGGAAGATAACAGGAACCACTTTGTGCCCAATATTCTCACCCTCTCCCACTGTTTCCTCCCACTCCACAGACTCAACATGAATGATGACCTCTTCTCTGGGAAACGGTCTTTTCATGTGTGAAATTGATGAGGAACAGGTACCTTCAGGTGGGTAACTTCAGCTCAGAATATTCCAGTGAGTTTTATGAACTCTGAACCAGGAAAATGACACATTGGCTTTCAATCCATTTACATTTTAGTTTCCTCTCAGCGTGCAAGGCAGGTCAATATATTTTTATTAGTCATAATGAAAACCAACCAATAAGTCAAAAACCAGTGTTTGACCTACGTTTTAAAATCAGTCATTCCTTTGAAATAAAGAAGGCATGTAAAATATGTGGTTTCGGATTTAGTATTTTTGATACAGCACAAGTTAAGCTGTAAGAACAAGTGATCAGAGGATCCTGCTCTAAAAAAGTTACACCAAATAATTATTTAAAATCCTCTACTTTCCTCTGCATCTACGAAGAGTTAGCTAAACTGACCAAAGTCCTTCCCATGCTGAAGGGAACAGTGACTGTGCCCTCCTCTCTATGAATTAAGGGATTTAGTAATCTCAAGACTGTATTTCCATACTGTCTCATAGTTCTCAGTTTGCACCAGAACCAGCTTCCAGTTTGGGCTGGGTACATTGATGATTTCCACCCAAGCATTATCATTTTTTTTTAGGAAGGTAGCCACAGCTCATCTTGAGAATAAGTTGTACCTAAAGGTCTCCAGAGGCTGGGCATTGTGGTGCATGCCCATTATCCCAGCACTGTAGAGCCTGAGACAAGAGAATCAAGGGTTCAAGGGAGACCTGGTCTACATAGTGAGTTAGAGTTCAGCTTGGGCTATGTAGAGAGAAAGACAAAGACTCAAATGAACTCTATCTACTTCCCAAAAGTTAGCAAGGGTTGTTATGGAGGCAAAGTGGGAGAATAGAGAGTGGTTAATGAGGACACAGTTGTAAGAGGCAGGAGGAATAGCTGCTATTTCAGTGCATGCTAGAATGACTAGGTGACAATGTGCGCTCCAAAACAGCCAGAAGGGTGAGTTTCCCAAGCTTTCCCCACAAGGAAACAGTAAGCATATGATGTCCTGCATATATTAAATGCCTGTATTTATCCCTCACATACTGTATACATAATATCAAGTTACCATATTGTACGTATAAATATGTGCAGTTATTATATGCCAACTTAAAAGGTAACAGGTAGGGCTGGTTAGAACACTTGCCGCCATGCACAAAGCCCTGGGTTCAATCCCTCAAGACTACCAAAAAATAAAACTAACAACAGCCAACACGGTAGTTATTGGTGATTAGAATCAAGTCAGAGGTCTGGCATTCCGGAGCCTTGGCTCTCTGTTTAGCCATTTGATCATTCTCCATTGTCATAATTCTGCTTCCCGGGAGGCCCCAGACTGCACTGCTCATGCTGATGCAGGAGATGCTGAAGCCAAGCAGCGAGAAGTCTCGGATCCTGAGTCTGCTCATTCCTAAGCCCAGTGTACTCACTGTATGCAGGAATATGAGCAAGCGCTGTGCTGGATGAAGTCAGGCCCAGCAGACAAGATGGGAAATAGAAGGTTTCAGATAGAAACTGAAATTTTATTCCAAATGCAGCCATATCATAGTATATTAGTGCAGCTGCTCTGAGTAACTGGGAGAAGAGGCAAGGAAGCAGCAGGGTCTGCCTGCCTCTTCTTCCTCCACACCCCAGAGCAGCTGCTGAGGGTCCCTTACAGACCCTGTGAGCCACAGAGTTTACTGGGCTTCATGACAGATTCTCTTCTTATCAAAGTGGCTCAAAACCTCCCCAAATTTGTCTGCCCATCTTGAGGATGCCCTTGCTCTAGGTGAAAACCAAATAAGCACTTTTTGCATACTACCAATCACTACCAATTACTTATGGACCAATAAAGATACGTGCATGCCACGTTAGAGAGAGAAAGAGAACAAGACTAGGCCCATCTCACACAGTGCCAGTATACAGATTATACTAGATAAATGGTCTCTTCTGTGATTTTATTTTTCTAGCTTTCATTCAAAAATAATAAAAACAGTACCACATTAGCAAACGTCAAAGACACATCTATATATGGATCCTCAGAATTTGTCTGACATGACCTTCTTAATTACAACTGCTTGAAGGCACAAACCAACTTGGACGTTGCTACATCCATTCATTCAGAGAGCATCTATTGAACACCTCCTGCTCTGTACCAGGCCCTAGTCATATTGGATACAAAGACTCCCAGGTGTTCAGCCTCTGATTTAGGGAGAATGACAAGTGAAGAAAGAAAAAGCCAGCAGTAAGAGCTACAGCAGAGATGCAAGCTAACAGTACACACAGCTTGGGAGGAGGCTTGAGACTATAGACCTGAGTTAAAGAAGGCCTCCCATAATCACATACACGATATGAAGAATATATTCACCAGAGCCAGCCAAGGAAGGTGAGGGTGTACCCACCAGGCAATACAACCGCCTGTGGTAGCTTAAGGGCCCATTGGGAGGTAGGGATAATGTGGGAAGGTGTAAGCGATTCATTAAGGAGAGGGGGTGGGATTATAAGGATGGGGAGTGAGAAGGTAGGTGGCAAAGTCTAAATCTCAAGGTCTTTATAAAATACTATGAGGTCTGAATTTCATCTTAAATGGCTCTCTGAAGGGATTTAAACAGGATAAAGGTCACAATAGAAAATACTTTGGAGGCCCCAAATACAAAAGCAGTTCCTCCCTTTCTAACATTCAACCACTCTGCTCTGCCAGCTGCCCTTGTGCACAATGCAAACTACAGAGCTTCAGGACAGTAGCCCGGGGCAAGACTAGGTCAATCAGACCCCTACTGCCCAGAGCCTGACCCAGGAATGTGTGGAGTCTGTTTAATTAGAGCCTAACTCTCAACCCTTAGTGCTTCACTCTAAATGGCCAGTCTCAGGTAGGACGAAAGAGGTATAAAATTTACTACCTAACAAGATACTGAGCTGCCCATCTCCTATCTAATCAAACGCAATCCCACACATATGTCCCAGGAGTAATCATTCTCAGCTGCTACAGAAGGGCCTCTATTCTCCCCCAGCCCCACCTGAAATTTGCTGTGATACATTTCTGTCCACTTTTCTATCAGTTATGACTCAGTGAATACGTTTAACCTCTCCCACTCACCCACACAACATCTTGGACTCCTTGTTCCAAGTTCCCAGCATAGCAGACACATTAGCCGTAAGGACAGGGCCTCAGCCAGCCAGCGAGTAAGGAACTCCGCTTGGATTAGAAACAGGAGTTCCTGTGAGAAGATGCAGCTTTGAACATCTTAATATGAAGAATGGGAATAGATTACATTTCTGCCTCCATCCATGCTACTCAGTGAGGAGCTGTAGTGAGACAAGGGAACAAACAACAAAGTTGCCCGACAGTGGTCCAAGACAGAAGACGGACCAAGAGACTTTCCCCAGAACAATAAAGGAGGCCATAGAAGGAAAAAAAGCTCTGGCTGGAAAGGGAGTTTAGAAGACATAGGAAATCTTGGCTATGGGTGAGGAGAGAAGAAATCATGGGTGCAGGGCATCCCTGGCTACAGGGCTTGGCTGGATATGGTCTCATCATGGTGAAATCTAGGCACTCCTGAGATGCCTTGTCAGTACATCATCTAAGAGGAGTATCTGCTTTGGAGAAAAGTTGTTTTAGACATTCTAACTTTGTGGTTCTAAGGAAGCTGTAGGAAGAAGGAAATGCCCAATAATTTGTCATATATATGTTGCAAGCTCAGCTAAGACGTATGTGAGTGTATGTCTAGAAGTTCTCAATATACAAAGGGGCTCATTCCAGAAGATGAGTAGAGTCAAAGACTTTATTTCTTTTTTTTTTTTTAATAATATCTGCAACGAGTCACACATGGTCTGCTACCCCTTGCTCTATTTTTAATGTCCATGGTGGTGACTCTTCCATCTGAAAAATTGTTTCCAAGCTTCCTTGCACTGGAACAATTGATTTCCCATCACAACCTGTTTAAACATTAGCTAAGGTGATGCAGGGAGCCAAACTCTCATAGATAGTATCTGGAAATATGCCTTTGTCATTTTAAATATGGTTGCAACTGTGCTAAATTGAACACGAGCACTTTGACATTAAGCATAGTAGGAGCTGCTGTGTGTCTCTGGCTGAATTGGAGTTTGAGACTGAAAGAACAAAGGAAAGGAAATGGAAGTAACTCACTGGATAGAAGCTGAGCATGTCTGTGAATTGCAGAATATTCAGGCAAAATGTCATTCAATAACCCGGGCAGTTTTCTAGCACCCCCTAATTAGAAGAAAGCAAGAAGTAGCTGAACTAGGGAAGGTGACAGCGTCTGGGGTTGCAACCCCACTGTGAGTTCGCTCCTACGCATGAATGAATGCAAAACTCTGCTGAACAGAACACATCCCAGCAGACTGTCTAGGCAAGATGTCTGGAATTGTAAACTTCCAGGGACACTGAAATCCTCATTCTGGTAATGTCGCTACAGCAATAAAAAAATCTTCAATGATTTTTTTTTACATATTTACTCATCCAATCTGCAAATATTTACCCAGTGCCATGATTTCTGTCAATATGCCGGCCACTGGGTTTGCCTTCATCATTTCCTGTGTCTGCACCCTTGTTTCTATGTCTACTACACTCATTCCAATAATGTCACTTTGCATATCTTCCGAGGCATTCTAATGTATCTAATGATATGGAATGTATCATTGATTTGGACAAAATAAGCTCACACATTTAAAAGAACATCCATGGTCTCGTAGCTGAGGGAAGACACTCAAGGAGAGATACTATATCCCTCTCTTTGGCGATCAGACTATTGAAACAATGGTTCTCAAGAAATCAGAGTTTCCTCAGGAAAGGGGAAAGGAAAAGGCTGTGACCCTGGCACCAACCAGAAGAGGAGCCGGTCCCCTTGAGATGGAATTCTAGTTCAGACAACTCAGTTTGTAAGACCACCTTGCAGAACTGGATGGAGCTGAGGTGACGACGGGTCAGTGGTGGGCAGGACCACACCTGGACCAGCCCTGCTTAGTCAAGCATTTCCTCTTCTTGCCCTCTGCTTCAACCTCAACCTCATGTCAGTCACCATGGACGTGGTCTTGGGGGAATCTCTGGATGTACTTATTTGTATTTGCTCTTCCCAATATGGCCACATTGACTAAATATCCTTTCTTTGCTTTTCACAATTGCTTCTCTTACCACTCCCTTTTGTGTATGTGTGTGTGTGTGTGTGTGCATGAGTGTGCTCAAGTGTGCCACAGTGTGTATGTATGTCAGAGGACAATTTCAGAAATCAATTCTCTCCTACCATCTGGATTCTGGGAATGGAGCTCAGCAGCCCAGCAGCATCTTTACCCACTGAGCAACCTTACCAGCTCTAGTTTTGTTTGTGTATGTGTGTGTGTGTGTGTGTGTGTGTGTGTGTTTTGTTTTTCTTGAGACACAACTTCATTATATAGCCTAGGAGCAATCCTCCTGCCTCAGTTTCCCAAGGGCTAGGATGATAGGTAAGCATCATTGCATTAACTGGAGCCAATCTTTTGTGTTATAAATATAATTAGGGAAGTAATTGCTGAAATAGAATGAGGGGTAAAGGTGAATGTGACACCAGGTGCACTGCAGTCACCAGTCCTTGGGGACTAGTTTTGAGGAGTCAGTTCAAGCGCAGCAGGAAGAGGCGGTGAATCACATCGCTCTCGGGAGAGAGACTTGGCCCAATCCAGGGATGAAACAGCAACTGACTTTATTATCTGACTCCTAAGAATGTAGACTACAAATATACCACGAGGAAGAATTTCATATGTTAATAAAGTGCTTTTGTCACTAGAAGACAGTTCTCTGGACACACATCCCTCAGATTAATTGCATAATCAAACAGTTGAGTATATCAAGGAGGAGGGTCATGTCAAATGAACATTTATCAGGAACCAATCATAAAGTACCTTAGCAGTGGCAGCTTGGCCGAGGGAAGATGATTTAGCTGTCCCAGGTTAGCTTTACAAAATGTTTAGGAAAGGGTCTGTCACACAAATGACTGATTGTCTTGCATTACTCAAGATGAGAGGTCTTATTAAAGCATTAAATCCATTCTCCACATTTATGCTATGCAGTTCTTAACTCAGAAATGTGCTTGCAGCTTTATTGACCTACAACAGCCTATAGATTTTCAGATTTGAAATCTTGTCCATAAGAAGCAAAACCATTAAGAAATCTTTACTGCCCAAGTGTTCTTTCCTCCTGGGCATGTTTGCTCCTGGAGCCTGTGGGTTGGAGGCTTTCACACACTGATAGAACTTGTGGTCCAAGGCAGGAGATTTCAAGAGAAACAGTTAAGAAACCAAGGCTCTGGCTGTAGAAGAAAGCTAAGCAGCAGGAGAACATCTGGGAAAAACAAGACGAAAAACACTGACTCGCTGAATGCTGCCAGTTCACTGTGGAGCCTGGTTCAGTTGTGGAGATTATTTTACCATTTGTCTTCCACTACCATATCTGTCAACCTGGCACTAATTTCAAATTCTTGGACACCAAATAATCAAGATCAGATGATTATCACCTGGGTCATTTGCATGGCTAATCAGTACATAGATTCCTCCTGCTTTTCAGAGAGAAAAGACTTTAAGTTAGATCTATAAGAGTTAGATTTATAAAATATTTAACTGGTCTTACTTAAAAATAATTTCTTTTTAGGCCAATACAAATATTTTCTAATATAAGAAACACTGTCCCAGATGGGCCCTCCCCTTTTCTCTTTTGGGAAACCAAGGCAGTTTGACTACTAGAATGGAAATATCTCACACTTACACTTGTGTTTTCTTTTTTATTCCATTTGATAATCTTGTATTTTTCTTCATAAAAAGCCCATTTGAGTTCACCCAGTCATTCATTATTCTGATAAAGCTAAAGTTTTCCCTTGGTCTCAACTTGCTAATGAGGAATGCTCTTAATTCATGCTATCTTTTTTGTATGGCATATATATAAAGTCTGTGTGTGTGTGTATTATGTGTTGGTTGTATGTGCATGTGTGTGTGGTATGTGTGGCATATATGTGTTGTATGTGGTGTGTTTGGTGTGTGTGTGTGTGTGTGTGTGTGGTGGGTGTGTTTGGTGGTGTGTGTGTTTATTATGGTGCATGTGTGTGTGGTGTGTGTGAAATGTGTGTGTATGTGTGTTGTATGTGGTGTGTGTGGGTTATGTGTTTGATGTATGTATGTTGTGTGTATGTGTGGTGTGTGTCTGTGTGTGTAGGTGTGTTTGGTGTGTAGGTGGTGTGTATGTTTGTGTGTGTGTGGGGTGTGTGTGGGGAGGTACAAGTGTGTGGTGTGTTTGGTGTGTATGTGTTTTGGTGTATGTGGGGTGTGTGTGTGTGTGTGTGTGTGTGTGTGTGTGTAGTAGTAGTAGTAGTAGTAGTAGTAATAGTACTTTCAGTACCATGGTCTCACAGGTGCTAGACAAGCACTCCACCACCAAGCAACATTCCTAGCTCTATTTGAAACATTTTGAAGTTGAAACTGTTTCCTTTCAAAACACAGTAATCACTCTTAAAAAGTGGCTCTAGAGTATTTATTATGGAGATGTCTACAGTAGAGAAAAGGCCTTTTAAGGCAACTCCTTTCTTGGGTTCTCTAATTTTGAGGAGTTGTCTCTTCCTTTATCGCCTGAGTTAAATGTGCTAATTTTAGCATGATAAGCAGTTTATGCATAGCCACATTTAGTATTAAGAGATGATATTGAAAAGGTGCTTCTCATTCATGCATCCATCCATCCATTCATCAGAAATTGATCAATAAGATCAAAGACCAGGCTCTAAGACATTGTCACCATTCAACGGGTAAGGCATAGCCTCTGTCCTTGTAGTGGAGAGAAAAGCCATAGACTAATAATTGAGATCAGTATGGAAAGCACAATAATGGATATATACATCAGACATAAGAGTGGGTTCCTGGATGTGATAAGCTCCGTTCAAGAATAGGAGGTTTGACTGAGCCTTCCTAAGCAGCAGTCCTTTGTGTGGTTTCTTGATTTTTTTTTTTTTTTTTTTTTTTGTGATGCCAATTGATAAATGTGCAATAGAGGAGGATCATTCTTCAACCCCAATTTCTCAAGCACTAAAATATAACACTGTGTTCTGGAAAGCCACACAGGTTCTGATCACCCCTCCAGTCGTGTTGCTCACTGCAACTACAGAGGAAGAATTATTTGTTGCAAATGGGCATTTTGTACCTTTGCTGAAGAACAGATGTGATCTGCTTGCAGAAATTCTCTCCATTTTGAGCAAACTCCTTCAGGCTCTTGTATACTTTATTGTACTAGGGAAAAAAATGACAGGAAAATTATGAGCACTTCCACGAATAGAGCACCCATAATTCAGAACACTGCTCTAGTGATGACTGCCATCGTAAAAGACTGTGAGACTAAGGGATGCACATGTTTTAACTAAGTATTAAGTCTCCTCTGTCTGGATATGAACACGTTCCAGGGAAATCTTTCCAAAATGAATCTTTCCTGTCTGTCTTAGTTACTGTTCTGTTGCTGTGAAGAGACACGATGGCCAGAGCAACTTATAGAAGAAAGCATTTAACTGGGGGCTTGCATCAGGTTTCATAGGGTGAGCCCATAACCATCACAGTGGGGGAGGGGAGGGAGCACGGCAGGAGGCAGGCAGGCATGGTGCTGGAGCTGGAGCTGAGACCTCACATCTGATTCACAAGCATGAGGCAGACAGAATGAGACTGGGCCTGAGGATTTTGAAGCCTCAAAGACCACACCTCCCAGTGACCCACCTCCTCCAACAAGGCCACACTCCTAAGCCTTCCCAAACACTGCTCCAACTGGGAATCAAACATTTAAATCTGTGAGGCTGTGGGGCCTATTCTTACTCAAATGCCCACACTGTGTAGGTCAAGCACAAACAGTCCCACAGTAGGGGAACTTGAAATTTGGTTTTCTGGCTCAAGAAGGCCAAAAACACACTCTACAGGACACCACATTTCCACATTTTTGGTCCCACCCCCAGCACACACGGTAAGACACACAGTATAGGCTGTCCAAAAAAAAAAAAAAAAAAAAAAATCTGAAATTGAGAAACACTTCAAAATCCAAAACTTTTTGAGTTCTGATTTAATGCTATAAACAGAAGTTTTCATGCTTGATTTTAGATGACAAGTCTCCGTCAAAACACAGGCATGATAAAAATGTTGTTTGGGATCATCTTCAGGCTATGTGTACAGGGTTATAGAGAATACAAATAAATTTCGTGTTTCAACTTGGTTCCCATCCCTAAGATGTCTTATTATATATATTCGCAAAACTCCAAAATCTGAAGGAGAAAAAACAAAACCCAAATCTGAAACATTTCTCGTCTTAAGCATTTTGGGTAAGAAATACTTAGCTGTATTGAAACTTCTGGAACTTGCAGAGTGGCGAGGCTGCATAAAGCTTTACAAGAAATGTGTTGGCTGCTGAAGCCACTCACAGGCTCCTGTGCCCACAGGTATCAAACAGGCATCTGCATGTTTGTGCATGCAGGGGCCAGGCTGGAGGGCAGGGTGAAAGCAGCCTGGAGAGGCTGCTGCCAGCTCTGCCCTGGCTCACAGCTGCCCATGCAGATGTGGCCCAGTGTAACCAGATTTGTCAATTTGTAAAAAAAAAAAAATCTGAAATATGACTTAAAATTGTAACCAACTACTCATGAAGTTAAAAACTCCCTCAGTAGAAGGAAAGCCCAGTCAGTGGTGGGGTTCCAGTTTGAAGTCCTTGTCATGTCTCTGCTAAGAGGCATAAGAAGAATTATTTTGGGGTTTTATTTCCAGCAAAACTAACTTGCCTTCTCTGGACAAAAGACTATGAAGGTTTCCTTCCTCCCCTTCCAGGCATGCTGGGAAGGTTTTGGTACATACAGCATTGTGAGAAGCCCTACAGGAAAGAACTGTATTCGGTATTCTTGTTTATTCCTATGTGACCTAACATCTTCACTAAGTTCTTCATTAACCTTTGGGTTTTTTTTGTTTGTTTGTTTCTTCTGTAGCACCAAAGAGTGTCCTACAAAACACCTCAGTGCCAGATACGATATATAAGCGTTCAGCAGTACATAGATCATGGAATGAAGCTAGTCCCAGCCTTCTTCACCTGCAAGCCTGTAGTTATAACCAAACGCTATCGTAGATGAGTCAGAGAGCTAGGAACCCGCTTCAGTGAAGACCCCTCTTCCTCTTTCCTGCCTCCTGGACCTGAGAATGATAGGCATTGCTGTAACATAGTTTTGTTACTGGACACGGTGAGCCGAGATCATAGAGCCAAAGGAGATGAACCTGGGTCCTAGTGGAGTGGAGTTCTTCAACTCTCTACTTTCAGACTTACTGTTCGTGTGAGAGAAATACGATGGCATTTAAAATATTATATTATTATTATTATTGTTGTTATTATTATATGTGTTGTATGTTTGTGAATCCAGACATGCACGTGGAGTTCAGGTGACAGTTTTTGGGAATTCAGGCTGTCAGGATTGCAGGAGTGTGGCCCGCGCCTTCGGAACCGCCTGGCTGGTCCTACAGTGGTATTTATTTAAAGACATTTTTGTGTAGGGCTACTAATTGGCAGCTTTTACATGGCTGTAACTCAGCCTTAACTTTTTGTAAATTATGGAACACTTTATGTCTCACAAAGATCAGAGTCATACAGGAAGTGATGGTGCATACTGGATACTCCGCCCAAGTTAAAGAGGTATTAAACTTTTCATCTGCTCGTTCTGAGCAGTTTTTCATTTTCATAATTTCCTTGGCTATTCTTGGACATGTATTCTTCCACGTTCCATGAACATTTATATAATTATAACTTTTTTTCTTTCATCCCTATCAGAATTCTAATCAAAACTATTTTATATGTGTGTATGTATGAATTATAGGAAATTGACTTTTTTCAAATGATATTTGTATTTCTCACCCAAGGATACGATGGAAGTCTTTTCATTTGTTTAAGTATTAATCCATGTCACCAAAACTTGATGGCATTCTCTATAGGATCGGGGGCTTTCTTATTTGATTTATTTACAAATATCTTCTGCTATTAAGCTGCATGTTTTTTAAACCATTTCTCCCATTTGCTTATAGCAAAGCAGAAAAAAAGGCGCAGCCAGGAAACCGGGGTCCACAGGCAAGACGGATTTGGCGACCCACTTCCAGAGGGAGGTTTTCTGTTCTCAAGCAAATATAAGGCTGGGGCTGAGAAGACACACGGGTAGAGGGACCTGAGCTTTCAGAGTGAGAGTGAGGAGAAAAGCCCCCCTCTCCCCCCCGCCCGCCCACACACACACCAGGAGAACTGGGAGTAGAAGGAAAGATTGCCAAGATGAACTGTGCCAAGGAAAGAACTCATCGGATCATAGTCACCGGAGAACGGGCTCCACACAGCAGCCTTGGGGCCAGAACGCGGTCTGTGGAGAGCAGGGTGAAGACCGAGCGGGGAGGAGCACCTTCCCGGTGACTTAAGCTGAATGAGTTCAGCACTGAAAATTTTTCTGTATGCTGGGCTGCGGGATTACTGCATTCTCTAATTTATTAGGCCTTCAAACTCTATTAGACATCTTTGATACTGTTTCCTTGAGACAGGTTTTGGGTGGCCAGGACATTCTGAAGGTTGAAGAACTCAGTCTTCTGTTACAGTGACCGAGCTGTGGCAAAGCAGATATCTGTTACCTCATTCCCCTCAAAAATGTCTCATCTCAATTTATATTTTTTTCCTAAGATTCACTATTGTATTATTTGAAATGTATAAGCCTGCAAGTATGTGTATGCACCATGTGAACGCCTGGTGACTGGAGGTTAGAGTAGGATGTTGGATCACCTGGAACTGGAGTTACAGACAGTTTGGAGTCACCACGAGGGTGATAAGATCAAACCCAGGGCTTCTGGAAGAGCAGCCAGTGCTCTTTACCTCCGAGCCATCTCTTCAGTCCCCAACTCAACTTTCAGAGAAAGAGGCTGCTCAAGCAAAGCACAATTTATGTCTTCTGTTGACCTTTGAACTGTCACCTATAGGATTTGGAAGATGACCCTTGTAATTTAATAGATAAATACACCGTTGTTTTGTTTTGTTTTGTTTTTTTCAGAGAAAGTATTTATATAGACAAAGATGTTCCACATAAAGAAATTGCTAGTGGTTCTGCCTTCTCAGCTACTCTGGTCAGGTCATAGATCAGAGGGACCCATGCCTCAAGTAAACCATTTCCTGAGTTCCATTGTGTGCAGGCAACACATTATATTGTTCTTAATTTAATGATCAGATAAAGAGGGATATTCTGTTTATAACAACATGGAATAGAATCTTTATCTTTGACCTTATGTCCAATGTGTGGAAACTCCCCAAATCCCTGATCCAGACTGAGATAAAGGTGGCATCCATAAATAAAAGAGATACTAAGACTATTTCTATTTACTCAGCTTAATTCCTTGCTTAGAATCAGTGGCCCTGAACCTTTTATCACATACCATTTACTCAAACTTGAGTTTGAGTAAACCAAAAATTTTTAAAATAGACTTATCTAAATGTTAAAGCAGAACCTGCGACTATCTAGACGTGTGTGTGTGTGTGTGTGTGTGTGTGTGTGTGTGAGAGAGAGAGAGAGAGAGAGAGATTTGTGTGTGTGTGATGTATGTGTGTCTATGTGTGGGGTATGTGTGTGAGAGGGTGAGGGGGATCAGCAAACCTCGGACTGTATCTGCTCTGAGGCAGTGAACTCTCTTCACCTTGGTTGTGGCTCCTCTGCTCCTCTCTTATTTTCCCTTCCCATCTGCTCCCACCCTTCAGAAGGGGTCCCATGGGACAAAGTATGGAAAGCACTGAAGCCCAATCTCTTACTTAGAGTTAAGGCCCAAAGAGCTAAACATGATCTCATTAGATTAGGGACAGACTTGTGATTAGAAATGTCACGTAATTAAATCAACTAGACAACCATTAGAAACAAATGTCTTCATATAGCTAATCGATGTGATCAAACTATACTTAGTCAGAGAGTTAATACCGTGTTATACGTGGCACAGATGGCTTCCTAATATCATCAAGAAGCAAAAAAGAAGGATTCATTTCCACAAGGTGAAAGTCTCGTGGAAAGTAAATTTGGGGTGTCTTTTCCTACTCATTGAGCTTTCAACTATGACAGCCTTACAACATACACATTCCGTAATAGAACCTAGTATTGGTTTAATATCTCTATTTGCATTTATTTGAACCTGCACTTTCTTTCCTAGACCATTAATTACTAAGATAAAATATCATTTTTTTTATTCCATTTATAAAGAATTAGTGTGTTGGTAGCCAGGATATTTAGGACATTTCTGAGACTTTTAAGGAATTCCTTCACATTTACAACTGTTCTACACAGACATGTCCTATTCAGCAGTAGGAAAATGTTTCTGATGTACACTTGTAAGGAACTTCTGTTGTTTAAATACTTCTATTACAAAACAAACAAGTAAATACTCACCAAACAACAAAGCAAAACAGTAATCTAGGCAATCAGCATGTCGAATGACTAGACAGATAAATTGTAAATGTTATAAAATGCTGCTGTTCAACTGGCCCAGTAGCTCTTTATGACTTTACACAGTTTGAATGCTAAAAATATTGAATATAATTGTTCTAGGAAAAACTGTTACTACTCTAGATGCTCATATGGACTTTCAAAAAGCATATAATGGTGATTTTCACAGAGTTAGCAAAGCCATGGTACCTGACTTCAACTTAGCTGAATAAGCCTATTCTCAGAGCTCTTTTCATGGCTCACCTGTGTTACCAATTTCCTGTGAATTCTCATTCATTAGGGGAAATATCTAAAGCACTACCCCTCAAATTAAGGGGTTACTTATATTTACTAAAGATCTGTTTAGTATTTGAAGCTTTGTGATAGGATTTCTTACATTATAAGACACAGAGTACTAAGGAAACAGTACAATCTGCTGCCTCATCTTATTTTATAGATGATAAAATAGGGGCCTAACGAATGTAGGATGCATGTTATACATCTCACTGGCACACACTGCAGATGCTATGGACCACACAGCATCTTTGCCAGACTCCTCCTGCCTTTTCCCATCTTTCAGTGGATCAGAAGCTCTCAGGAGCCATGGGTCATAGCACTGGTGTCTTTGAAGTCAGTGACAGTCACAGCTGGTGACCCAGGCTAAACCACCACGCTAAGAAGTTCAGGTTGCCATCTGAACCAGGTTACCAACCTGAGGAGCAGCCTGGTGTTATTTTGGCAGCTGATTCCACTAGCAAAGGGGCTGATGGTGTGGGAACCAGAGGCATACTCTAACAGGCTACTACCTGGCTTCTTTCTGAGTATCTACAAGGCAAACATTTGGTGATAGCTTCTCACTTTCTCTCAATTTGGTTTCTATGGCCTTTCATAGAAAGATAGAAAGTGGTAGTTTTTTTTGTTTTTTTTACGTGATTGAGTCATTTCCTCTGGGAAGAATTCAATCCTATCAACTTCCTTACACACGGAGTTAAGGATGACACATGGATTTGAGGAAGATTTCTCGGGGCATATTTTTAGGTGTCAACGATAAGCTCACAGACATCAAGGCTTAGAGCCAACTCTTTTTCTTTCCAGAAACAGAATTTTTAAAAAAAACTTTAAAAATTAAGCTCCCACACCCTCATGATTATTTAAAAGTGCTATACAGTGCTGAGCACCCTTTAGCTTACTTTAATGACAGTCATTTGAAAGTAAACATTAATCTGACTCCTGGAGGTTGAAGGGAACATATAGCCCATTTTTACCCTGGGGTGTGACCCGGAAGGTATTTTTAAGTTTTTTAGTACCAGGCCTGCTTTCATAGTTCAGTAAAACATATTTTACTTACAATACTATTTTAAACGTATAAAACAAAATACCTCAGGATTTTAAAGAAAACAAGTTATATGACATATATATATATATATATATATATATATATATATATATGTATATTTGTAAAAATATTTTTTAAGTTTCTGCTATTATGCTGGATGTTTATATTAATATGTTAAAAAGCTGTTCTTAAGAATTACCAAAATATCTAAGTAAGACTGAAGTAAACCATACTCTGCAACATCTGTGATAACACTGTTATGTAAAAATATCTGTTGTTTTTATTATTAACACAGTTCTAGACACCGTTAGTAGTAGTATTGAGTATTCATAGTTGAAAGAAAATTCTACAGTTTGGTTAGAAATGAGTATAAATACAGGTCGCCCATCCCCCATGACCATTTATTTGTTTACTTGAATTTGCTCTCAACCCACAGAGATTGATACACAAATCCGTTGGTGTGGACCAAGCTAAGAATTATAGCTTAACTAAGATGTTTAATCATGCTGAGCAAAGCTAAGGCCTCATGGTACAGATCACGTGAGCGGTTGTGCCTGCTTTGAATTCTCTTTAGAAAGTGTTAAGTATCCTCTGAAGCATTCATCTGAAACCCATGCCCTTGTTTTAGCATGTTCCTGAGCTGTTGACCATTGTTCCCCCAAGTACAAGCTGGGATTGTACCAGGAAGTCAACTCAAACACTTGATAAAGATGAAACAATTGCAAATAAATAAATACTCTCTGGCTTTAGAGCGTTTAGAAATTCAGGTTGAAGGGATATCCGCCTCCTCCTGGCTCCCGGATACCTCTGGTGGCAATGGCCTGTAGACATGACCTTCAGTCACGGACAAGGACAAACATCCTTGGGTCTCAGTGCTCAGAATAGAAGTCATCAACGAGCACCCCAGGGAGTGGAGCTTTGAGCTGCCGCAGAGGCCAGGGACAGGCTGTCTTGGGAACTGCTTGAAAGAAAACATTTGTCCCAAGTCCCAACCTGAAGATAAGCTTTGTTGCCTATAAAAAATGATTGTTAGACTTCCAACTCCTCTCTCCTTCCCTTTCTCTTTAAGAAACTTAGTTGGTCCTGCGTCCTGTCTCCTCTTTTGTTTATTATATTATTTTTGAGATTGACTTTCTTTTTTAGTAATGGGTAGTACTAAGTTTTTGCCTCAACTTATCCCATCCCTGCCCCAGCCTGCCACCCCTGCACTAGGGAGAAACATCCTCAGATATTCATCAGACAGGAGAGGGTTTTAAAATGTGCTAGGGAGCACCTCAAAGAGAGAAAAACAAATTTCTCTAAAAGGTTACCCATAACCACTCAAAGCAGAGGAGATAGAAGCTGGGGTGGTAAAGTGGTTGGGGGTGGCGCTGGGGGTAGAGGGTGGGGGGATGTTCACTCAGGAGCGTCATGCAGACAGTGTTGGGATTTGTTTTAGCATCGAGCACCTCTTTTTGTGCTTAATGGGGCTGGGGCTACACTGTCTTCGTTAATCTCGCCTTGCTTCAGTCCTTTAATTCCTGACTGTAGCAGCTCCAGTTCCATCTCTCCAAAGCCCGTGGTTTCCTCACCCTTTGAGTAAACAGAAAGGAAAGTGGCAATCTTCTGCTGATCTTATATGTTCATTACAGATCTCGCTTATCTACCTTTCCACAGGTTTTTGTTTTTGTTTTTAATAAAATATGTGAGTGATAACTATAATTCCTGGTTACTGAGCTCACCAAGTTTAGCTTTACCGAATTGCTTACTGGGCTTAGACACTGAGAATCCTTAATTACTTTGGTTTTGAAATAAAAATAGCTCCCCTTTATATCAGTTGCATTTTGTCTCCTAGGTCAAATCTCTGCCACTACTGCTGGTGACTTTGCTGTGTCTTTGGGCTTTTGATCAATTTTGTATTTGTGGGGAGGGGAAGCTCTCAGGAGGGGAGCAAAGGCTTTAGTGAACCATCTACCAGGCTGACAGAGCAGGAGTCTGTTCCCTGTCCTGTAGGGCTTGGGATCACAACGCTTAAACCTGCTTGATTAAAAATCAAGGGTGGGTGGGAAGTCAGGCGGCAAGACCTTCTTCCCTGACTTTAACCCTGAGTTAAAATGGACTGCTGGCAGTGTGCTTTGGTGTCTACTCCACACACTATGTTGGCACCGATGGTGTGCTTTAATATTGCTTCTCAAACAGCCCCATCTGGATCCTAGTAGGATGCTATATACTCCGTCAAACCTTTCCCCATCAACTTGAGAATGAAAGACAGCTACGGCTGTCACTTTTTCAAGGGAGCTCTATTTTAAACCGAGTTAAAGAAAAAACACAGATTTTTGTACCACAGCCAACATCTAAACATGCCTAGTTTCTGATTGTCTCAAGTTTCTGTAGTTAAAAATCCACTAATCTATAACTCTCCCCTGGCCATACACACACACAGACACACAACTACACTACCCTGGACTACTCACCGAACAGTCCGTCAGTGGGTCCCTCATGTTCAAACGTTGTTTGCTTTGTCTTTTACCTACACTCCAGAATTCTGGACACCACAATCAATCAGGTTGGGTGTGTTCTGGACTTCCGGGATTCAAAGGGCTTAGAGTACGTCAGTCCTTGTCAAACACACCAAGGAGGAAGTTCCAGCCCTGGACTTTCATCCAGTTTGTTTCCTGAAAAAGCAAAGAACAGCTCAGGGTCAAAAGAGCTAGTGGGAGATGGTGAGAACCAGTTGTGCAAACGCGCAGGACAGGATCCCGAAGCCCTGAGGTCAGCCTTGACGGAAAGCCCAGAAGCAGCAGTGTAGAGTTCTCCACCATCTGGATGATGGTGGGAGCTCACATTTTTTTCAGCTTGTGGGACCAGTCATGGCTTGTATTTTTCTGTGTTTTGTGCTGCTCTGATCTTTGGGATCTACGCATGCTAAATAGGTGAAAAGTGACAGTCATAGCTGTCTTTCACTCTCAATTTGATAGGAAAAGGTTTGAGTGAGTCAAAGCACCTTGCTTGGATCCAGGTGGGGCTGTATGATGGTTAGCATCAACTGTCAACTTGTCAGGAGCTAGAATTGCCCGAGAGACTGACAGCTGAGCGTGTCTGTGAGGGAGTGTTTAGACTGAGTTCATTGAGGTGGAAGAAAGACTTACCCTAAATGTGGGCACCATCCTCAGATGAGTTGGGGTCCTAGCCTGGAATAAAAATGAGAAAGTGGGAGGAGAACTAGCATTCCTCTCTGTGGCCTGACTGCAGATGAATATGACCAGCTGCCCTCAAGCTCCCTCTGCCAGGCCTTCCCCACCATGATGGACTGTACTGTAATCTACCGGCTGTGAAAAGCCCTTCCTCCCTGCTTGTGTCAGATACGTTGTTGCAGCAATGAGTAACTAATGCAGTAGGTTAATCTCCAATAATGACAAAGTTGCCGGAAGTCCTGCCTTTGGTATGTAAATCAATGGCCCAAACCCTCACGGCATACCAAACCTATATTTTTATTGCCCCGAATCACTCAGAGATAGTACCAAACAGCGTTAGAGGACTGCTAACACTTTAGTGTCCTGAAGAGACTGTCAGGAAGCAGGCCACTCACTACCTCTCAGGGCCTACCTGAACCCAGCCCTTACTCTCAGCCCAGCAGGACCAAGAGGCCAGGCTATCAATTTAAGCCTATGATTGGCCTTATTTTCATTACACAAAGAGACAGCCAGAGTTGGAAATCTCTTATCGGTAACTCATTTTGTTACTGCTTTTTATTTCATTTTATTTTTTAATTCATTTCTTATTTTATTTAATTTTTGTTTTTTTCAAGACAAGGTTTCTCTGTTGTAACTCTGGCTGTCCTGGAACTCACTCTGTAGACCAGGCTGACCTCAAACTCACAGAGATCTGCCTGCCTCTGCTTCTCAAGTGCTGGGAGTAAAGGTGTGTGCCACCGCTTGGCTTTGTTTTGGCTTTTTTGACATCTTATCCAGTTGTCAGTCACAAGATTTGTAATTGCCTATGGACTTGTGACAGTCATTTGCAAGCTGTGGTCAGTTGCTCTGAATTGTGGGTAGAGAGTATGGAGCCTTGTCTGACTGTAGCTTTGTCCACAAAGTCTCCTCAAACACGTCAGGTCTCACAGCATCTCATCTGCACCCAGCCAGCTGACACAACCTTCATTCATTTACCTCTTGAATCCAGGCTCTCTACAAAGTCCCTGTAAATAGAGTAGGAGAGGGCGAGGACAATGAAAGGCAAGTTTACAAGAGTCGAGAGGCGAAGTCTTAGGAACCACCCCTCGCATACCAACAGTATTCTCTCCATTGGCTTAGCCAGTCATCGCTGGAGGTTACGGCAGCTCTCAAGAGATAGCTGGAGTTGGACAGGCTATCTCAGTGTAATTAAAAGATTTATACTGATTAAAAACTGAATTTAGTATTAAGAAACTCATATTCCTATTGAATGAGTTTTGGAGTTTTACATGAACTTGATTGGAGCCAGAGTTCCAGATTCTGGGGCAGTTGATATCACTTCTGTCCCTGCACCAGGACCAGTTTTCTGCTCTTTCTTTCTTAATTTTTTCCTTTCTTTCTCCTAAAATTGAAAATAGATTTTTTTTCATGCAATATATCCTGATTGCAGTTTCCCCTCCCACAACTCCTCTCAGATCCTCTCTACTTCCCCTTCCACCCAAATCCCCTCAAAGGGGTGTTTGAATGTGCAAAGAGGCCAGAGAAAATACTGTATCCTTTCTTTCTTGTCACAGTAATGCTGCATAACAACCAAAAAGCCAGCAGTTTCAAATGACACATAATTTATTGACAAATCCTCATGTTAGCTTGTGGTTCTCAGTTCTCCCTGGGCTCAGTCATGAGGGGGCAGGGCCTTGATGCATCTCTGCAGGTCTAGGCAGTGCCTGGCCTAACAGCTTTCCTGGGTTGGTGGCTGACCATGGGCTGGCTGTTGGCTGAGGCTGCATTTTATTAACCAGCAACACTAGCTTGCAGTTCTAGGGTACATCAGGAGTATAGAGAGTTAGTGGGGGGCTCAAGGGCTTCTGAAGAGCAGACATCCTAGTCTCTTTAGCCACATCCACCCAGCAAAGTCAGTAAGGGGCCCACCCAGATTCAGGGTGGTGAACTAAAAGTCCTTTTGCAAAAGGACATAGACACAGAGAGGGCTGGGAATTGGAATCGGCTTGTCATTCAGTTTATCACAATGGCTGGTCAATATTTGTTCCTTTGTGACTTGAGAGATAAGCAGAAAAACACCGGCTGTCCTCCATCTTCCTGCCCCTTTCTGTACTCAATGGGGCAGGCTTCCATCGTCAGAGAAGATTTTGAGTATGCAGACAAATAAGAGAAGCAAAGTCACGTGAGGGTCTGCCAGCAGCTTTGGGAGAGGACACTCCTCTCTGACCTCACATTCTGCCACTACACATAGCCTGCCACATAGTCTACAGTGGGAGAGTTCTCTCCAGGGGAGGTGCTGGCACAGCAGGGCTCTCTGGGGGTTCCTATCAGCTGGGGCTGAGACTGGCTAGTCACCTTGACAAGGAGTCCAGGGAAGGTCAACCTGAATAATTGTATTCTGGGGTATCTGAGGAAACCCCAGACTCCTAGAAATGGCTCAGGGAAATACTGGGAGTTGGAGGCAGAGCCCTGAATCAGCAAGATGGGCTGAGAGCATTATGGCTTTGGAATAAATGTTAACATAGACTCATTTGTGGATACAGGTGATGACAGCTACACAGAGACCTCGGAGAAGGTCTAATACACTCTTTTCTGAAGAATTTAGTGCCTTAGTAAACTTTTGACCTCTCTACTCACATTTTCTCTGACTGGATGCTTTTGACCTGAATTTATTTCCTGGCTTCTTCCCAGTCCAGGCCTTCAGTATGACTTAGCCCAGCTTTCTTTCCTCCTTTCCCAGGCTGTGCTCAGAATCCTTGTCTGTGGACAATGGAAGCTACTGAAAAGACCCTACCTGCCACACTGTGTGCCACTTCAAAGGGAAGTGACAACATTTTGTACATTTATTAAGTACTCATGAGCCAGCTGGTAATCTCAGCACTTGGGAGGCAGAGGCAGAGACAGGAAGATCTTTGTGAGTTTGAGGCCAGCCTGGCCTACAGAGTGAATTGCAGTACAACAACCAGAGTTACAACAGAGAAATCCTGCCTCAATTAACCAAAAAAAAAAAAAAAAAAAAAAGGATACATATATAAAATGGAGGGTAAGAACATTTCAAAACTGTGAAGTTTCCTTCATAAGCAAAGTATGTAATAAATTCTGAGTGACCTAAACATGAACACCTTGCAGTTAGGAGGACTTATTGTATGTCCCAGGATGCATACAAAAAACTGGGCACGTCTGTGTGTGCGCCTGTAACCCCAGTGTAATGGGGCCAACGTCAGAGAATTGGCGGGGCTTGCTTGTTATCAGAGTACCAGGCTCAGTGGGAGGCGACCTCAAGAGAGTGGGGCAGACAGCGACAAGGCAGGACGGCTCTGGCCTCTGCCAGCACTCACAGGCACATGCCTCCCGACCTGTGCATATCCCACACACGCATGTACCACACTTATGCACCACACTTATGCACACACATTTACATACAAACATATACAAAGAAAAGCATATTGACTTTTAAAATAATTATAACAGGTAGTTGTAAGCTGCCTTATGTGGGCACTGGGAACTGAACATAAATGCTCTTAGGCACAGCCATCTCTCCAGCTCTGCATTTCAGCTGTTAACAAGGAAATGTTGGTAGGAAGAAGCGTGACCCTGTGGGTCATCACCTCATATGTCTAGGATTTTACAGTGCAGTTCCTTCTGCCTGGAGATCCCTCTTCATTTATGTTAGCCTGGTTGACTTTTACTTATGCCCATAGAGTCCAGTGGTGCGACTTTCTCAGGCAGCACTTTGTAGTACTGGTATTCAGTGCTTTCCATTTATCTTTCCTATTGCACTGGATTATTAGTTTAATAGTCTCCCTGCCAGACTGCAAGTGAGATCTTTATATCCAAGCACCTGGAGCAAAGTAAATGCTCAAAAGTAATTGGTCATATTTGGTTGCATCAAATGCTGAGAAAGTGACCTCATGGCTGATTGTCTTCATGGACAAGGCATGGGATGTTGCTTGTGAGAAGAGCTGTATCCTTAGCTATCCGGAAGCAGAGTTCAAAACCCTGAAGGGAGAGATAAATGTGACCTTCTAGGCAGGAACTCTAAAATGAGAAATGGCTAACTGCACTGGGAGGCTCTGACACAGATTAAAAATGGCCTTGACAAGCAGGAAACTCAAAACGACTCCACTGGAGTCCCCAGGGGCCACTTAGAGAACTTTCTTGGAGTTTTTTTTTTGTTTTGTTTTGTTTTTTGTTTGTTTTTTTGTTCTTTTGCTATAAACAGAGGAGGGAAGGAGTTTTGGGACCAAACATAAAACCAAAGACCGGCCTAATGTTGAGAGTAAGTTTGGGAGCCTGGGGTTTAAGATGAGTTGCGTCCTGGAAACCTTGCCAAGAGCAGCTAGGATGCTTACTACATTCATAGTAGGACAGATGTACAGATAGCGGTGAAGCTTCATCCAGGCTGCTGGCCTGCCGTCACTGATGATTGAGTGAATAGGAGCAGTTAGCCAGGCTGCCAGGGCTCAGTGGCGGGGCTGGGCAGAACAGCTGGCCTTCAGAGGACCACATCCCCCAAAGCACTTTCCAGCAGGACTCAGGGAACCATGGGTGGCAGACCTTGTCAGTCAATCTTCCCAAGACCATATAACCCTTCTAAATTCTGGGTGATACCAGCCCTTGGCCTGTTTGAACTGCCACAGAAGCAGGACCTTCTCTGTAGCCATTAGACATGTGTGAGAGTCATGAACAGTGTGTGTTGTCATTCCCTCCAGTCACCCTTATAGAGCAGTGTAGAAGCAATCTTGCTCTGATTAAATTACTTTTCATTTTTAGTCTCTTAGGAAGTGATTAGTTTACTTAATTTCCACATCGTTCCAAAACTGAAGCATTTCTGAAGCCTTGCCTGAATGCATACATTATAAAACAAATAAGTAAAAAACAAAACAAAACCATTCTCCCAAAGCTTATAAACTTGTGAGAGAAAAAAGAATAATGGTAACAACAGAAACAAAAGGAAAAACCCTTCTGTCAAAGGAGAAGCACAAATGAGGGCTTTGCGTGGTCGTAGAAGCCGTGGGGTTGCTTTGAAGTCAGCCTCATCTGTAGCACAGAAGGCAATTGAACGTTCACTCGCTCTGTTCTCACTGTGTGATAAAGTCGACAGTCTTGGTTGTCAGCTTTATACATTTGGAAGAGGAAAACGCCAACTGAAGAATTGCCTCTGTCGAACTGGCCTCTGGGCATGTCTGTGAAACAGTGCCTTGGTTGATGATTGATGGCAGAGGGCTCAGCCCACTCTGAGTGGTACTCTCCTGGCTGGGCAGGTGGTCCTGGGTTGTATAAGAAAGATGGCTGATTACAAGCAGAGAAATAAACTAGGAAGTGGCATTCTGCCGTGGTTACCACTTCAAGCTCCTGCCTTGAGCTCCCGCTGTGGCTTCCCTTTATGATGGACTGTAACATGTAAGATGAAATAACCTTTTCCATTTCCAAATTGCTTTGGGTCAGTGTTTTAATCACAGCACCAGAGAGAAACTAGAACACACTGTGATTTTAAAAATTGTACAAACTAAGCTTTTCACCTCTTATCATTTCATAAAAAAAAAAAAATCCAGTTTTTCAGTCTGAGTCCAAATGGTCACAAAGAACTAACTTCACTTACACCAACAAGCCCTGTATTCAGGGTGCTAAGCTTTGACATTCATTATGTATGCTCAAATTTTATGTTAATTTTAAGAGTCCAGGTGTTGATGGGGGAAAGTGTGAAATCAAATAGATTAATTTGTGCAAAAACAAATGAGAATGAGTTCTCTTTTCTCATACAAGCCCTAGGAAATGAAGACTAACAGACAGCTGATGGACAGTCTACATGCCACAGCTGCAATCTGCAAATTTGACTTCCAGAAGATGAACACAAGCCATGGGACAGTGTGGATTTGCCTGCGTGACATTATGTCTTTATCTGATCAGCTTGGTCAGTGTTTGTGCCATTGCTTCCGTTTTCCTAAGGTCCTGTCTGTTCAGCCTTACAAACTTCAATTAAGATGTGTTGTAGAGTTAGGCACAGGGGACCATACCTGTAATGGAAGCACAAGAGAAATCGAGGCAGGAGGAGTGCATAGAGCTCCAGACTAGCCTGGACTACACTATCAGACTCCATTTCAAAACCACAAAAGCGAAAACACAAAAGGTACCCCGGACTATCAGTATGGGGCTGCTGATTTCCAAGGAAAAGTTGAAATGTTTGGATTTTTGCATATATACTTGAAGTGGCACGCATAGGGATTTTTGCTTTTCTGCCTTGGTCCTCTCTATACCTTAGAAAGCATCAGTTTATTTTTGTTTCTTATGAACCATTGCATTGCTGGATTCTTGGGATAGAGACTTAAAAAACAAAAACGCAGAAGCACTCAGAACTCAGAATGGTTATTCCTTGTGGTTGTCTCCGTAGCAGGAACCCAGGAGCCGGGTGGGGCTGGAGAGGGGGACAACTTATTCTTCACTATCTTTAGTTGCAGACTTGCCATTGTGTATGTTATGCTCTCATTACCTGTTCAGAAACATATGCTAATTATTTTTTCAGACCATTTGTACTTCCTGGGGTCAGAGAGCTAGCAATGAAGCCTTTTTATTCAGAACTTAGGTTCAAACAGTGCTCTGTGTACTTGATAATATCCTCATTCTCTCTTCATACTGCACCCTTCCCTCACAACTCTTCTGAGGTAGTCCTACTGAAACCACTACCTTTAACTTGCCTCTGACTCATTAGTATGGATTTTCTCACTCACTCATCCTGTGACCTCAAAGCATCAATTTTTTTGGGTCCCAGTCCCATGAAAGAGACAAAGATAATGACCTTCCAATCCCTCATTTCAAAAAGCACAGTCTAAGGGACGGTTATACAGTTTATTATAAAGAGATCTTTCCAGGAATATGATGGAGTCCCAGAGGAGTACCCTGCACAGAAAGACTGAGGCTGCTAGGAAGAAGAGATGGTGCGTTTGGTGTTTTGAAAGTACATGCTAATGGTGTCTGCATAACAGAACATGTTTTAGTGTCTATAAAATTACAAAATTACAAAATATACAAAATTACAAAATTATCTTGGGTGCCCAGTTTTCTAGAGGCCTTGGAGGATTTGGGTTGCTGTGTGAGGTCTTTGAAGGATGTATGTCCTAATCCCCCTTGGTCTTAGCTCTGCTTCTTGGCTGCTTTGAAGTGAACAGCTCAATTCACCCAAGCCCTTCCGTCATGCTGCAGTCCTGCACTGTAGGTCCGGAAACATGTAACCAGCCCATCAAAGCCTCTGAATCTGTGAGCCCAAATAAACACTTCTCCCTTAAAAACAGCAGCAGCAAACAAATAAAATCCTAATGAAACCAAACCAAACCAAACCAAAAAGATAGCATTCTAATTTTACAATATAGCAATTACTGCCTCAAAATATTAGTATCATTCAAAACATTACTAGGATGAAAAAACTCTTCTATTAATATATTGATTAAAAAATTATAACATTACAGGCTAATTGCAAGCTCAGTGCAACGTGTTCTTTTCCCTGGAATGAATCGCTAATCAAAGATATGTAATGCTCTCCTCTTTCTCTCATCTTTATATTTCCTATGAGTAAGGGCATTCCCTGATGCATTCACAAGCAGCCTCTAAAGTGGGAAATTAAAACTCATACAACACCACCATCACGTTCCCTACTAACACTCTCCATAGCAACAGAGACCTGTTCGGTACCACGCCTCGCATTCAACTGTCCTGTTTCTTTCATCGGTTTTACTCTGGTATGCTTCTCCAGTTTCTGTGTCATTCGTGCTTTTGACTGATTTGAACATTACCAGCTGGGGTTGGGGTTGTAGCTCAGTGGTAGCATGCTTGCTTTGCGTGTGTGAGGCCTGAATTTGATACTCAGTGAGCACGCGCGAGCACACGCACGCACACACACACACACACACACACACACACACACACACCGGGAGGGGTGCGGGGAGAATTATTAATTATTTTACAGAATGTGCTTTAGATTGGGTGTATCTGACGATTACTCATGGTGAGGAGATGGCTATTCCTGCCTGTCAGGAACGTCACAGAAGCAGTGTAATGTTGGTATTGCAGCCGTTCAAATGATTCAGTGTCACTGCTGATGCTGTTTACTTGATTAGAATGGTGCCTGTCTGGCTTCTTCACTATTAGTTAACTATTAGTAATTTAGTTACTGCTTTAGCCTTTGCAACTAATAAATATTTTGGTGAGATGTGCCTTGAAATTAGGCAAATACCTTGCTCTGCATCCGACTTTAGACAACTCACTAGTTTATATTATATAAACTGGCACTCTCCTATTTCAGTCAGTGCACTCACTAGTTTATATTATATAAACTGGCACTCTCCTATTTCAGTCAATGCACTCACTAGTTTATATTATATAAACTGGCACTCTCCTATTTCAGTCAGTGCACTCACTAGTTTATGTTATATAAACTGGCACTCTCCTATTTCAGTCAGTGCACCCTTAATCTACTAATTTTGCTTCACAAAACATCCTAGGCTTGGCTGGAGAGAGGCTCTTCAAGCTGGTTCTGTGTCCTAATAACCTTTTCCTCTCCTTCCCTGAGTACCTCCTGGTTACTGGCTCACGGGTTATTACAAACCCAGCCAGTGCTTTCATAGCCCAGCTTGATTGAGTTCCTTCTGCAAGGCTAAATATTAGTTGCAAGGAAGGACAGAATGCAGGTAATAGACATGGGTTATGAAGGAAATGAAAGCAAAATGCTTTTCCAGTTCTAATTCTGTCATAAATTTTTTATTTTGGGGGTGTGGATAAGTGCATAAAATATATTCAGTAGTGAAGCTGTAAAACCCTAGGTGGAACACTATAGCTGCAGGAGGGGTATGCTTTAAAAATTGTTTCCTATTAATCATTTTATTTTATGTGTGAATGTTTTATCTGCTCATATGTGTGTGAATCATGTGCTTTGTGCCTGCAGAGGGCCTCAGATGCCCTGGAGCTGGAGCTATGGGTGTTGTGAACCATGATGTGCGCTGGGAATGTACCCTGGGTCTCCTGCAAGAACAGTGAGTGTCCTTACCTGCTGAGCCATCTCTTCAGCCTCAAACAATGGCTGTTCTAACTGTACGAAAACTTCATACAGATGTAAAGAGTATGGATCTGGTAAATTTTAATGTGCTATGTTTATTTGATTTGCAAGTTTTTTAACTTAATAATGATGATGATGATGGAATGGTGATTCCTTTTAGTGGAGAATAGCTTTATGAGTAGTTGAGTTACTGGGTGCTGGGTTTGTTCAGGAGGAGCTACTGAAACTCAATGATTCCATGCCCTAAGGTGGATATCTACACACACACACACACACACACACACACACACACACACACATACACACACATATATTTTTATTTTGACATCTATATAGTAAAAGCCATAGATAGATACCCAAAATTGTAATTCAACATTACTAAGTTCATTTATTCACCCTATATGTGTAACTTCATTTTTAGAAATAAGAACCTCGCTTCTCAGCCTTAATACACTTACGTATTTGATCAGTATTTCTACATGTAACCAGCCTTCCATTGCCCCTATTTTGACATCTAGGGTACTTATCTGCAGGGACAGCCTCATCTGGCTTGGACTCTGATACCATCTGAGCCCCACACATCTTGTGTGGAGATCCCCTTAGAGCCTGATACTCTGTCCTGTCTCACTCAGTTGGCCCCCAATACCCCACAGTGGGCTGCCATAACTTCCTGCCTTGCCACAGACAAGGACAGTGCTCTGTGCTCTGAGGTTTTCAGACTGAAATATTTAGAATGAAGTAGAACTGGGTGGAAGAGAGGAAGAGGAAAAGGGAAGCTAATCACTATTGTTAACATTCTTAAAAAGCCTTTCTTTGTGGTGCTAGAGATTGACCCCAGGACCTTGAACATGCTGGGCAGATTCCCTTTTCCCAATCCCTGTATCTTCCTTTTCAAGTTTTCTTGGCTGCTGTGTATAGTCTCCTGTGCCCTTCTATCATGGGGCTTTCTGAATGGTTCTGCTTTAGCAGGTAGCTCAAAAGTGACTCAGAACTTGGATGGAGTTATATATAATTACCACTCTCCAGATTGAGCATGAGAAGACTCTTATCTTTCTATGTTTCATTTTCTTTGTCTGAAAATTTTACCTATTTTCACTCTCCCATTTCCAAAATTTCATAGATATTTATTCATAAATAGATTGTCATTATCTTTAATTAAACCTGTAAAAATTAACTTATTTCCTTCCATCCCTAAGTCATCTTTTCAAAGTTCCCATGTTTGGAAATGTATCTGTTATTTTAAAGCATTCATTGATCACCTATGATATAATGGGCATTGTGGCTGCTGATGAAGACCCAGGAGTATAAAATGAAGCCTTTGCCTTCAAGAGGCTTACAGTGTGGGAAGTGGCAGTTCATCTGGCCATACCTTTCTATCTCTATGAAGTTCTATATTTCCTCTATGAAGGAAATCTGCCTGGCTCTAAATTCTAAGAGGCTGGAGGCTAGATAAGAGCCACAGGAGGGAGCAGCTGGGAAAGGCCTTCCAGACAGATCAAACTGCTGGAGATGTGACTTGTGACTCATTCTGAGACAGCATGTTTGACCACAATGCAGAAGGAGACTATGGGGAGGGATAAGGATTGAGGGCCAGGTGAAGGTCAGGTGACTGTCACCTTAGGGACCAGGATGCTGCTAAGGGATTGCTCTCTGCAGCACACCATATCCTTTGTGTTAAACCCTTCTTAGTTCACTGGACTCATGCAAGCCCTATCCTTTCTTCCTGGCTTTCCCCTTGAATCCTTTCCTTACCTCAAAGCAATCTCTTCCCTGAACTTTTTTGTCAATTTTTATCTGACATTATCTGTGATATAAGCATCATGACATGTATTAGATCTATGGAATAATTGTTATTTTAAAAAGCTATTTACTTCAATCATTAGTTTGATCTGTAAAGTAGAGTGAACATTATTTCTTTTAGTGTTATCTTGAGCTGCTACAATAACTGCTGTTTCTGCCCCTGTCCCCAAATAGATTGAGGACCTCATCAATGCAGCAGCTCTGCCTTGGGCTTCTTTGTACTCCTCAAGAAGCCCACCATAATATCTCACGCAGAACTGGTGTTCAATGCATGTAGCAACTTATTTTACTAGAGATTTTTTGATTTTATTTTATGTGCACCACATGGATTCTTAGGAGGTCATTCATGGAAGTCATTCATGGAGGTCATTCATGGAGGTTAGGAGAAGGTATTGGATCCCTGGCTATGAGCCACCATGCTAGGCATCCAACCTGGTCCTCTGCAAGAGCAGCAAGTGCCCTAAACCATGGAGTCACCTTTCCAGCACCCAGATACAGTGTCTTTCTCTCTCAGATTGAATGACATTGCTTGATATTGCACCAATTCCTTTTGGGATGTGTACTGGCATGCTATGTGTCTTTGTAGGCTTCCAGGGTTAGACCGAGTAAAGAGATGTATATTTTGTGGACTAGAATGATGCCCTAGATTTTGAAAATAGTTTAGTTCTCTGTATATGGGATTTTTTTGCATGTGAAAAATTCTTTACAGTTCAAGCCACTTTTCACATTAGTGAAAAGTCAACTACTATGAAAACAAGACAACTTTTATAACAGAAGAACCAACAGAACAGAGAGACATTTCACAACAACACATTCACCTGTAAACAGTTCCTTCACGTCTTCTCACTTTCTCTTCTGCGCATTTACTGAAGCACCTCACTTCCTCTACATGGTGCATTCCTGCACGCATTCTTCAGTTGTCTTTCTACACACTTTATCTGTTCCAGCGACCCATTCATGTAGCTGTCCAGTCAAGCCAGGGACCTTCCATAATCCACTCTAGAACTTAATTTACCACAGCTGGCCATCAGATGATCTGCTTTTCAAACTCAACAGTAGTTCTGTGGATTCTTTTAAATAAACCCGGGAAGCAAGAGAGCTGGGTATAATCTCAGCTCTGCTACTTGATTAGTTGTGTGGCTTGGAGAACTCCTCACTTCACCCCTCACAGCACCAGGCTTTCTGCCATGCAGCTAAGATCCAGAACTCCCAACTCCAGGTGCCCCACAAGCCTGGCCTCTTTGGACAATCACAGTAAAAACCGATATCCTGATATATTGAATTTCCTAAGAGTTCTACCCAAGAAGGTGTTTTGATGTAGTTGAAAGCACTAAAGAAAGTTGACTACAAGGATTAGAGATGAAAAGTACAGGAGAGAAAAAAATCAAAGATCTGTAAGGAAAATAAGGAGGTAGATATGAGAAAAAGTCACTGGCAAATTCAAGTGCACTAAAACCTTGCTTCAAAAGAATCAGATGCGGCCATTAAAAGCAGTATAATGAGCCTGGATGAATGTACCTAAGCTCTAAAACAGCTCAGCTCCAGGATCAAATCTTAGCTCTATGGCTTGCTAGCTATGGGGATGTTATTTAACTCCAAGGCATGGTTTCTGTCTGCATAGGTATTGTTGTCTGTGAATTTGATCTTAATGAATCAAAGAAATTTAAAAGTCATTACTATATTATATGTTTCAATACTACATTTGTTTACCTGGTTGATAAAGATGGGTATTCACTCTCACAGGAACCTACCTAAGCCTCTGTGTTTCCTAGGAACAATGGTTTAGTTTTCACAAATCAGTGTTGGTAGTAACTTTGTGGAACCTAACTAGCATCAATAGCTAGACTGAATCTTTTAATCGAGATCGTTTACAACTAGTGGTACCTAGAGCCTGAAACAGAGTGAAATAACCCCACCTCCCCAAACAAACCAAAACAAAAAACAAAAAACCAATGGGAATGATTTATTGTCCCTTCACCCCCCACCCCAACCTGTGCAATGTGTGATGCTGACCAGAGCAGGCTCATTTGCATGCAGCCAGCTGTTAGGTAATCTACAAACAGCAAGAATCATCCTCTTTGGCTTCTTGACTTCTCCAGAGAGGCTCTTTGAAAATTGCTCTCATCCATCAATTCACAGTCCACTAGGTGCCTTTGAACTGCACAAAGAAAGGTGCTAAGAACAATAATGAAAATGAACTACCTGCACTTAGGAAGTCTGCTCTCCTCTGACTGTTTGCCAATCTCTCATCTTCTCCAAACTGCTCTTCTTAAAGGGATCAGCAGTTTTCCTGCCCCAGATCTTAGTATCCAGAAAGCAAGACCTTCCATCTACCATTTTCCACAAAGACTTTTCTTTGAATCTTTGGGAATGCTGTCCTTTATTTCTGTTGATGGCTATGTGCAATCACTCCGTGCTATCGCTGACGATCACCATGTATTTGCAGACACCACTCCTACATGGGGATTTTGAGGGCTTTTCTGATCGTGGTTATGATGGACACTGTTTAGCCCATGTTTTATTATTAAAGATGACAACCAGCCAGGCCTCAGGTCCTGAGCCAGGACTCAAATCCCTTAAAGGTTTCCTATTATTCTCACCCTAACTCACCCTTCACAGACCCTAGTGCTCTCTTCCCGCCAACTTTTCCCATCTCTGTTTTCCTCCATCCATGATGGCCTTCCTACCATTCCTTGAGTACACAAACGTCCCTACCTTGGGTTGGCTGTGGGTCAGGCTTGTACCGTCTGAACATCTCCTGCCTAAGAGTCAATTCCAGCTCATCCTGTTACCAGGATCTTAACTCAAAGCACTTGTACATGAGATGTCTTTGGCCACCAAGTCTGAAAATCCCTGGGGAGTCACTATGGAATCATCTGGGTTCTTCATAACTTATCTTCTCTGCACTGAGAAAAGACCTTACATGAGGGCTAAATTGTATCACTTCAATTACATCGTGGCATTCAGGATATGGCACTACTGGGGCATACAGCTTTTAAAGAGGTGATTAAGATAAATAAGGTCACACAGCTGAACATCAGTCAGGTATGAATGCCCTTGTAAGAAGAGACTAGGCTGGGGAGTATGCTGAGCAGAATGAGGAAATCAGGAGGACCACTGGCATTTGCTGGCCACACTAGCCTAGCTCCTGGTTCAGAGAGAAGCTCTGTCAAAGTAGAGATGGATAGAACAGGATACCATCATGTTGAAATTCTCAAACAATAAAAAAATCAAGGGGTACCGAAGAGGACAGAATCTTTCCTCCCTCTGGGCAGAGCAGGAAAGACTTTTAGGACAGTGAAATATTCTATGTAACTCCATAATGTTAGATATATGCCATCATGCATTTCTCTAAATGCATAGATTGCACAACACTAAGAGGAGACCCTAAACTAATGATGAACTTTGGGCGATAGGCTCACCAATTTAATCCACGAAGACTTGGTGTGAAGTGTCCATATCAGGGAAGCAGTGTGTGAGCAGGCCCTGGAGTGAGTAAGGATATGTCTTTTTCTTCCACCTTGTTTCTCTGTGAGCCAAAACCTGTTTTCAAAATACAGCCCATTAAATAAAAGAAAAAGTCTATTAAATAAACACAAAGGCCTTCTGTAACAAAATAACGAAGGCTAGAACTTAACAATAGAGCCTTATTTTGTCATCACTTTTCTGACTTTTGGCTATGATCTGGGGTAGAGATTTATTTTGTCACAATCTGGAGCCTTGAACTTCAAGATCAAGGCGTCATAGACTTGATTTCTCCTGAAGCCTCTCTTGTTGGTCTTCAGGTGGCTTCTTAACTGTGTCTTTTCTAGGTATGTGTGTCTGTGTCCCAAACTCTTTTAAACTGTGTGTGTGAGAGAGAATTTCATACATAAATATGTTTTGAGCAAAGTTATCTGTCATTTTCTCCCTTCTATATCCTCACCACCACCACCATCACCACCACCACCTCCTCCTCCTCCACCTCTCCTTCTTCTCCCCCTCCTCCACCTCTCCTTCTTCTCCCCCTCCTCCACCTCTCCTTCTCCTCCTCCTCCTCCACCTCTCCTTCTCCTCCTCCTCCTCCACCTCTCCTTCTCCTCCTCCTCCTCCACCTCTCCTTCTTCTCCCCCTCCTCCACCTCTCCTTCTTCTCCCCCTCCTCCACCTCTCCTTCTTCTCCCCCTCTTCCACCTCTCCTTCTCCTCCTCCTCCTCCACCTCTCCTTCTCCTCCTCCTCCTCCACCTCTCCTTCTCCTCCTCCTCCTCCACCTCTCCTTCTCCTCCTCCTCCTCCACCTCTCCTTCTTCTCCTCCTCCTCCACCTCTCCTTCTCCTCCTCCTCCTCCACCTCTCCTTCTCCTCCTCCTCCTCCACCTCTTCTTCTCCTCCTCCTCCACCTCTCCTTCTCCTCCTCCTCCTCCACCTCTCCTTCTCCTCCTCCTCCTCCACCTCTCCTTCTCCTCCTCCTCCTCCACCTCTCCTTCTTCTCCTCCTCCTCCTCAACCTCCACCCCCTCACTCCCCCCTCCACCTTTTCCTCCCAATTTCATGTGCTCTCTTTCAAACCCACTGAGTCCATTTAGTGTTGCCAGTATGAGCTTGGGTTAGCGTTATTACTGGAGCACAGCCAGCCAATTAGGGGCCACATCTAGAGAAATCTTGATGCTCCTACTCCAGCAGCCATCAGTTGCCAATAGCTTCTCTTTCTTCTCCACAGTTTTGCTTTTCTTCCCAGAAAGTCAGTTACTTTGGGATGATGCCGTGTCCAACTCTTTCAGACTGGGTATTCTCGTTTAGTAATATGCAGCTGTTACTTCCATGTTTTTCATGAATGGCTAAATAGCTCGCTTTTTAGCACTGAATAAGTTTTCAATAATCTTCTAGATGTATCAGAATTTATCTGTTCACTCATCACTAAAGGACACTTTGGTTGCTTCTAAGATTGAGAAGTTGTGAATAAAGCTGCTATGAACAACTGTGTTCAAGATTTTGTGTGTCTATGTTTACCCTTTGGAGTCAATACCAAGAATGGCTGCTGGATTATTCTGGAGAACATCTTAATTTAATTTTTATTATTATTACTATTTATTATTATTACTACTATTATTATTATTATTACTATTACTGTTTAGAGACAGGGTTTCTCTGTGTATCCCTGGCTGTCCCGGAACTTGCTCTGTAGACCAGGCCAGCCTCAAACTCAGAGATTTGTTGTGGAAGTTTATCTTTAGTTATGTTCACAATAATTGTTTTTGTGCACTGTTGGAAAAAGGGAAGCATAGGCCTTGGCATTTTGCATTGTCTGCAGGTGTTGGATTTCTGTGGGGGATGTTTGGATTGCTTATGATCTGCACCTGAGGAGTTCAGACTGAATAAAAACACCTGAGCTCAGATGCTCGGGGTTCCACTGTCGAGTTTGGCATTGGCCATGATGTCTGGCAGAATTTCCACCTATGAGAATGCGACCATGTCTCTCTTGGTGAGCTGCCACAGTAGGAGTACAACCTCAGAGATTCGCCTGCCTCTACCTCCTAAGTGTTGGGATTAAAGGTGTGCACCGCCACTGCCCTGCCAGAAACATTTTGCATTCCGCTTTTTCTGAATGTTATCACTGCTAGCGTTTGGCACTGTCAGTATGCAGTAGCAATCCTGCTATTTTAATTTGCATATTCCTGCTTGAATTTTATGTGGTGCTTCTTGTTGCATTATCTGTTTTTCCTTCCTAGATTGTAAGTTCTCTGAAAGGAGACCATATCTTAGTCACAATGCTATCTTCATTCTCAGTAACAATTCGAGGCATCCTGTGGCCTCTCTGTATTGTGAATGATTGAATGATGCAGCCAGGAACCCGAACATTAGCTTATCAAGTCATCTTGGGGATATTTCCTGTCTTCATTAAGAAAACCTTGATCATGGGTGTTGGAGCTTAGACCTTCTTGTTGCATTTTCATGCCACAGTTCTAGTCATTAATTCTCAAGTTTCCTGTGTTCTCTTTCTGTAGTTCCTCTCAGCTTGCTTCTAGCCACTTCTTTAGCCCTCAACCTGCAATCACCCCAAAACCTTTTAGCTTCTGTACCACTACAACAGTGATCAGAGATGGAGCCCACAATGGAAAACCCTGAGTTAAGGTGTAGTGGGAGTCAATATGCTTTCTCCTTTGCCTTGTGGCTCTTGTTCCCTAACAGATGGAGTTTTCACTGCTGATAGTTCATGACTTACCGGGTCTCTCCTAACTGGGTGTATTTTCTTTCATCACTGAATGATGTTTCTGCTATATTTACTGTGCTCTGTGATGCACCAAGTCATAGCTGAAGCCCAGATATAATCATTGCTTTGCTGGGTGCAATGAGGTACTCAGTTGCATGGTGTGCATCTCCTGAGCTCTGCATGGTTCTTTCTGACCAAGTTCAGCCAACAGTTGGCAGCGACACAAGGACACTTGCTCCACAACTAGGTTCAGAGCCCCCACAGCAGTCTTTTCTCTACATGATTCTCTCACTGGCATCTGTTATCAGCACAGAAGAGAAAATGTCTTTTCAGGCTTGCTAGATAAGTTGTCCTATCTACCTTGATTACCTTGATCTCGTAATCCAGTCTATACCCCTGAAAATAGTCTTTTCCTTAGTTCTTCAACTTAACCACCTGATAGTGACTTCTGGCTTTCACTTATAAAAAAAAGCCTTATGGATTTTTAAGGTTTCAGAGCTTAGGGATGATATAATTTGTGTCACTATGACAAAAATATTGGTCACAAGCATTTAAAAGGAGGAAGAACTTACTTTGGCTCAAGGTCTGAGAGGGTTCAGTACGCTTGTTTGGCCCCATGAACCTGGGCAGAGCATCAGGGCAGCAGGGACATCTGTGAAGTTATTACTTCATGGCAAAAAAGGAAGTAAAGGAGGGAACTGGGGGTGAGGTGTAACCTTGAAAAGCTTACTCTTAGAGATACACTTCCTTCAACTATGTCTCACTCAAAACAGCACTACTACACAAGGAGCCAAGCTTTCCATATATGAGTCTGAGAGGGGCACTCTATCTCCTAACCATAATTCTTGTTTTTTTCATGTCTTAGACTTTGGGGATAATAAAAACGCAAATGCCAAAGCAGCATGATGACTGGTTCTGAGGGGCCATCAGCATTCCAGGCCCTACCGCAGGCCCTTCTGTGCTGGCCTCTCGCCGAGAGTGCTGCTGATGCTGTTGCCACTCTCCTGAGTGAAGCAAGGGCACTTTCCGTAGAAAGAGAATGGGGAGCTGAAGTAACATGTGCCTGGATGTGGCTGTCCTAACAAGAAGGGGTCTGGAGAAAAGCAAGTTGCATTTTGGCTACTGGGAAACATGCTCCTAGCACTGGATTAGCCTCTTCAGAACTGGAAGAGTTCATAGCTTCTCAGTGGATGTATTTTCTTATAGTTTATGTTTTTGTGCTTCAGAGAAATCAGGGTGACTGACTTCACTAGAATTACTTAATGGATCAGATTATTGTTCAAAATGATGGCAACATTTCTACGTTTTTTTTTTTTGGTGAGATTATTTTTATTTTTTATAATTTTGGTGGTGTCTAGATGCATTCTGAGGCTGTTTTATGCCTTTTGAGATATTACATGACATAAGCACAGATAGGAAGAGCAGCATGGGAAAGGCGACTCTCTCAGCACAGGCAAAGCAGGGGAGAAGGTCTGCTGATACAGAGCCCAGGCCCCAAGATGCCATCAGCTGAGCTGGTCTGAAGCACATGTACAGACATGGGCAGTTTTCTGTTGTGCTTTGGGTATTAGTCATCAGTGTCTCCTTCACGATTTGGGGAAAAAAAAGTCAGCGTCATCTGATCTATTTAAATTGCTTTCTTTATAAATCATGTATCCAGAATGGAGTGTTACATAAGATTTAACACTGAAGATTTTGCAACCTAAATTTCAAGGTGACATTTTAGCACATCTCAAGATAATATAGCACTAGTTCTCAGTCACCCCAATGATTTGGAGAATTGTCACAGATGACTGAATGACTGAGCTTTGACACCAGCCTACCCACAAATGTTTGACGTATTCCCAATTCAGTTGGTCGGTGCTTACAGTAAAGGACACTTACACTGTATTCTTAATGCTTATCTTTATTTATGAAAGTGTTTCCAAAGTAAAATGATTCTCATAATAATGATTACTTCCAAAGATCAGGAATGAATAATTGTATTTCCATATAAAAATCAGCAAAACATAGTAACAGTACATCGAGTAATTCTAATTTGCTAATGGTATACCATTCCACTTCTGACAGATGTTCACGCACTGAACTGTCTTTAGAGAACAAATGAGGTTCTGTCACCTGTCCTATACCTCACTGAAAGAGAAACAAATTCTCAAATTAACCACCATCCTTTTCTACACTGGCAAAAAGCCATAAAGGTAAATGACTACGACTTGGGCAAAGGAGTGATGAAAACTCAGAGCTTAGGGGAAGTCAGACTGGAGTGTATTTTCCACATTTATGTTAATTAAGCTTTGAGCAAAAGTCCCAGATTCATGATATAACCTCTCCTATTCCAGAGCTTTGCAGCTAACATTAAAACGAAAACAAACTTCACATTAAGGACAGTTTTATAGATACCTTATGACATATACTGTATGTAAGGAGGATAAAAAATATGAATGAAGTATTGATTTTTTTTACTGAACACAGAAACTATGATATCTGCTACTGTACCTCGGTTCCCAGAGAACACACAACACCGGAAGCCAAACATTCGTGTGTTAAGGAAACAGGTATATGGGCACAGCCCTTTTTTCTCCCCAGCAAAAATGAGACCAGGCAGAGAAGAAGACGTGGGAAGAGCTGATCTAAAGATAACTGGTAAACTGAAAGCAGAAAAATGCTAGCGTTTGGTTTTCTTTTAGCAGACTTCCAAAAGCCTAAAAGGACTGTCAGTCAACGGTGGATGGGGCCCTCTAATCACTTCCTGGAAATCCTGAGGATGCCCAATTCCATGCAGATGCCATATGTCACCTGGCAGCAGAGGCTTTCGCAATTTCTTAGAATTGGCGAGGTCTCCATGCACCCATCTGCCAATGCGTTCCTTTCAAAAGCTTTTGGTTAAATTCAAATCACAAAAGCCTGCGAGAGGCTAGCATTCTCATTTGGATGTCTACAGATCTCATTATTTCTGATGACTTATGTTCTTCAATACAATTTTCTTCATGAAAAGTGACGACTTTTGAGTACTGGTTACAGGAGCATCCACAGCTGTGGCCAGGGCTCCCTCACATCTGCTTGGCGCCCCCTAGAGGCGAGGAGATGCTGTGTATACGCAGGTAAACTACAGGGCCCTGCTAATTGGTCTACAGCATTTGGAGGATAGCACAATTTCGCCTCACCTGGGAAGAATACGTTTAAGAAAAAGTGATGTTTCACTTTCTTTAAGGATTGCTTGCTATCATCCCTGCCGGGGACAGCATATCAAAAGCAGGTGCAATAAGTAGAGCCCTTTGCGTTTCTCTCGCCACAAGAACCTGGGAGAACCATGTGATCGCTTTCCTTTCAGGCTGACTTTGATCTTGTTTGACTTGGATGTTAGAAACATTTCGGGGCTGTAATTACTTATTTACTAAGCAGAGATCATTCAAAGACAAGAAAAGTGAGCAAGAAAGAGCCTTAAGATCGCAAAGACCACATAAAATGTGAACAGCTAACCTTTTACTTCCAAAGGCCGTGCGGAGGCCTCTCTGGACACATCATCATCTCCCATACTGGGAAATGGACCCGATTCACACCTTTGAAGTAATTTTGTGCACCTTTTATACTTCAAATTAGCGAAAATACTCAAATGTCCAGGCAACTCTGGCATTAATTTTCCTCCAAATGATTACTAATACAAGATGATGAATGCATTGGAGACGATCGAGATGATCATGGGTGCCAATAACGTCTCTCAGAAGGTAAACCACAACGAAGCCATTTTTAAGAGGCAGACTACAACGAAGCCTCATTTTTACTAAGCCCCAATAACGAGGCTTAAATGCAAGGTGGAAGATTCAGACCTTCTCTAAGATGAAGGAAGGCATTCAGTGTGTTCAAATCCAGACTCTATCAGGTACAGTCATGTGCTGCCTGACAACAGGGACACATTCCGAGAAACACGTCCTTAACTGGGTTTGTCATTCTGTGAACACACAGACTGCACGGACCTACAAGCAGACAGTATCACCTCTCTATGCCTTGGCGGTGCCATCATCTTTGGGATCACGGTAGTGCACGCAACCCATCCTTGACCGCAGTGCTATTGCCGAGTGTATGACTGTGCTCACGCAGGAATTGGACATTTTGAGATTCACCTATCACATGGAACTAAAGATCGGATGTGGTCTTGCTTGCTTTCTGCCTTTTCTGGCTTGCTCATCTCTGTTAGATGCCAAAGACACAGTCTGAGGTAATTGGACTGGTAGTTCAGCAGCATTAGAGCCCTGGCGTTAAAGTTCCATGTACAACAGACACTCCCATGACCCACAATACTGATATTTATAATTTCTTCTCTATTATCAACATCCACAGGATTGAATTTGAGACTGTGAACTGGGTTTGGTTCAAGTATGACAGCAGGTGCTCTAGGACCAGGGTTCTATCTCAGGGAGCTCTGTGGACTAGAGACTGAAAGGGTTTTACTAGTCTCAGCTGGTAGGAAGCAGAAACAAAGAAGAAAGGAAGTTTCTATAGTGCATGCTGGATGTATTTTTTTTATGACAAGAATATGGATGATGATGAATCAGTAATAATTTGATGTTATCATGTTTTAGAGAAACATACATATACACACATAAATCACACAGGCTATATCATTTATTGACTCAAGGCCAAATTCTACTTGATTTCCTACTCCCCCTCCCACCCCGTATCTAGGTAAGCTATAACATTGGAGATCAAAAGTTACTTTTTTTCTAGAGTCCTTTCTACATACACCTTGGTACCTGGGAAATCTGAATGCAACCAGGAGGAAAGAGACATCACCACGGGCTAAGCTAATCAACGAGAACACCATGCTGAACTACCCTAAAGTTGGATTTACAAATCACACTTCTACGCCTGGCACAGGTGGCTAAGATTCCTCGCATAGTGTCTTTCTTCAGTCTTATCTGGCCACTATGGGAGAAAGGTAGACAGAGATATTCTTCTATTCTGGGAAAGTCCTACAAACTCCATTTCAACTAGCCAAACAATTATTTTCTCCAGAATGTAAAATGAAACAAAAATCTGTAGAGACGTAGAAGAATAAGTCAAGCTAATGGTGTCAGTCAGAAAGCATGTCCCTAGCCTTCTTCTTCAGTCACTTTTGTGGAAAAGAAGGTTTATATCTGTCTTTGGTACAGACAGAATTAACTTCGTTTACATACCTCTTTTGAGTTCATGAATTGATCTTAAAATTCTTCTGTGCTAAAGAGCATCACATGGTTCAAATTCAAATACACCATGGTTCTCAAGTTCATCTCAGACCTGAGAGGATGTGCCCAGACACTAAAGAAGATGGGTGTACTCCTTAGCTTAGCTGATGAGAAAGTCTCACCTTCTTAACACTGCTATTGCTTTTCATCCATCTGCATTTGAGCAAATTCTCTGATTACTAACAATACCTTTGGTGACTTATCACTGGTCTCACAAACTCAAACACTTCCAAGTTTCACTCCTAGACATGTAACTGTTCTGTTCAATACATCAGCAAAGCTCAAAACACAGTCAGTTGCACTGTCTTCTACAATAACAAGTAGTGTGTTTCCAAGCCTTTTAAACTATTATCTGGACCATACCAGAAAATACTGTTTTGTAATGGGGTGGGAAAAGGTCTGATATTGCAGTGAGAGTTCTTTGGGAGTCTTCTCTTAACTAGTAAGTCACAGACTTCAAAGTGTGGGTATGAAGACTTAATTTATGGAATCAAGTGAAGCGTGGATGGCTCTGAGCAGGACAGACATGGACTGCAGGATTCTGCTGTTGGCTACTCAGAGCCCTGATTGTTTTGGATTCCTGTTTTAGGTGACGTTTGACTTATGAGTATTTGTAGTCCCGTTTAATTTCCTTTTTACGAAAGATGAGATATAAAGTCCTTGGCTCATCTGTGTGGTTTCTGTGGCCACACACCAGTGGCACTGCCCTGCGGTGGGAGGGGGAGCTCATGCACTTACTCTTTGGTAATTTTTCTCACGGTTGTCACTGACATTGTCCAGTAGAATTTTTGCTGTTTTTCTGGAAATAGCTCCACTTGACGGAAAATACTTAGGAGCCCCCATGAGTCTCCAAAGTAGTAACTAAAATGGACCTGCAGTCAGCGCTGATGCTTCTAGCAGCAAGAAAGGCATTGTGGGATGCATTTAAGGAGAAAGGCAATGGGTAAACAGTCTTCCTCCCATTGCATTTATTTTGCTCAGCAAAATAAAAACAAGTCTAATACTAGATAGGGCTTTCTCTTGAAAGCTGGTTGCAATAAAGTGCTTTCTATGGAAGGTAGCCTTTGCCAACTCTTAAAAGACCCCTTTTTTTTCTGCCTCAGAACACTCTTGGCTTCTCCTTTTTTTACACGGCAGGACAGAAGACTGGGCTAATACAGTAGGAGTCTCAGCAAGACTGGGTTGAAGTCAGTTGCCATCCTTACGCGATTCCCAGAACACAGAGCGAGTCCCTAGTATATGAGTTCCTTTGTGTCTGTGAGCTTAAGCAAGTGACATTGTTTCAGAATCAGAACACTGGCCTCAAACAGGGGAATAATAACTTTGCTACCAACAAGGTCAACTCCCAACTATCTACTGCACTAAGGAATCACGTTAGTGCACAAGAGACAAACTCTATCCCAAAGCAGTTTCGTATAAAATTCAAAAGTTCCCCCCGCCCCATAGCCATCTCCTTTCATTTGAACTGCTAACTGACCACAAAGATTGACAACTAAAACACCTGGCTCATCCCGTTTAGACTCACATGGGACAGCAGTCATGACTGTATGGGCAATTATAAAATGGGCGCAGAACAGAAAGAAAGCCAACCTCCTAGGAGCTGTGCGAGGATCTTGCATGGGGTTTTGCTTGCTCTACGTGATAAACTAAGTTGATGCTCATGGCACACTGGACTACAGCACGAGATAGGGGTGGAAACAGATGGAGCATCTCCTGCATGGTCAGTCATGAACCCAGAGAGCAAAAGGAGGGAGGGAATCCTTGTTTGTCCACAGATTTACAAACAAATAAAAAAATAAATAATATCCTAAGACAAATGCAAATACTGTTCCCTTGTGTCAGTTGTATACAGCATGCCTACAGAGAGGGGGTGGGATTTCTTCTTCATTCACAGACAGGACACATGGCAGTACACTATTCAGAATGCTTTGAGAATCCTAATTTTTGTTTCTGGTGATGAGATATCATGAAAGGAACTGTATTTGCAAGTTATTAAATACTTCCAGGAACAAACAGTTCACTTTGTTCAGGATTTGTAGTTTTGGGTAATTAATCATCCATGGAACATGGACCAGTTAGGAGATATCCATTGGTACCACTGGTTCCATTGGTGGTTGTTGAAGTGTGTGGTTTCTTTCCTGGAGGTTCCGAGTTCTCATCCTCTGAGCTAGATTCAATATCACTCCGGTCATCCTTGGACACCTGCAGGACACAAGAATGGGAGTGTAACCAGTCCCCAGACCAGCAGGGTAAGGCATGCTCAGCAGTACATGCAACCGCACATGAAGATGAACTTATTTACAGGTTACACAAACAAAGAGGACAGGAACACTGCCATGGTAGTAAGTTCCTTCACTGGAGGGATGTACTGTGTGTGGCAATGGAGGCTATGAAGAACGTATATGAATTTAGGCATACAGAACCCAAAGGGTATCCATCACAATGGAGAATGTTTAGAACATGAATCCCACCTTTGCCCATAGTGAGAGTGACATCTATTCTACAAGGATGGCACTTTAGGAATTGGATGCAAATGAGTCAATTTATTCTCTAATGATCACATTCTCTTTGACAATTATTTAAGGTCAACTCTCAATTTTCATGCTAATAGAGATATTCATACACTAGTTCAAACCATGAAAGCAAATCATTGGTATCTGGCATGTAATTCATTACCTTTTATTTAATTTTTTTTTCTTTTATGCTAAAATTACTTTGAAATTTTGTTTTAGGTGTGACTAGTAACAAATGAAACCAGAAGGCATTCCAAAGACCCTCTAGATGACGCAGGGCTTCAACTATCTCAAGGAAGAAAACTATTGGCCAGATCCTCCAGAATTTGTCATTATGTGCCAATTTCTCCAATCTTCCATTCAGTTTCATTAAGTAATGAGGACAGCAAAATAACAAAAAGATACACATCTATATGTTAACATAAAGTGCAAAAAAAAATCCTATTGCATAGCAAGGAAACACTCTATTTTAAAACTGAAATGACTTGAACTCTCATCTCTGTCAGATCTTCAAGTGCAATGTTTACTTAATTAGTCAATTTTTATTTTGAGATGAGGTCTCGCTGTATAGCCCAGGTTGACCACAGACTTGCAGCAATCCTTAGTGCTGGGATTACAGGTATGCAAAAACACGCTCAGCTTCATTCACCTAATAATGAAGTTGAGTGGCCAGAGGATCTTGCTGGCCTGGCTTCATGGAAATCTTCCCAGTCTGGTCTTTGGTGATTCTCTAGAGGCTGGCTGAGAGACTGTCTGAGTTACTGGATGATATTTCAGAAGTACTGGGGGATTGTCATATCAGATTCTCTCTGCACCACTACCACACCAGCTCGAGAGACAGAATCTCCTATCGAGAAGCTATTGAGAGTGAGGACATCATCATTTGCAGGTAGGTAGAAATGGGAGAAAGTAAAAGATGAAAACTATTGTTCCAATCTAACCAGTGAGGAACTAAATATCATACGCAGATGAGCCTCACTGCAAAGCCCTCTGAGCTAGGAATGTATTCACATAGACAATCTTACTCAAAAACAAAACAGAACAACAACAAACCTGGATACAGGGGTAAGAAATGACGTGGGGGATAAGAATATTTCAACTTAAAAGGCATGAGTCATGAAGACAGTATTACAGTAAAGCTCCACTATATTTATAAGTCTATTACTCACAAATTATGGAGCCAGTATAGGACTCCAGATGCAGAAGTGTATTAATTTGCATGCCTAGTAAGATTATTTTAACTTACATTTGGAAAAAAAATGATACTGTCAAAGAAAAAGGGCAATTTAGACTGTCTCTAAATAACCCACAGGAAGAGTCCACGGACAAGAGTAATCTTGTGTTAGGTGAGAGCAGCAGGGGCAGAGAATAAATCCTGAAGCCAAAGCTGTGGAATGTAATCAGAGGTCATTTCTTCCTAAAGCTGAAGGAATAACAGTTAAAGGGGAGATGACAGGTCTGGTGGAAATGCCGTAAGGACACAAGTCATCCAATGTCCCGCACCCACCATCTTTATTATCACACTCCTAGTCCTCTGCACGGTAATTTATGTCCAAAAGAGGACAAGAAAAATGTTAAAGGAGACACGAGTTCATTTTAAAGAATAAAAAAGTCACAGGGGAAAAAATGAACTTGATCTCCTAAGAAATTAACTGGTCAAAATATTTTGGATTTATGTAGGTGCTGCTGCTGAGAACCAGCTTCCTCGATCGTGAGAAGTCACCCAGATGTCTGTGGTGGGAGGGGCTGATCCTATGGGCCTCTCTGAGGACAGATCTCCAGTGCTACCCTCTGGTTTTTGCAGATAAAGGGCCGTATCTGCGGCTCAGGTCTTCTTTCTGCACTAGGTGGTTCCACTAGTTTTGTTTCTCTGACTTCACAGTGATCTGTTTCAGTTTCTTAGCCAACATGTTAGGCACCTATAGAGAAGACTTCTACCTTCTTGTTGGACTGGCAAGATGAACAAGCTCACACAAAAAGGCAATGACAGAACTCCCCTGATATCTTGTGTAGCTTGTGGAAACTGCCACAAAGCCTCCAGTTTTGCCGACAGGTTAGATGGAAGAAAATGCATGGGACAAAGCAATTGAGCACCCCTCCAGCAGGCAAGTGTCACCCAGGACAGGAAGAGAGAGGACGAGAAACTTACATGTAAAGGGTTCCACTTCCCAGCCTTCCAGGGTGGCGGGAGGAAGAGAACAAACAATGAAGTCAGAAAACATCCTGGAGAATGATCTGGAAATGCCACTGCTCTAGGCAAAGGGGCTGAGGTTCAGGAAGATTTATTTAAGTCAGTCCCATGATTCCATTTTAAAATCGAGACTTAAGTCAATTTTGTTGGAAAAGTCATGAATGTATTTATTTATTTTTCTATTTGAGAAAAAGGCCTGCTTGAATGTATGTGTACATGACACCAAGCAATCCTTTTCATGAAAGGAAATAAGTTATTACATTAAATTATGCTTAGTATGAATAATCAGAAGGTTCAAGGGAGAGAGAGGAAAAACATCCACAACAAATAGAATATCATCATTAAATCCAAAATTGTAAATGCAGGTCACTGGGCATCATCATCAACAAAGCAACAGAGACTTTAAAAAATGAACCAATGATAAGAAGGGCAATTCAGTTTGTGTTTCCAGGTGGTTTTAGAAGAAATAACACTGATTTTGATGAAATCAGAAATAAGTGATTTTAGTGGCGCTAAAAATATCCTGACATTTCTGGGACATAATGGAGAGAGTGAGTTTTAGCTTACCTTGCCTTTTAAAATAGCTTTGCAAGCTATTTTTACAATCAAGTAAGACCAGAAGCAGTTCAACCCTTGTATTAGCAACAGCAGCAGGTTAAAAAGCCACCAGGAAGGGTAAGGTCCGACCATCTCCCAACTTTCAAATAATGTGGTATTTAACACCCTGAGGAGGAGAAGAAAGCCATTACTGAGCACAGCATTCCATTTTGTTCTCAAAGGAGTCCTAGTGATTTCACTGGAGCACAAGGTCAACAGTCTCCTCCAGCTAGCCCCTCCCGTCCTGGGGAGACAGCATGAAAGTTAAGCAGATACTGAAGAGTCTTCCCTTACAATACTGATCCATGGTGTGACCTGCTCTAACTCTACTGGTGTATTTTAACCTAGTCACTGTTTAAACAACTGTCACTATTCTAAGTGTGCACTTCACTGGCATTGTGTAATCCACACTACTGTGTAACAATCACCACCATCCATCTTCAGAACTCTTGCGAAACTGGCCATTAAACAGTAGCTCCTTAGCCCCTCTGTCTGAAACAACTTCTATTCTAATTCCTGCCTCTGATCTAAGCTTAAGGTCTGTTTGTGGAATCATAAAATAGTGGTTCTTGGTCCTTCTACCAAGCACAATCTCCTTATGGTTTATCTATTTTTCTCCAATTATCAGGATTTCTTTCCTGTTGAGGGATATGTACATACCATACTTTGTTTATATGTTTGTCCTCCAGCAGACATCTGGCTTGCTTCCTTGGCTACTGTAAATATTGCTTCTAAGAGTTTGGGCCCACAAATACCTGTTCTAGCATACATCTTTTTGGATCTATATCTAGAAGTGAAATTCTTCAATCCATTTGGTTTTTCCTTCACTTTCATCATTCATTGACCTATAAATTTCATTAATCTTCTGGGTTTGATTCTCTATCAACAACTCACTAAGAAGGCCTACATTGTCTTTAAAGTTGTTTTGGCTTTCTATAAGTATAAAGAACACTATCCAATATTACACTGCAAGGAAAAAAAGAAGGTGAACTCCAAAAACAGTTCACATGTCTCCCACAGCAGGGATTAGAATATGCATGTCTCTATAATCTGCCATCTGAACCAGCAGGCAGCAGTCATGAGGAACAGGCATGAAGTCTGGTTCTAGGGCTCTTCTCTGGTTGGCCTGTGTCTGCTCTTAAGTCCTTGGAGACGGACTTGTCATCTGGACCCCAGTCACTGTGAGTCACATAACACCTCCCCCATCCCAATACACACATGATTTGGGGATCATACAGGGTTTCTCTGCTGGAACTCTGGCTGTCCTGGAACTCACTCTGTAGACCAGGCTAGCCTAGAACTCACAGAGATCTGCTTGCCTCTGGGATCACTCTTAACTTCCCTTCTCTCAGTTGTCTCTGGGCTGCATTTTTATCATCCACAACTGCAGCATTTCGCTTGGGACCAATCAGACTGGACAGGTGGGGCTCTGTGGGCAGGCACTAAATGGCTAAGAGGGTGGCCTGCTCTTGAATTCAAGGCAGGAGCCACTCACACAAGGTCAGAAGGAAACTAGACAGAGACTTTAAGCAAACAGCTTGCGACTGCTTTCAGAGGGGTTGGGAAAAGCATTTTGTGAATTCACAAAAAGAGATTTACTGTTATGTAAGTGGCATAAGAAGTCAAGGAGAAAAGAATGCAAAATAGACCTAAATGTGTTCCCCGCTCCCAGTTTTAATGAGTCAAACACTTCTCATCTTGCTGTTAACTTGTCTCTATAGAACAATTCAGAATAAACATATATGCAAAAGTCCCCAAAACAATAGTATGAGATTGAACTTGACAACTCAAAGTAGTATTATACTTTATACATACAGATATATTAATATTGGGATGAATATAAGGAAATACATTAATATAATGTATCATATCAATAGGCCAAATTGGCACAAACCTAATTATTTCAATGGGACCAAAGACATTTGATAACATCCAATTCTCTATTGTTGAGTTTTAAAACTGGACTTATAATTTTAATCCTCTCACACCAGCATGCTTCACAAGGAACAGCTACTTCCCTTAAGATCAGGAACATACTGTGGAAAGTCAGCTTCAGCATTATTATTAGAGGTTTCGGTCATTTAATATGGCAAGAAATAAAAGACTTTTATTTCAAATATTTTATGTACCAACCCATACATAATTTTAAAGCGGCAAACAATGGAAATATCCTCTAACAGAAGTTGGCTAGCATATTAGCTTTTTCCCCCCTCATCTCTATTCTAGAAATAATAAAATGAATCAAAGTCCTAAATATATTTGTATTTCTATTCTGCCTTTTGTATCGTGGGGGGACTGAACCACAGCCCTCTCTCGCACACTGTGTCAGCAACTATGACTGAGTTATAGCCCTACCCTTGAAATATTTCAAGAAGTTCTAATGATGGAGGAAAAACTTACAGGGGAGAGAGAGGAAAAGGGGAGGGGGAGAGAAAACAAGGAGAACATTAAAGCTGTTAAAAACTCAAAGTGGGCTTTTCCTTTGGTGGATCAGGGACTTTTCTATTTTCTTCTTTATATTCTTCTATTTTCCAAACTCATGACAAATACTTTTAAAAAACAGCAATTATTTCTGAGAAAGAGTACATTGAGATGATGTCTATATTGTTTGCCTTATTTATGGTAAGTGGCACTGGTCTCTTGAAATATCGATTAGCAGACCAGGGACAAGCGGGGCTTAACAAGGCTCAGCACCACAGCTGCAAGGGAGGGATCTGCACACCTTACATTTTCTATTCCCATCGTGTTCAGAACTCCCGGCAGGAACACGCTCACCAGATGTCTGCCGGGTGACTCGAGTTTGTTGATCTAGCAACCAAATAAATAGGCTAGCACAAGCAATGTCTTGGATAATAACAATGCTCTGACTACAAAGCTAGCCCCGCTTCTTGACATATACCCTACGTACCAAGTTTCATTGAGTTCGAATAAGAAGAGGGTCTGTCCAAGCAGCCACATCAGCTGTGTCACTCTACGTGGCAAGAAGTAGCATCCCCCGGCTGCAGGTGGGAGCCCTTCTCACCATCAGGACTCCAGTACCAATGCCGCACATGGCTTAATTTGAGCAGGGTGTCAGAAGAGTGGCTGGTGACATGACACCCACATTAATTTCAGAAATGTTGGGATGCACTGGCTCTGCTGTGACAGCCGCTGATGTTTCAGAAACGCCACTCAAAAGCAATGTGATTTCTTTGAAAATTGACTTGGCTGCTTGCAGAGGCACTTGGGAAAACACAATCAGTGTACGGCCCCATGGGAGCCCAGCGAGGAGAGGCATCAGGAGTCAGCTAACATATACCTGGATTCTGAAAAAAGAGCAAACCCAGACTCTTCTGAGCAAACTGCTCCTTTTTGGATAATGGTGATGACAGGATATTATTCTTTCTGGAATGTTAGGCCTAGACATATGTACTGCAATGGTGCCATTATAAACCCCGCTTATATAAACCCCGACTTCAGGGGAGCAGCTGTCTCTCAGTGAGGACTGGCTAGGGCTGGTGGGATACTGGACACTTTCATGTTATCTGGGTGGTGACTGCACGGGCTATAAATACATGAAATTTATAATGTGTACACAAGGCAGGCTGTATCCCAAAGGTCTATGCCTTAGACTATAGATGTGAATCCTATGTCTGTAAAATGAAATGGAGAAAGTTCTCTGTGTCAAACAAAATACCTGTGACCACCACCAATTTGCAGTTCCTGATTTGTGTAATTACTGTGGTGGTATCAGGGGTTTTCCCTAGAGTCTTTGTTCAAAGTATTGATTCCGGGAAAATAATATTTTTCTTTCCCAAATAGCTCTTTCCAAATAATAGCACACACCTCAACTGCTGTTTAACAAGAGGTGAGAGTAGGACACTTTCATTTCCCCATCAAGGTTAAGCTCTCTTAGCCACTAGATGGCACATGAGGCACACACAAGCATGCTCACAAGGGATTTTTCTGCCAAACCCAGGTCAATGGGAGGAAGGGGTCCTTGTGTGAGCCTCTTTCTTACTATATGGGTCTGCCTAGACATGGATACCTGCAGGAACCCCACGAGATTTCCTAGAGATAAGCAGATACACTGTTGACCACACAGAGCTTGGCTGGGGTACATTATTTTGACAGATTTTTTAATGAGTCATAAGAATATAATTTGTTTTGCCCTATAATGACTTCTGTTCAATCTCACCTCTTATGGACACTTTATCTTAAATTTTATTTTGATAGAAACATATAAAATGTGATGACAATATGCATATATGTTTGGAGAAAAGTTTATAATATTTTTGTTGTGTTGTGCAATCTCCAGAACAATCTTACTTTAATAAAACATTTAAGGCTGTTTCTATTTGCATCTAGAATACCAATACAACTTAAAGCATTCTGCTTTCTCTCTTCGCTCCTGTGTTATGGGGAGCTCAAAATCCAGACAGTACAGAGAAATTGCCACTGACATATCATCCAGAGGAGCTACCTCCTGTATATGATATATATATATTAATGTACATGAAATATATTTCATTCTTATTGTGACTTCCAAATGTGAATTTAAGTTTTCTACCTTTCTTACATATGGTTAAATGAATGTTCACACATTCAGTACCTTCCATCATGTTTTTTAAATACTCCAGTGACATGAGGAGAGGAACACGTAACAGTAATTGACAGAATAAAGACACCGCAGGGGGTCTTACTATACAAATGAGTTTACAGACAGATTTGTTTTTCCATGCTGGGGATTGAACCCAGGCCTTCCTATGTGCCAAGTAGTCCTTACTGCTGAGTTATGTCCCCAGTGCTGTGAGGATGTCTTGGGTGAAACTGTGGTCCCTAAGCGATGAACAGCATCCTCTGCCCCGTCTCTTGTCTATTCCCACCAAAGAATTCTATGTGGGTTTTGCAGTTCTGGAATGATCTCCACTGAGAATCGCAACAATAATTAGGCCCACATTGAACATCCAAAGAGAGGCCAAGATGTCTTCTCTAGGAGGTGGAATCAAGGCCTCATTCTGAAGAGTGCCACATGCCAAAGAAAACAATTTGAAAGGTGAAATGTCCCCAAAGTCAACATTAAATTTCTCCACTCTAGCACTTTTGCATGGTCTCAACTTCAGGTTTCCAGGCAAAACTCAGTGCATATTATGCTGTTTTTCTCTGGTATAAATGTACATGTGATCTCCAAAAAGCCCAAATGAAAAGTAGATCCTACAAAAAAATTTACCTCTCACCAACTAGAATGTTACACTGAACAAAGCAGATGCTAACAAACACACATTTAAAATCATACTGAACAAGGACTACAGGTGCTTAAAATCTGAAGGGCAGATACAATGCACTTTTTCAAGACTGGCTGACTGTCTGTCTGTCTCATGCTCCTCCTCTTCCTTCTCCCCTCCCTCCCATCTACAATAACTCCAGGCCTAAACTGTATCTTAGTCGAATGTTGGACATTCAAAGCTTCAACAGGACTAAGGCATGACTGTGATTTCTCCCTTTTAACAGAGCATCTCACGCATAGCTTGGACTTCTCCACATCGCTGGTGTAGTCAGCAGGCGCTCTCTCTTGGGAGGGCAGTTTGGAAGTTGGATGTCTGATCACCTTGGACAACTGTTGCCCTTGCCTGTGAGTCTGGGGCAAAGGTGGATGTGATTTCTTTATCCCCCACGGGAATCTGAACTTGAACCTGGGCCCACTACTTCTCTTTCATTTAGAAATGGATGTGCTGTTTCTATCCCTCCCTCTTTACAAATCAGACATCCAGTCAAATAAATTTAACTTTGGTCACACTCTGGCTGGACTGGAGAATCAGTCTCTTATCACATCTCACTAAGTTCGTAACTGGCGGTTTCCTGGCTAGAGCAGAGGTTTTCCTCAACCTACTCTCCTTCCTGTGTCCCTCACCTCCCAACCTGAGTCCTCCTAGCCACGCTGGGTCTTTCAGCATGATTGTAGCAGGCCTGTTTTCACCCCTGTGTAGTTTGTTGTTGCTTCCATGTTGGTAAGGCAGACTTTCGCCCTGCATCTTAGTAAGAGTTCTTCACTGAGTAATTACTGTTGCTAAGCAGTTCAAATATGTTACATACATTCTTAGATTTTGCTCTTCCCATACCTCCATGAAAACCCTGTATAATTTTAATCCTCATATAGGTACAAGAGTCAGTATTTACTGAAATTGCATATCAGAAAGCATACTCAGGAGATGCACATGAACTCATTTAATTCTCACAAAAGGTTTTAGGGAAAATCCTCATTTTCCTCCCACAGTAGGTACTGTTATCTCTACTTTTCAGACAGGACTCTGAAGCACAGAGAATGTAAATAACTTGCCCAAGGTCCGGTTTGGGAGGTAGAGAGAGTTGAGATTTGAAAGGCCCATGAACTGCGCTAGGCCCCCAGACCCCCCTTGCTTGGCTCATGCTCCCCAGCATTTCTAGCTGCTTCTTAGTCCCTTTCTCTTTGCTTATGCTCAGGGTCAAGCCATCACTACCCTACAGCAGAGGCAGTGCACACACGGATCTGCTGTCTAGCATGCAGGCAGAACTTCTCCTTTGCCTGTTATTTCTGGCTTTGTTTCTAAAAAGACAGTCCTTGGTCTCAAACTCTGGTTTCTAGTAGCCATATTCTAGTTCATTCCTGCCTAAATGACCAAAGTGGGCTTAATTTAATTGATTCTTCCACCTTGGCCCACTTATTTAACCTTTGAATCCCAATGTAATTATCTCTACTACTGAAAATCAAGTGACTCCTTTCACTACCACCTTGACATAGATATGAAATATTAACGATGCAAAAACCAAAGACATCTTTCTAAATCCAGCTCAGAAAACCTGCATGTCAGCCCTCTGTTCCTTACTTTGATTTTCTCTTTGGAAGAGCTGAGGCCTATGTATATCCCCAACACCCTTGACTTTTAGAAAAAAACCACATAAGGCTGTAAGGCTGACTCCTGGGGCCAGGTGGGAAGCTGAGGGAGAAGAAACTTCAGGGACTCGCTCTCCCAGTTCTCTTTCTGAGACAGGGTCTTGCAATGTAGCCCGAGCAGGTCTTAAATTTATGGTGATCTTCTTGTGTCTGCCTGCTAGGATTACAGGCTATGCCGACATCCCCAGTTTTCCTGAGGGGTCTGGTACTAATTGTTCAGGGGCCAAATTCTACCTAGTTTTGTTTTTGTTTTTAATGCTTGAAAAGAATTATCATAACCTTCGAAACTGTGTGAGTATTGCAAGTATCATGTTGGTCCTAGCATGGGCCTCACAGAGCTGCATGTGGGATGTCATAGCTCTCACAAGGAGGGAAATGCTTTCCTAAAGCAATGTATTAACTACACACTGGACACCCCTGTTTTGAACATCTGGGATCTAAAATGCTAAATGCTCAGAAATCAGAACTTCTTGAATACCAACATTATATTTAAAAAATTTCAGGCTTTGGAGCATTCTGAATTTTGAGATTGCAGAGCTTCAGCTATCAAGTTTATGCAAATTTAGAAATCTGAAACATCTGGTGACTAGTGTTTTGGATGGGGGCTACTCAACCATTAGTAGGCTGATGTGAAATCACTAAAAACTCCAAAAACTGGATATATATCACTCATGCATAATAAATGTAACATATATATCCTCTAGTGTGCACATGACATCAGACCCTGCAAGAAATCCAAGCTCACTCACCCAGCATGCTGACAGGTAAGATCACATGCTGTTCCTGGCTCCTTCCTACCTCATATCATGTCTTCCTGACTCAGAGACTCTGACCCTTGGTACTTAAAGTTTCTGGATTCTGTATTTCACATGGTCTCTTTAGTATGTCCCTTGGCATCACCCAAAAATAACTGACCTGTCTTATGATCCCTAGCTCTACTGTGCCTATCCTGACATTGCCTGACTCCTCAGGATCCCACCCAAGCCAGGCTACCCCCTTTCACTTGCATGTAGTGTGGGCAGGAAAGAAGGAGCCACGCTGACTTTAATGTAGGCACCTAGGCTATATAAACTCTTGTAGGCAGTGCTTTCTCCCCCCACTTTCTTTCTCTCCCCATCTCTCTGCCATTATTCTGTTTTTATTTAAGATTTCTAGGATAAAAATTTATATTTTTCTATTAGAGAAATTTCTTTGAAAATCTTGGGAGTGCTGCTACAGACAGCAACTGTATCATAGGCCTGCCGTCTTGAGGGGTACTCTGTACCTTATTGTCTTTATTGCTCTTCGCTTGCAAGAGAGATAAGCTTAAAAGATAAAAGAGATTAAACATTTTTTTAAAACAAAGACTTAATCTCTCAGAGTAAGTAAGAGTTGACTGTGAGATGCTCAAAACCAAGAGGAAAACATAAACCAAACCCAAAACTCTGGAAGAATAAATACAGAGATTTTGATACGAAAAATTGTCCTTATAGGGTTTACAATTTTGAAAGAAAAATAACACAGGAAACTGCATTGAATAATAACAAGGCATTGACAAGTAAAGATAGAATTCTGGAAAAAAAAAAGCTGAAATAGTGTTAACTATTGGAATAATTACTGTAGAGCATAATGGGCTGTTTGGGAGTGTGGGCAGATGTGGGCTTTACTCAGAAAAGAGCTGACAGTTTGCACATTACATTTCAACTAGAAGTCAAAACACTGTGTTCTAGGTTCAAACCTTGCATTTGCCAATGGGGTGCCTTACTATCTTTTTACAAACTTGAGTTTCCTCATCTACAAAGCAAAGGCCTAAGACAATACAATTACTAAAAACTTCTTAAGTGATAACATAAAAAGCTTCATGACATCTGGTTCCAGGTTTGTCTACAATATCCTATGGTTTGTTTTCTTCATGCAAAAATTCCTCAAATGGTTAGATGCATTATTCTTAGGTAAGTTATATGGTACTTTGAATTTAGCCCAAAGAAGCCAAGAGGAAAGGAAAGGCTTTGTTCTGTATGGGTAAAAGTAAGAAATAAAGAACAAAGAGGGAAAGTATACAGTAGGGTTTTTAGGAGAAACTCACGAAGCACTCAAGACCTTAAGCAAATGTTCAGTTCAGGAAAGCTAAGCTTTCCTACCTCTGGCTCCAGTGCACTCTGATGCAGGCTGGCTTTTTGAAGCAGGATACTTCAGCAGATTACAACAGCTACAGGGATTCTTAGCAAGCACTCAGCTCAATGGGGTGCAGTTGCTAGTCCTGCCAAACTCCTTGTCAGGGCACCCCCAGCTTCCACATACACAAGGAGGCAAAGAATGCTGAAGGCTGGCCAGGCATGACTTGGACACAGAACTCAGCCAGAATCAATAGCCCTCTCCTCATATTGATTAGTGACAGATTTGTATGATGTTACTGTATCTAATTTTAAACTGGTGCATGAGGCTGTAGCATGGAGTATGTAACTTGATACCACAGGATCCACCCTGTCATAATTCACCTACACACCCATTTCTAAGCCATCCCAGATTTGGTTTTGTTTTGTTTTCTCCAACAAGTTCAAACTTCTCACAAGCCAAACCTTCTACAAAGTGATGCCAAGTAGCATTTCTGCTTCAAATATAGGCTTGCAGATCCCTGTTGAGCTGTTCACAAATGCTTGTGGAAAACTTTTTTGTTCTCCTAGCCAGCATAAGCCCTTGCTTATATTTAAGAATTCTATCTCAATATTAATGTGTTTGTCTGGTTTCCTTACACTTATTTGTAAACTCTTGAGTATGGGACTATGTCTTAATCCATCTTAAAATCCTCCTCATTAACGCAGTTGTATTGGTGGGCAAAAAGATGAGCCAAGAGTTCCATTAATTTGGAGAAATTTCATTTTTTAAAAACATAGTCAACATATTGGCCACGGGAAAAGAAAAGACCTTAAGAATACTGATTGTATTTGACAGTCTGAATTATGATACAAGTATGTAGATGTGTGCTATATGTTTCCATCTGTGCTCTTGCCCAGGTCCTCCAATGTCCACACTGAGTCCTAGACTTTGGCATATAACAGGTACTCTATAATTATTTTATTTTAAAAAATACTTCTTGAATAGCTGATAACTATACATGAGAGTTTTGAAGTCTGTATAACACAGCTTCTCAAATTGTAGGTCACGTGGGCTTGTAACTGACTGAATGTGAAAAGGCCAAAACTTATGAAGCTAATGCACAACAAACATAAGGTGCTTCTGCCCGTGCTTGCCTCTGCTCCATCACATGACTTCACTGCAGCCTTGGTTCTGAGCTCACATGTCACCACAAGTACACAGAACACTGCTATAGCTCCTCAGCTCAGAAAGCAGACTACTGTAGCCCATCAACTGTAGTGACTTTACTGTACAAAGAAAGGTCTCTGCCCTTATGGACACATGGAAACATAGTGGTTAATTATTCATACATATATGATTTTAATTATAGAAAACAAGGGTTTTAAATATTTGACTACTATTATTCTTCAGCATGTAGATATTAAATATTCATGGGATTGTACTGCATTAGAATGTCTCATTTTCTTATTTAAAATTTTAAGATTTATTTTATGTGTGTGAGTGTTACGTATGTATGTGCACCATGGTGCTCATGGAGGTGAGAAGAGGGTAGATACCATATATATATGGTGTTATATAATGCTGCCATCTAGGTGCAGGGAATTGAACCTGGGTCCTTGCAAGAGCAACAGGTGCTCTTAACTGCTAAGCCAAACTTTCCAGCCCCAATAGCTTTGATTTTAAAAGTTGCTGTTTCACTTGCTGACTTGAGCCTCACCGAAAACAAACAAAAAGTAAACGTATGGATCTTGGGATCAGAACAAAATTTTTAAAAATTTTGGAACTGGCCCCAAACGCATTTCTGCCATTTTGGGTTAGGGTTAGGGTTAGGGTGTTTTCACCACTGACAATGAAACCAAAGCATCAATCAACTCTGAAATAGATTAAGGATGCCCCACAGCCTCCAATATTAAGTGTCCAGCCAAGACTTGTTTCTGTATGCAAAAACATACAAATACATGCATTCCATTAGTAGGCAAATTTGTTTTGGTTTTTGATAGATGATAAAATTACATGTATGCTAAAAATTGCTTTAAAATGGATTTCTTTATGTTTTATCATCAGGAAATGATTGAGATGTATACCTATGCAAAAACTTTCTTGGGTGAAAAGGAGCTCCTAGTGGAAAAAGTTTAAGATGCCCTCCCTCTGTTACACAGCATGTCTCCCAAGACAACAAAAACTGTAATGGTGCCTTTCTCTGTAACATTAATTTCCCTTTCTCTGAAGAAGTCAGAAATCTGGCTATGTGCCTTATTCTTCAAAAAGCCCACCAAACAGGACAGTGGTTTCCACCCTGCCATTTCAACAACCTGGGAGTGTTGAAGCCATGATGTCTGACTTGTCTCCAGAGAGTACACTTTCATAATCTGGAGTATAGACTTGGGCATTGGAATTTTAAAACAACTCCCAGACAATTTCAATGCATAAACAAGTTTGGGAATCACCTGTGTCAGTAAGTGTTTCCTCCTTCTGTTCTTTATTTTCCCTTTGCATTTTAAATTTGGAATTTTTATTATATTTTAGGGTGTGTACATGTGTGCACGTGGGTGCATGTGCGCATGCGCATGCGCATGAGTGTGTACGCATGCATCAAAATGTGCAGAAGTCAGAGGATTCCTCTGTGGAGTTGGTTATCTCTTCTTTGCTACTTATCCCGGGGATTGAACTCATGCTGTCAGGCTTGGCAGCAAGTGCCCTTTTACCTGTTGAGCCAGTTCTCCCTTAAAACCTAAAATTTTGAATAACAGTTCTGAATGACTTTTTATCATCTACTCCCGCTCTCTCTCAGTAGAGATACAGTGATTTTACGGGTCTTTTAATAGTTGTGTGTGACTGAGAGAATATTTACTAGGCAAAATTCTGCTCAAGTTCTGTTCCCATCCTGTGCTTTGAAGACAGCAGTGCCTGTGTTTACAGACTGCTTTGAGCACGTGACCACCCACTCTTTCCAGTTTCTTCCTATCTTCCTCTCCAGGGACCCTCCAGCTCTTGTTTAAACATCCACAGTCTTAAAGAAATTGTCCTTTGAAGAAGAGGTCAGAAACATGACTCTTTAAATGTGTTCAGAGAAGTAAACCCTAGTACAGTGGAGGAAGAGTCCACAGGATCAGATTAAGAGGCCCCAACGCAGAGCAGACAGTGGTGTTCTTATCTCTGCCCACAGGCGACTCAGTGAGCGTGATTTCTAGACACCCATCAATGTGTGGCAACCCCTACAAGTCTTTTGCTTTCACGCAATTGAATCAATCTCCACTCAGGTATAAGATGCTGGAAAAGGTATTTATTCGTGGTCCACTTTGGGCCCTGAATAGTTAAGTACTCAATGAGTGGGCGTTTATGGTTCAAAACCCATACTGTAAAGATCTGAGTTATTTGCCATTCATGTCCCTCAGGAGAGACCAAGGTTCTGTGTACAGTACTTGCCTGTGTCTGAAGGAAAAACCCAACAGCAGCCACTTAGCCACATCTTCAGTCCCCTTTCTCTTGAAGGAAGGTGATGAATTTAACTGAACAGCAAGCTGTTGGCACTGTTGCAAATAATCCATAAAAATAGAGGTTTTCTACTTATCTAGTTTTCACATTTAGGTTTGTTCAATGCCATCAAGTTTTCTAAGCTTTGGAATAGGGCTCATTATTTCCAAAACACCAGAGAAAGTTTAATGCTGGTATTTTCCCTTACTTTTTGAGATAGGGTTTCCATTGTAGCCCAGGCCTGGTTTTGAACTCAGGATCCTCCAGCCTCAGTCTCTCAACTGCCGAGAATACAGGTTTTTACACCACTCCCCATTCATGCTGATTTTTAGAAGGTTCCAAATCTTTTTACTTCTTGCATAAAGACAGAGTATAAATTAAGGCCCCCGATGTACCATATAAATTACTCTTTCTCCACCTGGGAAAGTCAGAACAGGCTCTACATAGTGTAAGGCTCTTCATCAAACTATGATTTCATTATCTAAAATGTTTTCATTCAAGAGAATGTCAACCACGGAATCAAGGATAATCATGACGGCTAGAACCAAATTTGCTAATGATTGACAACTGTAATTAAAATAAACCTCAAATACTTTACAATGAAGGTCCACAGAGGTCCCTAGTCAGGTGCTGTTCTACATTTCAATCTCGGAATCTCTCTTCTTCCTGGGTAGCTATCTTCTTTCTATAGCGGGAATAGGTGAAGCCATTCCTGTTGGAGAGGTTAGGTACAATTTGGCAATCCTAGGTACAGTCTGGAGAAAGACTGTTCCATGTTCTTCTGCCTGACCTCTTTTTGCAACCTGACTTTTAATGTATATCTATTTCATTTTGTGTATTGGTCTAGGATCTCACTGCTACCACTGTGAAGCATAAACTCTAAGAGGAAAGTAATTGTGTGTACTGCAGGATCTGCCAAGGCCCTTAAAATACCAGAAGCTGATAATGGAGGAATTTTGGTTAGTTTTCATTGCAAGAAAATGGACAGAGTAGAGAGATCCTCACAGTGGCCTGCAGAATGTCCGTGATGAATGGACACTCAGATGATCAGATACAGACTATCAGTGCCATTTCTCTTGCAGTGTTTCTACCATGATTTTCCAGTGTGTCATGCCATGAGAAACTATCTAATGCCTAATTACCACCAAGACTAGTTTTAGGGAAAGCATTAGACATGCAACAGAAAAAAAGAAAGAGCAAGTTAGAATCCTGAAAAATAGTTATTAGGATGGCAGGCACTAGCAGAGATGTAGTTTCACATGGAGGCTAACACAAAATGACGCTGGAAGCTGTTTAAAGCGGACAGTGTAACAGGCAGAACGAAGCGAAGTAAATTGCAATACCAATGAAATGCTAATGCAGTGCATTTTTAACATTAGCCCCTGTGGTTGCTTTTCCTCTGCAGAGTAAGACAAATGACAGTCAGATCACAGCTCATTTTTCCACAGAACACCCAAAATGTGTTCATCCTTGGAACGAAACCTATGCTGATGTTTTCAGAGGCCAATTTCACACCTTGGACAGGGTTTCTGTGTTCTTTACTTGCTCCTCGCTGCAAGGACCAGTGCTTAGAATGCTACTGCTGCTGTTTTCCAAATGCACTGCACAACTGGCACAGCCTTGAAGCATGCCTGCCTGTGACCCAGAAAAACATTCCCTTTATTTATAATCTCCTGCCTTGTTACTATCATGCTTAATCCCACAGTCAAGGTTGTTTGATTAGTCTCCATATTGGTTTTCCATCTTCTTAAAGCTGTGAATCCACATATAAACTGCCAACTTTGTATTCCTTCTGGGCATTTCTGAGGCACTTCCACAGCCAAATCTGTATTCACCCTTTGTCCCATTACATCCCCAACATCATCACCACTGCTTCTGCCAGCTGTTTCATAACCTCTGTAACTCCAGAGATGCACTACTTTCAACCCCCAGAGCTTGCAGATAAATAAGGCAAGGCTAGAGTGAGTAGGTGATCTCAGCTCAAAACAGAGTGACAGAGACAGGACTCAAATACAGGCAGGGTAGCCCCAAGTCTATTCTGTGAATCTCCATCTCCTTTACCTCCGTTAATGGCTTCAGCCCTCATCACTCACTGATGTTATCGCCATCCTTTATTCATCAGTCTCTTTTACACAGCCCCCTCCGTTACCATGGCTGCATGCTCTATCAACTTTCTAAACACCTCTGGTCCATGTACCGTTAAGTACCACTCTACCCTAATCCCTCAACTCCCCCCACCTCCCAAGGCAGGTCCTATAGGCAATACACACCAAGTCTTCTATGAGACACTGTTCCCAATGATTAAACACAGAAGATAATGTGAGCAGTGAAACCATGTGGCTGCCAGGAAGAGGCTGTTCAGATAATACACGATGTGTTTAAAATTAGACTATGGCCATGGACAATCTTGGAGTCTTCGCTTAACTCCAAGAAGACCCCTAAATACCCAATAGCTGAGCAGGCCCAGAATTCAGATGGTGGCTTCAAAGGTACCCCTCAGGGGTGCATCTGCTGGACCTTGAACAAGCTGGATGGAACCCTATGGCAGGGGATGGATCTTTACAGGGCTCACCACACTGTAGCAAAGTGACTCATGCCTACCTTCCAAGATAGTAAACTTACAAATATTTTTACAATAAAGAGAATTCTTCCATAATTAGAATGGTGTTAATATTTTCTAATTTTGCAGATAATGCAGAATTTCAAGGTATACAGAAAATACTAAGACAGCAAAGTCATCTTTCTGGTTTTTCTTTAGGGTGTGTTTGGTTAAGGCTTCCTTTTATCTGGTAAGAGCCAATGCTGGGAAGTGTTTTGAACAACATGCACACCATGAAAAACCCAAGAATTCTCTCTCATTGTGGACCCAGTGTACCTAACTTCTGGAAAAAACTTGTTTCCCTTTTGCTCCTCTTCTGACATACTGAACTTTCAAAATCAGCTCTAACTTGGACCTGGAGCGTAAGGCAGAACCCTCTAAAGTTTGGTTCTGTCACCTCTCTCTTCTTCAATATCCTTTTCATACCATGCTGGGCAGTTGCATCATTTGAATCATGTAACATTTAATTTAGGGTTTAATTATTTATACTTAGCAGGAATAAAATTTAACAACAGCATAAAATGACAGCAAATGAGAAATAAAGTGGGGAAATCTATCTGGCCATTTTGCTAACTCCTTTGGGCCAGGAAACATGAATCTTTTGTTTGTCCTTTCCTAGTTCTCACCTCACTCACCTTTCAAAATGAGAGCATCTTGTCACAAAGATGGTGACACAGTCTCTGGCACCGTAGTGTCTGATCTATAAATATTTCAGAACCTTCTGGCCTACCTACCTCCAACATCGTTCATACTGAAAGACACCAACCAACAGCTGACATCCACTCAGTTGCCCCCTTTGGGTCGTGCTGTCAAGAAGGCACAAACCAAACATCTCTTTATAAACAGCTTAGAGGCCACTTACTTACTCTGCTTCCACTGACCTGCTATCATGATACCACTTTAAGGACAAAGACAAACAGTTAATTCTTTGAGCACAGCATTATGGGGTCTGCATATTATACTCCTTCATTTGCTAAAAGGTAAAGAACAAAATCGTCTGTACTAACACAACATACTTACTTGCCACTTGTTTCTTTAACCCTGAAAATGGTCACAAATGCAGATAATTTCATGCAGAATTCTAACTGTACATCTGAAGAATTCATTGATTTTAGACACTGGCAACTTATTTATAATCTCCCATTTCCCCTTACAAATTTCCTGTGACTGTTGACATTAATGAATTTGAGTGAGGTGTTCATTTTTATTACAGAAAATCACTATGTTTTCCAAAAGGTTGCTGCAGAATGTTTTATTTCACACATGAGACAGGAGGGGGCCAGCACTTGGGGGAGATGAAGTATCTTTCAGTAAGCCAATATTGAATTTTCCATTGTTGGCGCTCAGCCTCTCTCTCTCGGGAGGCACTTAATTGAATCAGTCTTGAAAGGTTTCCATTGTGTTTTTCTTCAGACCCTCTTACGGATTGCAGACACATTCAGAGTGCACATGGCCCTAATGGAAGATGCTGGCATCCTGTTACTCAGTCTGGGCTCTGTCACAGTTACTCTTGCCTCTGAAGAGGCTGGCAAGCTCTCAGGTCAAGAGGAGGTTAAGGCAGACAGGCACGCTAAGCAATGGCTCTTCACAAGGAATAGAACAAAAGCATCTTGGAAGAAGATGCTGTAAGGTCTTTACACTGCAGTGAAACCGTAGACAAACTGCTGAACACGAGAGTTGGAGTCACACATCTCCCTGACAAAGACCAGAGGCCAGGCTGCAGAACAGAGTTCTCTTATGGCTTCTGAGGGAAAGGGAGAACTAGAGCAATAGGGACAGATGGGAAAGGACAGGCACCAGGGCCACTGTCACCAGCATGTTTGAAGACATCTTGCTGGCTGTATGGTGTGGTCTTTACATATGTATTCTTTTGATCTAAGACCCCATGAGGAAATGCGAGCTATGGTAATAGCAAGCTGCTGTGAAGCTCAGCCAACAGGACAAGGAGGTGTAAACTCTGCAAGACCTCAGCAGAGGGAACCACCATCCTGGCAAGCACCAGACTGGACAGTGGCACCCTGAGCATCTAAGCTCAGGTGTGTTTATTGATTTGGAACTCCTCAGGTGTTCTACTGATAGTATATGCAGACCATTAGCAATCAAACATTCTCCACATAAATCCAACACCTGCAGACAATACAAAGCGCTAAGACCTAGGCAGACCCTTAACCAACAGTTCACAAACCATATTTTAAGCACAACTAAAAATTAAACTTCTATAACAATTCCCCTTTCTGTATAAACCAAAAAAAAGATTGCTTTATCTCTATAACACTATACCAGCAAAACTATTTACAAGAGGAACAATCATGAAGGTTGCTAATGCACAGGACCAAGTGAAATCGAACATCTATCAAGCTTTTACAATATCTTTGGACAGCAGAAAAACATTATCAATGTCCAGTTATCTGGAATTCACTCACGACCTTCCGGGTTCCTCCAAAAGGTTGGATCATTTCTCTGGCTCTGCCCTCTGCACACACACAGCTTGTCCTCCAGGCTCTGGCTGGCTCCCCTTTACTGCTACTACTGTCCTTGGTGGTCCTCCCATGGTACTGGCATCTTTGAACGCTTGGGTCTTCTGCTGCAATTGGACTGCCAATAGCCTTACCTAGGCTCTCTTCATGGTGTCAAGCTTCAGCTTCTTTCCATGACCCCTTTAATATGGGTCTTCACCTGCTACTGAGGCTGCACCTTCACCAATGGCCTTTCCTGATATCTCATAGTACCAATCCTCAGCTGCTCTCTAAAGACCCCTTCATACCTTCAAAACCAGTAACACCTGGGTGACTTATAGTACCAAGTTCAGCTACCAGCACGAGATACAACCTCAGCCAGTTCTGGAAGACAGTTTATGTGTGCTGACCGTGAGGTCCAGATATTAAGATAGAGTCTGGTTTGCAGGAAAAACAACTGTTAATCTTGTCTTCAGGAAGAGTTCCCTCATGGAGTGAAGTTCCCATCATAGCAGATGCGTATTATCAGGACCACCTCACCTCACCAGTATCTGGACAGGTTTGAGGAAAACACAAACAAAACAAAACAAAAGACTGCGAGATCTGGAGTTTCTTTTTCTTTCTTCCTTGTCTCCATGTTGGATGTATCTGGCATGATGTAGTGTGCTTCACGTTGGAATGTCATTTGTAGTTGTACACCTACTGTAGTAGCTCAGCAAACAGGACAATAAGGAGACACTTTCATAGACTCAAACCCTGCCAGACCTCAACAGAGAGAACCACTATCATGGCAAGTACCACACTCAACGTGGACCCTGAGCACCTAAGCTCAGGTGTTTTTATTGATTCAGAACTCCTTTGGTGTTCTACTGATAGCACATGCAGATCATTAGCAATCATCTTCTCCCATATAAACCCAATACCTGCAGGCAATACAAAATGCCAAGACCTAGGCATATCCTCACCTAACAGTTCACAAAACAATATTTTAAACACAACTTAAAAATAAACTTCTACAACAAGCTATCAAGGAAAATTCTCAACAAAATTCAGCTACAGCTGAATTATTCTTATTTTTTCCTACTTTAATTCAAATAGTCAGTCTTTGACTTCAGCCCATCCTCTGTCCCACTTCACCACCCTTGCTGAAAGCCTGTTTGATATCAGACCTAACGGTGTTCCATAGGTTCTGCACAGAACCACTAAACACATGCTACATGGCACTGCAAGACTTCTCAAGGTGCTTTTATGTGTTCTCTTAATACACACAAAATCCTTCGGTGGAAAGACTTTATTTATTAACTTGCTTATAGTGGAGGTACCAGAAGTAAGGAGAAGGAGTTA
>JAMJFZ010000716.1:20127500-20202500 GCA_026225945.1 Cricetomys ansorgei | reverse complement strand
TTCCTAATCAGACGTTTCAGTGAATGTGATTCCTCTCTAACCTCTCTACACAGATTCAATAAAAGCACAAGACATGTGCAGAAACAGAAGAGGATGCTGGTATCATCAGGTGGATGGAAATTTTGCTTTATTTTCATAACCGCTGTATAACCTTGAAGTGATCAGGTTAATCTTTCCCACTGAGGATTTAAGGCTTTCCAAATTTTAATATAACTCTCAGGACTTTGATATCATCACAAGCAATGATGTAGCAGGAAGTCTTCTGCACTTAAAGTACACACCTCTTACACTGTACAGTAACAAAAGAAAAACACATAAACTTTCAAGGCGTCCAAGGGCAAAACTTACATGCACTTAAGCACTCCGTTCACATAACTCCAGAAAGCATTTTTTTTTCTCTTAAATTACTTATTCCTTGGCTCCCTTTTAACTATATGCAGAATCTGTACCTTTTCTGGTCTATAGGTTACAGGAGATAAAGTTGTCACACATTCTTTATTCTTAGGGAGAAATGTCTTTACAGCTATTTGGTGCTTTTATTTTCAGCCCAGTTGCTAAATAACGGAGCATTTTAACACACTAGTACAGTTTGGTGTTAACAGAAACAAAATTCCCTTTCCTGGTTACAATATTGAAATGCAAGCTTTTTTGAAGTCCTGTTATATTTGCTTTTCTATGCTTTGAAACATTCCAGAGATTCTTATTCATATTCAAGAAAGACAGAAAAAACTAATGAGGTATCAGGCAAAGAGATCTAACATATGATAAATATCCTATGAAGGAGTCGAGTTTTGCTCAGGGGAGAGGAGCATGTTTTTAAATTTAATTTGGTGCTAACTATTCAAATTGTTGATCAAGACTTTCATACTCACTCTGTAATTTTAAGGAGAGAGTGCTTCAGTTCAAGGTATTTTATATCTTTCCCTGACACAATTAGTGACAGTGGCTGATTCTCCAGTTCTTAGTAAAATTGTAAATACCTCTGGCTATATAGTGAGCACACAAGTCTTACTTCTTACCTCTAAGACATCTCATTGGCTTAGTTAGCTATTTGTCATAAAAAAAAATGTGGCATCTCTGAAATCTGATGTATTAGTCCAAAGTATTATAACAGCATGAATGAGCGGCTACTCTTGTGAATCTCTATCTAGTGGAGAATGCAGAGACTATAGAACATATGCCCAAAGAATCCAGTGCTAAACAGTGGATATGTATGCCATCAAACCCTCCCCAAAAATATGCAGTTGAAGTCAGATTAGAATTACGTTGCTAAAAAGAAAAAAATTGAAATGTTAGAGGATGTTTCAAATTATAGACTACTTTTCTATTTTTAATAATGTTTGTCATTAACTGAAATTTATGTTTATATGCATGACTTATTGGAAATCTTTCAAACACTGTGCTGCTCACTCTGAATATTCTGAAGTTAATGTGGTGTCTGTAACATCGCTAGTTTCCAGTGGCCTACAATTCCCATTATTCACTGACACGTGCTTCCCTCTCTGTTTCTGGATTATGCCATAACCACTTTGAACGAAGAGAATGCGGTGAATTTGACATAGTGCCAGTTGTGAGCCCCGATCTTTTGTCCTGGCAGCTGTGCTTTTGTGCTTTACCAGAAGCCAGGTAAGAAACATTAGTGTTTTGAACCTTATGGAGAACCCCAGTATGAGGCTGTGAGAAGTTTTTATTGACAGCTCCAGGGGACATTTAAGCCACAAGGTAGAACCAAATAGCCAAACACATGCAGAAATCACTTTAGAAGAGGGTCCTTCAACCCAGTTGAGCTGAACCAGCTGTCATCTTACACAGCAAAGATGAGCTACCCCTGGAGTCCTGTGCAAGTTACAGAGGAATGAGAAAATAAATGAGTTCTCTTGTTCTAGGTCTGTTTGGGCATAGCAAACAACTGAACCTCTGCAGTTGATCTTTTGCTTCTTTGTGACTAATGGTCATATTTAATTATATTAATTCTTTGAGAATTTCATAACATATATTGATCATATTCACTCCCTTTACTCAACTCTCCCATATCCTCCCTCACTTCTCTAGCAACACAAATATCCAAGTACACCTTTTCATTTTTTTAAACACTTGGAGTACAATTTGTTTCATCTAACTATTTAGATATCAGTTCTGGCCTGGAATGTGAAAAACCTACCAGGAGTCACATCATTGAAGAAAGCTGATATCACTCTCCCATTATTTACAAATATCACTATCTTGTTGGCTGATGATGGGACTCTATGCCTACCTTCCTGCCACATGCTAGGATTTTTCCTAGTTTGAGTTTTCTTAGGTCTTGTGCATGTAGTCACTATCACTGTGAGTTCACATATTCAACCTCCCTTGTTGTTTCCTGAAAACACAATTTCTTTGAAGTCATCCACAATCTTCAGCTTTTACAACCTTTCTATTGAGGCCCCTGAGCTGTGGGGGAGGGGTGGTGGTGGTAATATGATAGAGTTATCCCATTTATGGGTGGGCACTCCCAATGTATTATTCTCTGCCTGTTGACCAGTTGAGAGTCTCTGTGTTGACTGCCTTCTACTGCAAGAGGAAACGTCTCAGATGAGCATTGAGAGATACACTGATCTACACATATTGCAATAACTAAGTACTAGTAGGTGTAATACAGTGTCCATTTAGCAGGATAATAGAAATAGGTCTCCCCTAGGCTCCCTGGGGAGACTATCAACTGGTTCTTGGTTCCGTTGATAATGCCAGTAATTAGTTCCATCTCATAGATAAGTCCTTAGATCCCGTCAGAAAGTGGTTGGTTACTCCCTCAACATTTATGCCACTGTTGTCCTAGTGGATTCAATGTTTTGTTAAGCCTGTCATTATGGTAGCTTAAAGGATTCATAGTTGAATAAAACTGATTACTTTAAACCTCCCATAGAACACACAGTACCTTTCAACATTATGAAAGCTAGCCAGTAGGAATGAAGCTTCCAGGTCAGCATCAGCTTGATTTGTCCATGTTCTATCCCTCAGTGTATGATGCTTCACCAATAGAGTCTTACTTTCAAGTTCTGAATGGAAACCACAGTATTGGTAATAGTCAGTAGTATTTTTGGAATCTATAGGACACCCTGGCCAACAATTCAAGAAGTAACCCATTACTCGCTAAATAAAAATTAGGTTTTTATTCTATAACGTGTTTTGTCTAGTGGGGACTTGTCTCATACCCATTATAGTTTAACTCCATTTAAACTGTTTTATATGTGTATATGTTTTAAAAAGCTGCTACAGCAGTAGGTTTCCATATGGCTTTTTCAAAAGGCCTATAGTGTATAACTAACACTCCCTGAATTCTCTTCTTTACCCTGCTCCCATCTCTCATCCCATTTAACCCTTCCTGTTTCATTATTATATCTTTTGAACAATATAGTAGATACCAGTATATCTAAATTCTACTCCCAGATAAATGACTTATGATCTGGTTGCTTGGCTACTGTGCTGACTGATTACAGTGTGGGGTGTATGAATACCTTCCCAGTGCATTCAAAATTATCCTATCCACTTCGATCTATTCACTGTTATTATATTCCCTTAACTCCTGAGTCTATTTTGTCATTTGTTTCTAAATAAATATAAAATTTGTTTTAGAAAAAAAAAGTTGGGAGTAGACTTCAACTGATAGCCACGTGCAGGAGCTTTCAAAATAGGGCTCCTGTAGCTCAGACACTAAAGCCAGCAATGGACAAGAAGAGTCTAGTGAAATTAAAAGGCTCCTGCTGTACAACGAAGAAAATATCTAATCAAGTGAAGAGTTACTACAGAGAAACGGAGAAAATCTTTGTCAGTGATACACACGAAAGGGGTTTAGCATATAAAATAAAAGAAGAATTCAAAAACCAAAACACCAAGAAAACAAACAACTCAATTTAAAACTGTGACTAAATTGGAAAGGGTTTACCAGCCCTTACACCCTAACTAATGAGCTATGGACAGTTGATGGCTTCTGGAGGAGAAAGACAGCCTTCTTTGTGGGTGTGGCTTCAAGTAAGTAGGTCCTCTGTGCTGTAATGGATGGTGCATACCCAGGAGTAAACAGCATCACAAATTGGCCTGAATAGCTGGGGCGGGGGGGGGGGGAGGGAGAGGAAGAAGAAGAGGGAGAGGGAGAGAGGGCGAGAAAGAGAGAGAGGAGCACATGAAATTGGGAAAGGTTAGGAAGTGGACCTGAGAGGAGTTAGATGGTGAATATGTTTGAAATACATTATATAAAATGCTCAAATTATTAGATTTATAAAATGTTTTTGAAAAATAATTTTTAAAATTGGCTACGAAACTGAACAAAAAGTTCTCAAAAGAACTACAAGTGGCAAGTAAAAACTTTAAAGAATGTTCAAAATCTTAGTCATCAGGGAAACAAAATTTAAACTTACTTTTAAGTTTCTCTCTAACCCAGTCAGAATGGCCATCATCAGGAACAGAAAGGACAATAATTGTGGGCATATGGGAGAAAGGAACACTACCACTGAGTGAGAACTAGTACAGACAGATTTAAAAGTGGTGGAGAAGCATCTCCAAAAAATAGAAATAGATCTATCATATGACCCAGTACTACACCTGGGCATGTACCAATGGACTTTATATCTTACTACAGAGATGCTTGCACATTTCTCTTCATTGCTGGCCTATTAACAATAACTAAAAATGAAGTACCTCTAGTTGTCCACCAAGTGATGTATGGAAAGTGAATGGAATATTGCTCCATTTAAAGAAAAATAAATCATAAAAGTTGCAAATAAATGGGTAGGATTGGGAAAAAAAGTCTGAGTAATGTCACCACATCCTCCAAAAGACAAATGGTCAATGTCCTCTGTCATAAAAGGTCCTAGAGTCAAATCCTTGGTTTTGTGTGTTTAACAGAGAATACACATGGAAGTTATGAAACCAGAAAGTGGTCATTGGCAGAGAGTTGTATTTAGGGAGAGGCAATAGTAGAATATTGGTGAAATGAAAGTAGAGAGATAGAGAGAGAGAGAGGGAGGGAGATAACACTGGGGAAGAAAGGTTCAAGCAGATAGTGGGTCATAACACAATCCACAAATGAAGTTGTGTGAGATTTCTGAGACCTTGTGAGAAAACTCCAAATAAACAGAAGTCTTTTACCTCTGTTCCTCCATAACACGGGTTGTTCTTGGACTGTTCTTTCATGCACCTCCTAGCTCTAGTGGATAGCAGTGAGTTTAGTTGAGATTATTCATTACGACTGGTTATTGTTATTTGTTTATATGCCTCTATGGAAAAACATGTTTTTTTGCTGCATGTGGCTTGTTGTTGTAATTGTAAATGTTACTCATAACCCTCAAGAGTATAAATTTCTGATGCTCTGACATAGAGTTGACTATTGCATGAGACATGAGTCTGCCTCTTCTTTAGGCCCTGCCCTCCCAGGTTCGTGTTGCCAACTAGAGCCGTAAATGGTAGTGGACTGGTGAAGATTGGAAAATGATGGGCAAATGGAAGGAGTAGCCGAAATAAAGTGTGCGAGAAGCTATGTAGGAACTTTTGATCTTGAAATCCAAGTAAAAAATAAAATAAAATAAGAGGAGATAGAAGAACATATGTGAAATGAAAGGACAGGAAGAGAAATGGGGAGCTAAAGGTTTAAACAGGGATGAGATGAGGTGCGATGAGAAGAGGTAACAGTGCACTAACCCAAACTGAAAATGTACGATGTGGCCTATTCAGATGCCCCATGTTTGAATGCTAGTTAAAATGGAGTTTGAGCAGGAGTACAGCACATCAGAGAGCAATGCTGCCCCCAGTGATGCTCTTGTCAAGAAGCACTCTCTGCAATGGACAAAGACCAGAGAAACTTCTTATTGCAGAATTGCCTTGTGGGTCAAAGTCCAGAAGATAATATTTCACTCCTCCTCATTCTTCAGCTCTGACATTCTCTCCACTCTCTCATGCATGACAGTCCCTGAGCCTTGGAGGCCATCTGTTGAGACGCTCGTCCCGTGTATTGTTGAATACTCACAGTTTTAATGTCTCCTCTAAGTATTTACAATCGGAGTCTCTACAGAGGCAATTAATGATGACAGCTGACAATCATAGTCACCTCGATTTCCTTCCAATGCTGTGTTAGTACAGAAGCCTTCACACTTGTATTTTAAAGACTTTTAAGTCAATCTATCTTTATAACCTTAGTCAGATGTAATAAAGAAGGACAAATAGTCTTAAAGATAGCATCCCGAGGCACAAATTCCTTTTGTCCTTGAAAATTCAGCAAAGAAAATTAATTCTCTCTCCTTAACTTTCTCTTATGCATATTTTGTTTTATATACATTTATTCAGTGTATATTTAAATTTATAATATAAATAAGACCCCTTTAGGAAAATCATCAGGTTTCTATATCCTGCTTAAAACCTTGTAAACTAGGGATAATTAAGAGAAATATCATCATGGCTGTAGTGGCAACAACAACCATAGCACACATGCAAGAAACAATAGCTCCAATGCCTTCAGAGGAGTGAGCTCTGCATACATTGGTGAGAACAAATGAAGCTACCCAGAAATGTTATGCCTAGATTTGGGAGCAAGTTTCCAAGCCGCTTTACCAGATAATTATTCTGAAGGAGAAGAAAGATCACTTTCATCTTTCATTCACATCCTGATCTAAGAAAAGCAGTAGATGCTAAATTCAAGTCTCTAGCCCCTTCTTAGAGGGTAGTTCATTCTATGGAAACTGGACATGTCTCTATTATTAAGAAATTTCAAATGGTTACTAAGACTGCTCATCAGCTAATATCATAAACCAGGTACAGTATCTTGCCCATCAGAAGAGCATGTTTCTGTACTATATAATTGTGTTGCTATTATTCTTTAGACTTTTAAAATCCAGGGGAAATTGGTTATTAATGAACTATTACCTTCTCAGCTTAGGAACTTCTTTAATATACACAGAATTGCAGAATTACGCTTCCAACTAATCTAACAATATATGTAGTTCTCACACCGGAGAAATAAGGTAACAAATATAAACAGATGTGCTCATATCAACAATTATGCTCAAGGAAAGTACAACTGCTGTCTAAGTGTGACCATGTGCGCCCGTGTAAGGAAGAATGAGATGAGGAAGACAACGTTGTAAGTATGAAAGTGAGATGAATGGAGTAGCTGATAACAAGTGTCGTATCTTTAGAGGCAGAAGTCATGGAGAATGCTGCCTTCTTTGGCTGTATCTTCTCGCTATGAGAACTGTCCATTGAAAGCTCCACACACAAAGAGTATTTTACTCAGAGCACTAACCACTTTGTTGAAAAAGAGTGGTAGAAAATCTAAAAATGAAAAGGATATTAAGAGATAGAAAGTTCTTATAAAAACGAGATCAAAAGACAGTCAAGAAAAACTAATCAGAAAGAAATGGGCTGTATAGGAAGAGACAAAGTCACACACATAAAAGGACAGAGAGGAGAATACATGAACCCAAAGACATAAAAATTGGACACGTGGGTAAATCAATGAAATAATGAGTGAAAAAGAATCCCTGGAGAATTGGAGAAATTCTCTAATTAAAAATGGAAGGTTTGAAATCAATGGCTAAATTAAAGTGAAAATGAAGGATAACATTGAAGATGGCCAGGAAATGAAGGTGAGGAAGGAACCCAGGAGGGGAGGAAGTGAGAGCAAGAGGCGGAGCCAGAGGAAAGGATGGCTAGATTTAACGCTCTTCAGCCCTACTCATTTCTTATGAAGTGCTTATCTTTGTCAGACATACAGTTTTCAAGGATATTTTAAAGTCAAAAAAATAGAAAAACAATGGTTTTCCCTCCCCAGAGGATTTACAAAATATTATACCTCTTTGAACTGTGGAATGTATATACTTAAATATATGCTACGGTGACGGGTAATTTTCTTAGAATCTAAAATTTTGATTTGAAACAAAGGTTTTAAAAGGAAACGGAAAGGGAGAGAAACAAGGGAGCAGGGATAAACATTGATGGGTGCTGGTTGTCAGAACACTGACAGGGAACCTGGTGAACCGCCACCAAGCATGCTAAGCAGTAGGATTCTCTGACAAAGAAGGCAGCATGTTTTTACTTCCATTTCTTCTTTGTGGTTTTGTGTATAGATGGCAAGCTCACCTGCATAGATCTGCCTTATGCCAGTGCCAGGATGTTAACTCCTGACTCTGACCTCTATTCTGTGTCTCTATTCTCACACAATCGCACATCACTTGCTGTTTCTTTAACAAAAACTTTCCTCAGTATCATTAAGGAGAGATGATTCCATAAAGAATCTTTTCGCTTTCTAACAGTGCTTGGTCACGTTCTCCTGTCACCAGTGATGTCTCCAATTATTCAGAGCAGCAGTTCTGCACATGAGAATCATCGGAAAATCATGATGGAAGCTGATTCCCATTTTCACCTAGCTTGTGATTCAGGAGATTGGAGTGAGGATCGGGAATTATGTTTCTAAGTTTAAAGATGACACTGATGCTGCAGGTCTGGGACCACATGTTGAAGTGCTGCTGTAATCACTCTCACCAAATGGGCTTTCTCAGGACTTAGTACTTGAGCCTAAGTGAACAGTAAGTGGGCATAAAATCCCTTTATTACAACAATGCTGTCTCTTCAGACCTTCAACTGGAAAACATTGTGAAAAAGCTTCTCACCATTATCAACCACAAACTAATTGTCTACTATCTACTTATCTGTATACAGCAGACTGTAAGAAACCTTGTGTCAAAATATGTAAAAATACAAATTATGCAAATACCATGAGTTTATAGCTTATATTACATTGCCTCCCATATGTCCCTGTAATATTCCAGTTGATCTGACAAAAGAGAACTTGCTATGAGGTGAATATGAGTCATTGTCTGGAAGATTTTAACCTTTATTTTCTATTTTCTGTAACTACAAGGAAGGCAGATGTGTTTAGATTGGGTAGATAGAAGTCTTCCTAGAACCTTGAAAGAGAATTTTAAGTGTTTCTTCGTGACAATATTTTAACATTACTTCTTAATTCACTTAAGAAGTAAAATTTTATTCTTTCCCAATTTAATACTAACCTAACTTCTTATGCTTTCTATTTGTGTTAATTCTTAGTTGTTTGCTTACTCCAGAATGTATGGTTTTCTTCCTGCAGTTACAGAAGCACGGTAGAATAAATGATGAAAACCCAACAATGTTTTTGTTAATATTCACCTGGCCAAATACTTTGGGAAACTTGCGTAGACAATTTTCCTGGATGAGTAAAAGAAGAAGTACTGGGTGTTCAAACTTGGGTTGAAACTGTCCTTTGTCAGCCACAGGGAGACGTTGAATGCACAGACACGTTTGTTAATGTTAATAGGTGAGGCTATAGTGATATTAAATTAAATGTGGGTATACAGCATAGGACTGTCCAGGATTTGTGTAAAATATGTGCGTTTACAAGTCCTACAACATCAACAATAGATATTTTTAAACCATGCCTGAAAGTCTGCATTCTAATCTAGATACAATGCAGTAATAGGTGACAAAGACATTTACTGTGTGTTAAGAAAGGCATAGTACAGGGTTGGCATATTGTATAGAGGAGTATGTCAAATATTAATTTGATAGATCTTTATTTGGCTGTGTTTTATTTTCTTTGTGGTAACAGAGATTCAGTCCAGGGCCTAGCACAAGCTCGGGTGATTGTTTAACACTAGGTTATTGCAACAGATTTAGGCTTTGCTTTCACATATTCTAAAATCTGTTGAGAAGACACAGTATTCATTAGAAAAACATTTACAAATGACAGTGGCTATGTCATGCTCTTGTTTCATTGTCAAGGAAGATACTTTAACAACTGCATATAATATATAGCTGATAAAGTATGTTTGTTGATTTAAAAAAATGTAAGTCTTCAACCCTGAAATCACACATATAAGTAACATTATACTTCATTGAACAGGTTATATTTAAGGATGCATATGTGATAGCCAGATGGTGGTGCTGCCCAACTTTAATTCCAGCATTCAGGAGGCAGAGGCAGGTGGATCTCTGTAAGTTTGAGGACAGTCTGGCCTAGAGAGTGAGTTCCAGGACAGCCAGAGTTACAACAGAGGAAACCCAGTCTTGAACAAAAAGAAGGTATATGTGTATATGTATACACAAAAACATACACATACATATACAAGTAATAATAATTAGTGGAAAAAGAGGCCATCAGTTTGAAGAAGACCAGGAAGGAGTATATGAAATGGTTTGAAGGATGAAAAGAGAAGTAAAAAATGTTGTAATTATAGTACAACGCTAATTTTTTTAAAAATTGCCTTACACTAACAGGAATGAGTGTGTCTAATTCATTACCTAAATGAAGCAATCTTCATAGGTGAAGTTACCTAAAATCGTGCTGTAGCATATTATGCTAGTAATTTAAATAGCGTGTATAGTGTGTACACGGCTAGTTAAAAAAATCACATTGCAACGGATTACTAATGTAATGAGTTAATGAATACACAATCTCAAATTGAACTATTTATAAAACATATATTACTTTGTTCACATTCTTTACAACATCTATTAGATATCAGGATCGTTCATAAAAAAAAAAAAAAAAGTCTGTGAGAAAAAAAAATGTGAATAGGCATCTCCAACAAGACGAGCAAACCCAATAGAATGTGCCTGGTGTCTTATGACCCAAAGACGTCAGCCCAACCTGCCTGTGTATCTCTAATACATGGTTCATGGGGTCAACCATAAATTGCATCACATAGTATCATCACACACTTCTCCCACCTTTCTCTAGATAAATGTCTGTGCTTCCTGCACACAACTCTGCCACCAAGATCCTGGGCTTATTTGGGTTGCTCTGCAATGAAGGCTCCTGGCTCCAGTAACAGATTTAGTCTCTAGCCATTCCTACTCTGGTTCCCAACGTTAACACAAATGATCTAATGCTATAGATTTTATCGAAAGCAAAAAGAAGCAAATAATAACTTTGACTTCAAAATGGCCTTTCAAAGTACCCAACTTGTAAAAATATAACCAAAGTGAGAAAAACAGGAATTCACTTAAACAAAATGTTATTAGTTTGATAGTCCATGATTTCTGTAAATGTTAAAAACGAGCCTTGAATTCAAATTAGTTTACAGTTTTACCTATCATTTATATTGGAGTTTAAAAAGATTAATGTTCAATGTTTTATTAAAAAGCTCTGAACTGTATCCAAACAGATAAAAAGAAATGTTGAAATCGGTTTCATGTCGGAGAATGTATGGCTTTTATTTTCCAAATAGCAACTTCAATAAATTACAGTGTTCAATATTGTACCAGCCAGTGTCAGAAATGAATAGTGAACCTGCCAGTAGAAATGTTTTCAATTTCTTAAGCACCGTCCCGGGCCCTGATAGAATTGATTGGCTTTTTGACACAAAGTTGTAGTGGCAGAGACTTAAGAGGAAGAAAATTCCTCCTTAAAAAAAACCAAAAATACCAAGTGAGAAACAATATCTAAATGTAATTCAATACAACAAATGTTCTATTTTAAGCAAAACTAAGCCCCCTGTGTCAGTAAGATTACATCAGGGATTTTTTTTTCTCTCTCTCAGTAATGGTAAACAAAAATAATGCTTACCCAAAAGAATAAAAAGTCTTAAAATTCATTAAACTTGGGTTTCTCTTTTCAATGTTTTTGGGTTTTCTCATTTGTTTTGTTTCATATTTTTGAGACAGGCTCTTACTATGTAGCCCTGACGGCCTGTAACTCACTTTGCAGACCAGGCTGGCGTCAAACTCACAGAGGCCTGTCTGCCTTGGGATCCAGTGCTGCGACTGAAGGTATGCACCACCATGCCTGGTAAATTTAACCATAGATTTTTTTTCCCCATAAATTAATTAAACACCCTACATTAATAGCTATTGTTAAACCAAGTAAACCAAGTAAAAGTTAGTTGAAGAAAAAAAAGAAGAAACTTTCAGAATTAAATTTAATAAATATATCTAAAATAGTGTTAAACATATATATGGATTGGTGTTCAGCATAAATTACTAGATGTGTTATCAGAAGGTCTAGTTTACATAACGCATCCAAGTTCTAAAAAGCACTAGAAAATTAACTGACTATATTCACATAATATATGCACACTGGCATACATACATATATGCAAACAACTAAATAGTGTGAATTATAAATAACATTCTTGTTAAAATTTACTCTAATAATGTTTCTGCTTTAAGTATTTTTATAATTTCTTTGCTTATATTTAAATTAATAACATATTTGAGAGTTGTTTGTCACCATCTAGAAAACAAAATCCACCCTAATAATATCAATTAAATTATTATTTAGAAAGAAGCAAAAATAGCAACATATTACTCTTTAAATGCATACCATTAATAACTATAAAGTAAATACACATATGAATTAAAAATCAATGACATATTATGATAAATATAATAAATATAAGAATATTTAATTACTATATATGGCTATTTAAATTTTGTTAAAATTTGTATTTTATCAATTACCTTAGAGGTTTTGAGAAAAGCTTATTGAGAAATCTGAAATTTTACTGCATACCAAAGAAAATGTAACTTCCAATTATGAAAATTTTCACTTTACAAGAACACTTTTAACTTTTCATTAAATATCAGATTCAACACAAGACGTGGCATCTGCTAGGGACCACACCTTGGCCGCAGCACTTCAGACCCCCGCGTCTAACTCAGAGTCATAGCAGCAAGAGACACAGTTGAGCCCAATTTTACTGAGATATGTGCATCTACTTTATAAAATCGCATACCTTATTCACAATTTCAAAATAGTACTGCCTTAAGAAATCAAATGTTAATCTAGTCTATATCCTTAGCATCAAAATTTTGAGCAAAGGCCTATACTGGAGATCCTCTAATATTCACTGTTTAGTGAATTTACCATAAGTTCCAAGGTATGGACAAAATATCTCCATGTCAAAGAAATAATCTCTGTAGGACCAGGGTTAGGGTAATAACTCTCTTTAAAGAGAGATTTAGCCAATCCTAGGCTTCACAGCCTACCAGCTGTGCATAGTTCCTCACTATATATCTATATATCTATATCTATATATATATCTATATCTATATATATATATATATAGAGAGAGAGAGAGAGAGGGAGGGAGGGAGAGAGAGGGAGAGACTTCTTGATATATCCAGTGCTATAAGCATTACTGCAGTGCACTTTTAAACACTGCACTGTGCGAGTCATCTTTAGAAGCAGATTTCATCCCTTTCCTCCACCAGGAAAACAAAGGTACTCTCAAACCCTGATCACACTAATTGCATAACTCAGTCTATTTAATTTCTCTTGAGGGGGGAAGCAAAGCTGAACTGTTGATTTTTCTACTTTCAGTTAAAACATCCATGATTGGTATTCTCTATAAATGTTCAAGCTAATTACATACAGTTCAGAGTTAATGGTTGAGAAAAATCAGTCATTTGATTTGAAAGAGGGATACTCTCAATTTCAGAAATATAAAGTATAATGACACGAATGAATTTTATTAAATACTTTTCATGAATAAAAAACAATGGAAGACTAATATGAACAAGAAGTCCAGGGGTGCAGATATAATAGTTCTTTGTTTCATCAGATCCTGGGATCCCAGAAAGCAAAATATTATTTATAGAAAATATGCTACACTGTTGACCTGTCAAGTTGTTAAATATGAGACATAGGTATGTGTTTAACTGTTATTGGTTATATTCTGTTATTTAAAGTTAGGATAACCCCATGAAATTCTGGAACTCACTGTACTCCCAAGTTCTGTCCTAAGTAATACAGTTTGCATCAATCTAGTTTCCACAGTAATGATCCAGAAAGATCAGCTGAACTATTCTTCAGCTCGAGACAAACTATAATTGTCAACTTACTTGTTGGGCTTTCTGAACCTTGAAAGTCCTTGGAAGAGTTACCCACAATGTTCAACTGGAAATAAATTATCCTCTTGAACCATGTTTGAAGGAGAGATAAGAAATGATACTTATGCTTAGACACTTCTGGATAACAAATACAGTTTGTTTCTCTTTTTTGTTTTTAAATTTCAGGGCCTATTATACACACTGCTTATTTTTAAGACAACACTAAAGGAGGAGATAAAACTTGAACTTGGCCTTGAAGAATTGGAAGAATTAACCATTCTGTTTTAGGAAGATGAAAAGGAGGTACCCAGCGGTGGAAGTATGTTGGCGGAATGGAAGTGTGCGATAAATAGTTACAATACAATATAGAAAGTTGTTAAAAAGAGGTAAGTAAGCCAAAATGAACATGGGCAGGCAGATAGTAATTGAAGCATAAGCACTGAGAAACAACTGAGGGTTTCTGAGGGAGGGAATAACAATTTGAATTACTACGGGAGACAGAAGTACCAAGTCCAGCAAGTGGCTCTCAAACTGGAGAGTAGGTAGAAACAAAAGTAGAAAAAAAAGAAAGCCAGATGCGAGGAATTACAAAAGAAGAAACAATGGCCTGTTGGATATACCACTCTGAAACAGGAGGAAGTAAAGTAGAGCAGTAGTTCAAAGCTTTAGCTATTTTAGAGAGATCAGAACATTGGCTTAATGGTAAGACAGAAAAAACAACAGTATAGAATAGAAAGTTATTATACAATATGGTATTGTTCTAGGACATAGATATCAGACAAAGGAGCAGGCACAAAGGTATTAGGAAACCCTCAGGCTTTGTATTGAAGGTGTGATGGATGCCAAAATGATATCATCTCTCCAGTAAAGAAAAATAATAGGAAAAGGGGTGTGTGTGTGTGTGTGTGTGTGTGTGCTTGTATAATGATCTTATAAACAATATACTTAAGACCACTATTATTGCTGGATGAAGCACATTTATGCTCTCTTCTTTATTACAAGAAATAAACAGAAGCTTGACATTCCATAACTCAAAATGTCAACATTAAATTCCTTCTTCAAATTGGCAGGTGGTGTCAGATAATCAACAAACAAAGCACCTATGAGGTAGATATTAGTTATTACTAAGTTATTCAGCCAGAATATTCATTCTGATAGCATACAGTGAAGAAACCAGGAATTGGAAAAACATGCGGGAGTTCCATAAACTGAACTATTTCAATCTGATTTTCAAACACAATGTGGATCTTATGTTAAGTACATTATTTGCTGAATGTATAAGAGCTAGGCAAAGGCATAAACAGTAATAAAAATACTATCTCTTATGATATTTGTATCTTCTCTGTTGGCTGAGTTTTGTTGACTGAATAAGACAGTTCATAGCCTTAGAAAATACCCAACCTGCAATATTGAGAATGCTTATACAAAAATAGCTGGATATCACAAGACCCATGTTGGTTGGACCCATGAAATAAAATTATTTTTGAAAGAGCTATGAAGCAATTAGTCATCAATTACCTCTTAAAGTGACTTAAATTTTAGTGAATATGATTGAGAAAATTCTTAAGTCCAAATATTTGGACCCTCAAATATACCAGCCACATTAAGACTTCAAAGTGACCAGACTCGAATTTAAAAACAAAAAATCTAGAAATAAAATGTTTCTCAGTCATCTTGTATATAATTAGTTTCCTTTCCCAGGTGGGAGAGAAATTGAGGAGTGGACATAATTTTTATCATATTATCATCTCGGTAAACTCCAAAGGAACCTTAACAACACAGCTTGGCCAAGACTGAATGCATTAGTGAAAGTCAGACATGCCTGCAATAAAAGGCAACTATCCTTCCTTATCTTTTCTGCTTCCTCCCACTTTATCCTCAGAACTTTACTTCTTTATTTTTTATTTATTTTTATTTATGTACTTATTTACTTTGCATGTAAGTATGACTCATGTGCACGCTGCCACATGCATGTGAAGGCCAGATAACAATTTGGGAGAATCAGTTCTCTGACTGCACAAGGTAGGTCCTGGAGAATTGGATTGAGGTTGAGATTTTCCAGCTTGGTACAAGGTGCCTTTACGTACTGGACCATCCAGCTGGCTCCAAAGAACTTTTTAAAATTCTCCAATATCAATAAGTGGTCATCCTTGGCACACAAAATCTTTAAAGTTTACTCTTTAGAGTGTTGTGATTCATTGCCAGCAATTATGATATTATAATATCATAATTCCGCCATGATCTTAGTACATGGTTGATAGCTGTCTCCTTTTGGGCTGTTCTCCGCTGGAAAGGACTGAGTAACTCAGCACGTCCACCATACTCTCTCAATCATTTCTGGAGTATTCTCCTGTGATGTTCATTATCCCATTAGTCTCTCTTGTTCTTGGCACAGTTTCCAGATATCCCGAACTAACTCATGCACGCGCAATATACCTACATAGTGACAAATTCCACAGACATACCAAGTAGAAAAATAAGCCAATTATAGATCTTAACAAACTAATAAAGTAGTAAAGCAACAGCAAAAGACTTTTTAAAAAAAATAGAAAGTCTTATAGTATTGGAAAACAAGCAATAATAATAATATAAAAAAATCAATCATTTTCTGTTCCTCAAGAGTTCATGCCCCTTGCCTTTCACTTTGTTTTCTCTCTTCGGCGTGGTACTCATCACATATCCAAAATTGAAAAAGTAAAAATGTCACTGCACACTAAACACGTCTTCTGTCTCAATCATTCCTTCCACATACTTGTATACTTATTTCATTTGTCACACTAAAAGTCACTTCATGCTGGGTGGTGGTGGTGACACACACAGTAATCTCAGCACTCAGGAGGCAGAGGCAAACAGATCTCTGTGAGTTCGAAACCAGCCTGGTTTGCAGAGTGAGATCCAGGACAGCCAGAGTTATAACAGAGAAACCTTTTCTCAAAAACAAAAATCATTTCACAAAGCCAAGCCTGATTTTTTAGGCAGAATTGCCTTTTATGTGTTTGTTTATTTATGTTGCCCTAAGTAAAATTAAGGTAAAATTATAAAGTTTTATCTTGATTTTCATAAAATGTATTTTATTATGACTGTTGGAGAAAATACAAGAATGAATAAATCTGCCATATCATGAACAAGTTTTAACACAGACTATACAAAACCACTTACACTATGACATTTAAGATAGTATTACATAATGTTATCAATTTAAGATGGTATTGTTTCTTGAGTTACCAGGATTAATGTCACATAAGGGCAGTCAATAGTGTACTGCAATTAAGGGTCATCATGAAAGAGACTGGTCCACAATTTAACACGACATAGAACAGAAAATATGCCCCATCTACTTAACATGTAGAATGTCTATTGTGACAATAGGAAAAGGAGAGATATAAGACTCATCCTCAACAAAGTATAGATCTACTATGGTTAGTGGGTCCATGCTACAAGCATGGATACATATAACCATTTTGTGCTGTAATTTTCTAACTCAAACTTAAGCTCTCCAGGATCCAAAATATAGAATTCAGAAGGGTGGGACGCCCTTGATGCACATTTGAAATAGCAAGCATTTTCAAGAAAAGTTGGTGTGTACCCGGCACTGAGGGAACAATTTGTGTTCAGCTCTTTGGATGCTATGGGGCTTATGAACCTTTCAGTAGATTTGTCTCAAGGACAAAGTTCTTATCTGGAACAATGGAAAGGTATGGGGCTATGTGAGCACTTCCCTCAGACACATGATCTATTTTTCTTAAAGACTAGAAGCTGGCATCATTATCAGTTATAATATTCGTATTTCATAAGCATTCAGAGTCTGAAAGTCTTTCAGCTTATATAATCACAGCTAATCCTCTCTGAAACTCACCGAGTGAGGAGACCATGTGCTATTCTCATTCTGAAATGAGGAATAAACTATGATTCAAAACATTTGGGGATAAATCAAAATGTCCATCATAGATGAGTAACTGAATTCCTTAATATTCTGATTCTGTTCGGTTTTAAAACATATAAAATATTTTATAAACTTTCATTTTTATATCCCTATGAAAAGGCTGACGAGTACTCAACTGGAGGTCACTGGTATAGAAATACTTTTATGATTCATTGCACTTATATGAGTCATTTAATTAAAATTATTTTGTAAAGATACTTCTATTTTACATTCATTTATAATATATATTGATTAGAATTGTGGTATGATTTCAAACTTTGTCTCTTTAACATAATCTGTACAGGAAAACTATGTCTGAAGTATGAACTTCAGTGAGTATGTGTGTGCACCAACAAAAATCCCTGTATTGAGAAGGCACAGAATTTTGCAGAATTCTAATTACAAACTTATCCATCTCATGACTTATGATTCTAATATTTTTATTAATTCTGTGATAATTTCAGACACTTATACAATGCATTTCGATCATATATCCCTCCCACGACTACCCTAACTCGTCTTAGACCCATCTCCCATCACTCTCGCTTTCCCAATTCCATGCCCTCACCGTTTTAATGATCCACCAAGTTCAATTTGTATTGCCCAAACATTCATGGGAATGGGGTGATCCGCTAAAGCATGACCTACCAAGGGTCATATTGTTAAAGAAAACAGACTCTCTGTCCTCCAGAAAATATCAGCTGTCAGTAGCTCCTTATGAATGTATTGCTTCTGAAAGGAATAAATGTTACACATTTGAAAGAAGCATATCTCTAAAAAGTACCAGCACCGACTGTATTATATACACTGAAAGAAGAGGATTTTTATTTCATTATCCGTATCCTGGACTGAAAATATGAATTACCATCAGTTTCTCTCTCTCCTAGGTGCAAAACTGTACAATTGACTATTGCAGAGACACATTGATAATCATGTATGTGCCCCACTTTAAAGAAGCTTTCATTACATTAAGAAAGATGAGACACGGGGCCCATAATTACATTTCAGAGTACAAAGGTAGATATCATAAAGCCTCTACAGAAATATAAAAAGAGAGTTTCAGAGGGAGGGCAGTACTTTCAAATGGAACTATCTGGAAAAGATGTCTGTGTTCTATAGCTTTAGAAAGAAATAGAAATACTATGAATGAAAATAATCTGTGTTGTTAAAAAGTTTAGCCTACATAAGAAAACTTGACTAGAAATTAAGTGTGAAGCAGAAGGATAAAATGAATCCTTAAGTGGTGGTGAACCAAAAAAAAAAAAAAAAAAAAAAACCCAACCAAGGTTGGGCTTAGGTATTAATACAGACTTGCATGCTAGGCTTTATCAGATGCTTGCATTTTCTGGCTGACTTTATTCCCTAAGACTTCTAACAGTTAAGCTATTTAAAGTACGTTCTTTAAAGTACTTTGTTAAAAGTAATTTAAATAGAAATATAAAAAATAAATATCGAAAATATTGTACCTTGTGAAACTCTATGCCTTATATAATGTAGACAAAACAAAATAAAATCATTGAGAAAACCACAGAAACTGCAAATATGCATACCTTTATATACCCTTATATAGCACATATACATCTTTACAGAGTAAATAATTATTTCTGATAAGAGCACTGCAAGTGTTAACCTTTCCTGAATATATATTTTATGCTCTAAATATATATTTTAGTCTCTAAAACTTTAGAATAACCAGGTCATAGAATATAAAAGTAATAATAGAAATATCCATGGATATACTGTAAATAAATCTTAGACATAGATCACTCAAGTCAGTCAAGTTCTAAAGCTAGTGTTGGGTCTTTCTATTATCCTAAACACCAATCTTACATCTATAAAGTAAATATAGTGCTGGTTTCTAAAGATACAAAACAACTGAAAAATTAAGGTTTTCTAGATGTCAACTCTACCAGGTTAAAAAGGAATACATGAACTCTTTTGTTTCCTTTTATCTAGTCACAGAAATAAATGACACCTACAAAGAAAAGTGGAAAACTCATGGCCACCAAAACAAAACCAAGACAGAATTATAGATCCATAGGATTCCATTCCACTTTACTGTCTATATGGACAACTGGCATTGACTCAGATGGTGAAAACTGCCAGGCTCCTTTGAAGTCAAGCAGTTCTGGGAAATCCTAAATCACACAGAGCCTGAGGAGGAGGTGCGGGGGGAGGGAGAACAGAGTGTACACATAAATTAATTTCCCCATTTTAGAAAGAATAAAGAGAAACCTTTTAGCATACAGCTTCAAACGTATTTCCCGGAAACTGGGAAAGGTAATGACCAAATAATTAGAGTGCAATAACACTGTGTGCAACCCCCTTGGGAAAGAACGGTTGCTGCAGTAGGAGTTTATGAGCTTCTCAGAGGTCACAAGTAAAATAGTAAAAGGCTCCCAATGTCTCCACGTGATTAGGCGCACTTTCTCCTTACCAGGTATTAGGGACTGCCATGACTAGAGAGTCCTCCTCTATTCAAGATATCCAAGATGTTCAAACAAACAGAAACTGAGGTTTCTCAGTAAAACATAATAACCTACATGGAGTGGCTGTACAGTGGATCTATGAGGCTCTGCCCTAAATTTCTTCAATAGGCCCAGTGCCTAAAGGGCCTATAACTCCTATAGAATACATATTCCTGGAATGATTATCAGATAAGTAATATTTGGATCAATATTGCTTAATAGGTAAACGGGTAATAACTGCACTGAAGTTTAATGATTGTATTCCGATAATATGTGTCAATATGTCATAATGCAATAGATTTTTCAAAGCAAAAACTCAATATGTATATTTACTTGTGATCTTACAATTCTCTGAGTAACATAATGAAAGGTAAATCAGAGCATCAGTCATGATGCCCGATAACATCCTATCATTAATTCTAAGCTACACATAAAGTGTTTATATCCTTTTTCATAACAAGAGAAACCCCATCTTGAAAGAAAGAAAAGAAAAGAAAAAGAAACAATCAATCCAAGCCCTGTGCTCAATGATTCCATTGCCATTTCAAAGTTCCATTTTAGTAACTCTTATTGGTTCTGCATTAAAAAAAAAAAAAGTCATTTCAAAATTCAAGTTCAAACTGTTAGTGTATGTATTCGGTGCTCAAATCTATTGTCAGTATTATTGGAGACATATTATGCAGCTGACTCCTCTGGGTTGACTCTATGTGAGACGGAGGTGCTCAATTCCAGAAAAAAACAAAGAAGAAATGATGTGATTACAGTCATGCTGAGTTTTGCAGACACATCTCTGGAGTTTCAACCAAGCCCTTGTTACTCACACAACTAGATCAGATTTGCTTCCTCTCACCTTGGTCCTCCTTTTTTGATAGTCAGAACAAATCTCCATTGGAAAAAAGTGCTGTGGTAGTCTATATAGATATGTTTGCTTCAGATTTTGGAAATTTTTAAATTACAACAAACCAAGTCAGTCACTTACAATCCATTATTTTCTTAGGATAAAAATCAACAGTATATCTGGAATATAGGCTACTCTTGTTCGGGCAGAATGGTAGCCTTTAATTCTTATCAATTGACCCAAATTACAGAAAAAATATTATGAAGGATGCCTCTATAAACAGAGTTCCTCTCATTCCTCTGGGATGGTTATCTTTGATTCAAGACTGGTGGCCTTCATCAACTTCACATTCTATGGTAACTGGCACATAGTAAGTATTAAGTAAATATTTGTTAATGAATATTGAAATATTAGAATATTTGACTTCTTTGTTCCTTAGCAAAGTTCTAGATTAGACATTTCTAGATGAAAGTTATTTTTATTTATGTAAATCTAATATTCAACCCACTCATTTACCTTGCTTAATATCATGAACCTACATAATCATATGATGGTAAATTACATTTTGAAAATGAACCTGGTTTTCCCACTCAGTAGTAGAGTGGATCACTGTGTGACATCCTCTGAGTCTCATTTTCATTCTTCTCTAGATGGGGAAGCATGAAACACAAATTTCAGGTTTATTAGAAAGGTTGAGGAAGACCTTAGAAGAGCTTCCTTCCTATGCTTGCCCCACCACAGGCAACATACCACTGACTAGCATTTATCTTTTTGGTGACTTTATAAACAGGACTATCTTTTCTCATTTCCAGAGCCAGTAGGCATAACTTTATCATCAAATTTGAATCTAGATCCTTTTTTAAAAAAATCATATCTCTTAGAGAGTTAAAGAAACTTCACTGGTAAAAAACTTAATACATCTGTTTTCATTTTCTTCTACATGTTTTTTGTCTTTCTAGTTAATAGCTTTACTGCTTTGTTGTCTTTTAGTTTAAGGAATACACATAAAATAACTAGGGAAGGATTTATACGTAATAGTGAGTACCTAAATTATTTAGACTGAAAATACATAGCAAAAATGCAAACATTTTTATAATCCCACATCGTGATTTCTTTGTCTCTCACCATGGCCATCTTTATTTGATACTCCTCGCACTTTGATACAATTATGTCTAGGACACGAAGCCTAAAGTCCCTTGTGAGTTGGTGTAAACGAGCTGGAGCTGTTCCTTTCCCACCTGAACAAGAGTCAATTCTGTTGCCCCAGTGGATGTCAGGTCACTCCTCTTTCTATCTGTATTGAGACAGAGAGTGTGATCTTGCATGATACCAGAAGCTCCTGAGGGCAGAGTGCATATCCAGCCTGTCCAATCTCTATTACAAATGTAGTATCAAGTACTACACACTGGTGAGTTGTTCCTGTGACTACGTCCTTCAGTGGCTCACAGTAGCCACAGTAGTGTCAAGCTCTGAAGGTCGACCTATTAATCGCTTCTAGTTCAGTCACTTATCATTTCATATCCATCCCAGGTGCTGCAAAAGACTCATCTCAGGATTCAGTCATACTTAAGTCATTCGCACATACAAAAATATCCATTCTCTTTCAATATGTCTCCCTAAAGCCAATAGTGACTTAATAGATGAAAAATCTATTGAGGATTGTGGTCCAGAAATTCTCTGAAGAAGCTTAGTCCACTTTGAGGATTTATTGTCTTCCTTTTCTGGTGCTACTCTAAAGACTAACTCCAAAACTGCGTTAATAATCTGAGGAGCCCATCCTTAGTGTTTGCATTAATAATTGGCATATGGTAGGCTCTTGCAAAATGTCCTTTGAGTAAGTAGGTAGTATAATCATTAATTTGGAAAATTTTATAATATAAAACTTAATAGTGACAGAATGGATGCCACTCGGAGAGCTGGGCATTCACTGTGGGATAAATACACAGCAGTGACATGGCCTGGAATTCATTACTTTTAGATCATTAGTATTTTTCAAAACTCCCCAAGGCCAGCCCTGCTTTCATGTGTGACAAGTTACAGTCAGGAACATTGTGTTATTTGAACTACCATAGGAGGATTCCAACAAACTTTGTCATAGTATCTTACAGCTAGCTGTGGGTAAATGTTAAAACCTTTGCCCTAACCAATATTGTTTTGCTTCAAATAGACTACAATTAAAAATGTCCTTTCCTGTAATATATTTTCTAATGAGTAATAAAAGCATATTTATAAATATGTTAAGTAACTTAGAATGTTTAAATTGTCTTAATATTTAAGGAATGGTTTCCAGGGACCTTCTAACACTTGACAAGAACTGTGTATTTTTAATCATGTTTATTATAACATTTTTAAAATAAAAGTTTTCTTTATTCTTAAGTTGACATAAATATTCCCAATGAAGTTAAAATTTGAATTTTACTTTAATACTTCAGAGTCCTCCAAATAAAACATTTATGTTTTAGATAATTTCTCCATATTTAACACTTGAATACAAATTTTGATTAATTCTCTAAGGAAATTTAATAGATCTTAAACTTATACATTCTTTTTGTCAAATTTGACATGCTATTTCTTATAAGGCTATACAAAAATTCTAAAACTACATAAAAAGAATTATTTCATTTAGTAAGATAACAGAGTGAAATACTTACTTTGATACAGAAATCAGTTTTTTTTTTTTTTTTTTTTAAGATAGGGTCTTGCTATGTAACTCGAGCTGACCTGGAACTTGCAATCCTTTGCCTCACAGGCTGGGATAATAGGTGTTCGCCACTGCTGCTGGCCAGAAGATTGCATAAACTTGCATCCTGTCCCACCGTGAAGATTCTCACAATATGAGTGAAGATTTCCTCTCTCCCTCCACTGTGCAACTCCCCCAACTCTCTTACACACACTTTGCCTGTCACTCTGCCCTAGATTAACATTCCCAAGGAGAGCTGCTCAATTGTCACTGTATTCATCTACGCAAGCCCTGAGTTTAATTTGATTTCAGAGTGTTTGATTAGCACACGGAAGAAGAAAAAGGATGTTGATTATGAGCACATGATCAAAATAAAATATCAGCGTGGTAGCATACTAAGTGAATTTAAATACTTCCCATTATCCACAATGGTACAGACTTACTCATCCTTTCTTTCAGAGGGAAGGCACTTACACCAGCTACATTCATGACTGACCACATCCCCCACTAACTACAACTACATGCTGTCCAGTTATAATTGCCATGCCTTCTTTTTGTAATCATTAGGTAAAACACAACAAGAAAATGTCAATAACTGATAGATACAAGGTGGCCACCCGACACCCTATCTTTTCTGTCCACTCCTTGTAAGAATTGTACCTGTAATTTGGTATTTGTCAATAAAGCATAAATGGAAATAAATTTTAGGCATATAACCTTGGCAAGCACCTCTCAAAGCATATCTTCTTTTATGCATTGCCTTTTAGATATATCTGCATCTTTCCTAATATAGCCCAAAAAAGAGAACAGAAATGGAAGAAAACTATAATAGTTCAATATATTCAAAATCTCTTGATATTTTTCTTCCTCTTTTAATTACTAGTAAAACATGATAACACTAAATGAATGTGAAGGTTCTGAAGGAATGGGTGATGACAACAAGCAGCTAGAGGTGAAAAAGGCAATACAAACTCACAGAGAGACCAGTATTGTAGTAGTATGCTGCTGTGTGGGATCACCAATGATGACAAGGAGGCATATTCATATGTAGAAGCCCTGCCATATCTCAGCAGAGGAAACCACCTTCATGGCCAGTGCCATACTGCCAGCGGAACTCCGAGCATCTGAGCTCAGGTGTTTTTATTCAATCAGAACTTCTCAGATGCAGATCATAAACAGTCACACATGTCCCACAGAATTCCAACATCTGCAGATAATATTAAATTCCAAAAACTAGTCTAACCCCTCACCCAACAGTGAATAAAACATTTTATACATAATTAAACTTCCACACACTTCCCCTTTTCTATATAACCCAATCAATCAACAAAATTGCTTTATTGCTTTATCTCTACAAAACAATTTAACACTACACCAGCAAAACCGTTTACAAGAGGAATAATCAATAGGGTGGCTGATGCATAGGACCAAATGAAACCAAACATCTCTCAAGGTTTTTACAATGTCTTTGGACAGCAGAGAAACCATTATCAATGTCCAACTATCTGGAATTGACTCACCATCTTCCGGAATCCTCCAAAGGGCTTGGATTAGTTCTCTGGCTCTGACCTCTGCAGCACACATAGCTTATCCTCCAGGCTATGGCTGGTTCCTCTCCACTGCTGATGCTGTTCTTGGCATCTTCAAAACGCTGGGGTCTTCAGCTGCAACTGGGCTTCACTTTCACCTGTAGCCTCTCCTGGGCTCGCTTCATGGTGCCGGGCCTCAACTTCTTTACATGATTCCTTCATCTGGGCCTTCAACTACTACCAAGACTATTCCCTCACCAATGGCTTCTCTTCATCTCTCATAGTGCCAAACCTCAGCTGATCTCCAATGATCCTTTCATGCCTTCAAAACCAGTAACACCTGGGTGACTCTTACAGTACCAAGTACAGCTACCAGCATGAGATACAAACTTGGCCAGTTCTGGAATACAGCTTCTGTGTGCTGATGCTAAGGAAACACATTCCAGGTTTTAAAATAGTGTTTGGTTTGCAGGTAAAACAACTAGTCATTGTCTGCAGGAAGGGTTCTCTCGTGGGTGGAATTCTCATCATCATCACTAGAGCCTGGACTTATAATCAGGTTTGCAGGGAAAAAAAAAAAACTGGTTAGTTTAACTAAGTGGCTCTTTTGGCTCTAAGCCTTGGCTTCCACAACAGCAAGTGTCCTAGGCCAGTGGGAAGAATCTCCAGCTGAAACATACTGACAGTTTGGCATTCTTTTCCCCCACCACTATGGGGAAACATATAGCCTTCTTCATAGACCTCAAACACAAGACCCACTTGGGCTTCACACCCACAAAAAGCCATCAGTGTGTAGAGCTCAGTGTATAGAACAGTACACTCTGGTTTCTGTTTCCTGTGCACTGGTTACTGCCAGCGGCAGGAGGTAAAGTCAGCTCCATGATCAGGAAAAGCAGTTTAGAATCTTGCTTTTCCTCTGATCCCTATAGGCTCTGTGATTGTTGCTTCAATCTCCATGAGTTCATCTGAGTTTTGCTCAGCTGTTTTAGAGATCCTGGTTCTTCTGATATCCTATGTCGCTCTATTTCTACCTCCTCTTCTGTGAGGATCCCTGAGCGCTGAGGCGAGGGATTTGATCTCGTTTAGAGCTGTGTGTTCCAAGGCCTTTCACCTTTTGTAATGTCTGGCTGTGTGTCTCTCAGTATTTGTTCCCGTCTGTTTCAGTTCTCCAACGATGGCAGAACAAGGCACCTATCTATGAGTACAGAAGATTAGGAGTCATTTTATTGTTACCTTTTTTTTTTTTTTTTTTTTGCTAGTAGTATTTGGTTTTACCCTAGATCTCTGAGCTATCTAGTCTCTGGTTCTCGGTCATCCAAGCATTGTCAGGTATAGGTTTCATTTCATGTAGTGGACATTAAGTCAAATCGGACATTGGTTGGTTACTCCCACAAGGCTTGAAATACCTGCAAACCAAATCCATGAAAACATCAAAAAGATCACTCACTATGATCAAGCAGGTTTCATGCCAGAGATGCAAGGATGGTTCAACATACAAAAATCAATAAATTTAATCTACTATATAAATAATCTAAAGGAATAAAACCACAGAATCATCTCATTAGATGCAGAAAAGGCTTTGACAAAATCCAACACACCTTCATGATAAAAGTCCTGAGAGATTAGGGATTCCAAGGACATAATAAAGGCAGTTTACTTCAAGCCCATAGCCAGCATTAACTTAAATGGAGAGAAACTCAAAGCAATTCCTCTAAAATCAGAAACAAGACAGAGTTATCCACTGTCTCTATATATATTCAATGTGGTACTTGAGGTCTTAGCTAGAAAGTTTAGCTAGAGCAATAAGGACATAAGCAAATGAAGGACATCGAGGGGATACAAATTTGAAAAGAAGAAATCAAAGTGTCATTCTTTGAGGATGATCTGATAGTATATATGTAACCCTAAACATCCTACCAGGGACCTCCTACAGCTGATAAACATTTCCAGATAGATACAAAATTAACTCATAACCATCACTGGCCCTCCTGTATTCAAATGACACACAAGAGGAGTTTCAGATTTTATAATATTCACGGTGCTTAAATCCAGTGAGGACAAGAAACTTGTTCTGGCAGAGAACCATCAATAAGCTCTGATGTTTTCGGGACTGGCCTTGGTTTGGACCACCAGAAGACCTCATTTTTCAGGCATAGTCTTCTCTTTTGAGCTAGTTCTCAAGAGTTCAGACATAGCTTTTGAGATAATGAAATTAATTACAAAATGCAGGTGTTACACCCTGGTGATGCCCACAAAGATGTACCCATGGCCAGTCACAGTCTCAGCAGCAGCACTCATTCAGGCTGTACACGGTAGACTAGGAACTGTGTAGTTTTCACAGAGACCTGGAAGAGAGAATGAGCCATGGACATGGCCAATACTACTGTACCAGGTGATTCTCTCCTAATGGAAACTATATTTCTTATTGGTAAGTCCCTGATTCCAAGATCGTTTTGCTCTATAGAGACTTTCAATCAAAGTATGTTCTGTTGTTGTTGTTGTTTAGTATTTACTTCATGTTATTCACTTTATTTTCACATCAGAGCCTTCAATTTAAAACCTTCAATTTTCTTGAAGTCATAGTGCTAAAGTCACATCAGAGTCTCAGCCACGTAAAGTGCGTAGAAACGGGGGCCATGGCAGGGATGAACAAAAAATGCATCTCTGATGACAAAGCTGAACTGTGTACTGACAGATCCACATTGTTGACGTTTCCTATTCTCACCCTCTCTTCTAAATGAAATGGTGAACAAATACTTCTTCTGGATCAGATTGCCAGTCATAAGTCTGCTCAGAACCCCCTCACATTCTACAGAAGCTCAGGAGCTAAGCTGGGCATGTGAGTATTGTTGACCCACTTGAGTGTTACTCATTTTCCTCCACACTCCAAATGTCTTTCTCGTGTAGCCACCTCATTTCAAAAGTGGCTCCATTTTGATACTTTTAATGCCTTACCTCAAATTCTGGGTTCTACATTACACAATGCTTGTAAATTACAACGCTTGTAAAATCTATCCACTGAGCTTAATGTCAGTTTCCAGCTGTAGTTTCCATTTGATTGTTTTGAGAGGTTAGATATGAATCAAGACAGGAGCTTATCATCTCATTTCCCTCCTATTTCCTCTGCTACCTTAATCACAGAACTATTTTCAAATGGAAACTGGTGATCAATAACTGACCTGCCTGCTGTCTTTTTTCAGTATCAATTTCAAGCTTTTCTTTTCCTATTTACTGATTTTTTTATGCTAGATACTTTGTACTTCAAACATGAAACGGCAGAGTCTTCAGAAGTTATCTTTGACTACCAAAGAATCTTTTATTTTCCATTCTTGTTAGACAGAGCTGATACAGTGAGTGTGTGGTGATACTGAGAATCTCAGTGCAGACAGTTGGGTGGCCTTTTTGGTAGACTCAGTATCCTTCTCTACTGCCTTTTACCTAAAAAGATAACACTTATGAATCTCTTTGCAAATGCTTGTTAATTTTGTTTACCCAACCCTAAGGTTCTTCAAATATTTAATGTTACTGAGTTTTCTTTTGACCTAATTTTTTAGTTCCTGCACTGAGTAGCTTCAGATTTTGAAAAATGTTTTGAAAGGCAGGTTGCACATTCTTCGAGGCGTTTCAAGGGAAACGCTAGGAGGAATGGTTTTTCACTATGTCCAGACTTTTGTAATGGCCCTTTGGATAAAGAGGACACGATCAGCAGGTCAGTTATCACGTCTTCAGTTCTACCAGACATCCTCAAGCTCAGCTTCTCACCCCCACCCTGGACACTGAACACCATGAGGAAGAACTTCACCGCTTTCTAGGTGCTTCTGCCTAACTCTTGGACACCTTTAGAATCTAGAGCAACCCCGCCCCTCAAACCAGAGTTGGAAACTGTACATGTGTTTGCTTCCTCAAATTCCATTTTCATTCCTAAGCTCAACAGCACTGCAATAAGCCGATTGCTTCTACACTGCTAGCAGTGGTCCTTTGTCAGAGCCTACCATATTTACACCTTGAATCATGTGTGTAGACCCAGTAACCCTAACCAGAGACCACTGCAGAGCTTCAGCTCATCTCTCAGAGGTCCCTCCTGCCTTTATTTTTAAAAATTGGTTTTCTATTTGTTTTTCAGTAGAAAAGCTTGACCTTTTGTGAACTACTTTACCTTTTTGGAAATGGAGCATTTGAATTTCCAATTTCCTATTAAAACTCTCATTTGCTTACTAACTACTTTAGACTAACAGAGGATATAAAATATCTATCAAACACCACCGTACCTTCCACCCATTTTAAAAAGTTTGCCGATTGACCCAAGCCAATGAGTAAGGTGCAATGAGTACAGATGAAGGTTCCTGTAAATACCTCCCTCACTGTAAAATTATTTATTAGGTTGGGTTTAGTACTTGCCATTCTAAGGCTCCAGTGGAGGAACACAGTGCCTTTTTCCCATCCTAATTTGGTGCTTGTGGTCTGGAAAGCAGCAGGATCTGAAAGCAGAAAGTGTGCATTCCCAGTGGAAAGAGCTACAGTGGGGAGCAGGAATTCTTTTGCGTTTATATATGGAATGACTGAGTGGAGGTAGACAAGAGAAGCAGAGGCCCAGCCCGCTTCTTACTTGTCTTAATGATATTTCACCACAACATTTTTTTTTCCTTTCAACTAAAAAAATACATTTGGATTTGTAATTTACTGCACAGTAATTTTGTTTGAATATACGCTTTCTACAGATGATACTGTATGTTGAAATACCTTGTGCAAATTGATTTTAAAATTCAGCATGTTTGTTTTGAAACTTAATTGTAGTGGTACGTGTAGTTTTTGTTATATTCCTTCACGAGCATCGGTGTGGTTCTATTATTTTGCTGATTATAGCAATCCTGCTAGGGGTACCCTCACTAGAGTATTAGTAGGGATTTATGTTTTTCCACACATGAAAGAATTTTTAGAGTATACCTAGAAATAGAACCGCTAGGGAATAATTATACACATCTACAATCTGAGCAAATTTCTCTCAAAATTGACAATACTAAGTAAATACCAACCACATTTTAAAGGGGTTTCTTTTCCTCTAGTCCCTCACTTATGCATTAATCAGCCGTTATATTTTGTCCAACTTGATGACTCATGTCTCATTTTGTTATATTTGCAGGGTCTTATTTATCAAGAGATTTTTACATGTGCTAAGTGTTGGTGCTTTATTGATTATATGTATTTCAATATAAGTTTTCATTCTACTTTTATGTTTAGACCTTTCAACATGTGGGTATATAAGTTTTCATTTCATAATTGCTTTTACGGAGTTTACACAGTTTTGTCTTGCTTAAGTAATAATTCTTTGACTGGCAAGATGGCTCAGCAGACAAAGATGATTGTCATAAAAACTGATGACCTAAATTCAATCTCTGGGACGCACATGGTTGTAAGAGAGAACAGATTCCAGCAATTTATTCTGACCTTCACACATGCACAGTGACATTTGCCCTCTCTCTCTCTCTCTCTCTCTCTCTCTCTCTCTCTCTCTCTCTCTCTCTCTCTCTCACACACACACACACACACACACACACACACACAGCAAAACATAACATAATAATTCCTATTCTTTTTTCTAGAAGTTATAAATTCTTACCTTGTGCATTTTATTTCCTACCGAACCACAAGTATTATATTTTTAAAAATGTATGAGTTATGCACCCAACTTACATTTTTAGATATATCATGCCATCCACATCACCTACCAAGCTTTCGGGTATTTATATGGTTTCCTCTGAAGGCCAATGGTTTTGGTTATACTCCAAAATTTGACTGGAAGACTCTATTACTGACAACATCATACACTTGGGTCATAGAACACTGAGAAATCAAGCTGGTGATATCTGGAGGCTTCATCCCTATGGGCTAGCTCTCATACTGCTTACAAGTGCATGGCACACTCCTGAAGGAGAAAAGCAGTTATCATACCTGTCCAGCTGTCAGCCCTCTAAGCCACAATAATGTCTTGTCTGACAAGATATGCATACTGGTGCCTTCTCCTCCCAAAGCTCAGGAATCACCTTAGAAGAGAGAAGGGGAAGGCTGTAAGAGCCAGAGATGAGGATGGATACAAGAAAACCGGTTTTCAGATACAATAGGGCAGCTGCACATATGTACACATATGCACATATGTCACAGTGGTGATGACATCAGGCACAAGGCATGCAGAAGCTCAAGCCAGACAAAACCCCATGAAGGTGGGCAGTAAGTGTCCAGCTGGGGAGCTATCTGTAACTGACAGGTGTTTCCTTTAAGGATGTGGCCTAGTATGTCTAACATGCACCGCAGCGTGCCTAAGAGTACCTAGGCAGTACTAACAGGACTCAGTGGGTTTAAAAAGTAATAAATGAGGGCACAGAGATGGGTGGGTACGGAATATTTTAAAACAAATCTTGAAAATATCCAACCAAGCACCTCACCACTCCACATCAGTCAGTTGAATGCAACATAACTGCGAAACCTATTCTCTACTTGGGTTTCAGAGTTTTCCTACATGGCAGGAAGAGAAAGACAGTGTGCTTGTAAAGGTCTCTCTAATTGGTTCCCGAGAAAGCAGAAAATTGTCTCCAATGAGACTAATAAAGTTGATTCTTCCTCAATATTAATAACTTGATAAAACCAATGTGTAGGGATGACAGCCCTTTCAGTACACTATTGAAAACCACTGAATACAAGGGGACATCAGTTTTTCATAGCTACAAATCAGTACCTACAAGTGAGAACTCTGACACAGATACCCAATCAGCAACTGTGAAACTAACAGCATTATCTCTGGGCATAAAGTACCCAAGGAAAGAATCTAAAACTAAAGCAGGTGCACTCTGTTATTTTTTCCCACTGTTAGAATAGCATCAAGTGAATACTCAAATACATAAATCTACTCAGCAGTCTGAAAAAAATTATACACACCAAGTGATAATTTCTATCACCAGAAAATAAGTCAAAATACACAGGAAACCCATCTGGTAAGGTTTTTCTTCAAGTATTTTAAGAAAATGTGTGTGAGAGAGAGAAAAATGTGTGTGTGTGTGTGTGTGTGTGTGTGTGTGTGTGTGTGTGTGTATGTATGTGTGTGTGTGTATGTGTGTGTGTGTGTGTGTATGTATGTGTGTGTGTATGTATGTGTGTGTGTGTATGTGTGTGTGTGTGTGTATGTGTGTGTGTGTGTATGTGTGTGTGTATGTATGTGTGTGTGTGTGTATGTGTGTGTGTGGTGTTTGGAAACTAGAGAAAGTGACAGAAGGCTAGTCTCTATTCAGAAATAATTTAATATACTGAAATCCTTACAGTCTATCATCTAGATCCCCCAGTAAGTACCTGCATTACAAGAAGACACAAAAATAGTATCTTCTGGCTCCGAAGCATTGGAACATGTTTTTCAGCTAAAATTAAAGGAAGACTTCACACCCAATTGTGGTTTTAAGTTAGACCTCAAGTGTCAGTCATTATGGCTTCTGAACTCTAACCAGTGCTGACTTCTCACCCTACTTCTATCCATGGCATGGGGTGGGGTAAGAGAGAAAAGTTAAGACAGCCTGAGAAGAATTGTGGAAGACGTATTGTTCGCAGGAAAGCCCTGGTGTCTGAGGAAGGAATGACTGTCAGGTGGAACTCAGCACAGTGTGGCTACAATCAGAAGTTATCTTGTTAGCTGGGCCTCTCGGGCCAAGGTCTAGACAAATTCTTACATAAAAGTCCTTAAGGAAAAGGTGTTGAGGTGTAAAGATGTTTGTAGGTTTTCTTCTGATTTAAGGAACACTAAAATTACTATTCTGATTGTTTAAGAGTTTATAGGTTTTTGCAGTAATGAAGAACTAATTGCTAATAAGCATGTATACTTTGAAGGGTGATAATGAAAGATGAGGCTATCCTACATAATTTGTATACCCAAACAAAGGAATAGGAAAAATAAAACTGTGGGCAAAGAACATCCTACTCTTTCCCAAGGTGAGGAACTGGTCTTCAGTCAGTGTCCTTGACCTGGCCCTGAACTCGTAGGTCTAACCAGCAAGGTCATGTAGAGGTGAGGTTGAATGCCAGCTATTCATTTAAATGGGTCAGTATTACCCAGTAGATGACCGTGAGAACAAACATTTTTTGAGTTTTAAACTTGTCTTTTAGGATAAACCCTCAAAGACTCACCAAATATTATCCCCCAGGGCAGATTTCCAAAAGGATGTTTGACATGTAGGAAACTACTTCAATATGTGGGTCTCTGTGACCATAAATCTATAGAGGGAAATTCCCACTGGGTTTCTCTCTGGAGCTCCTGCCAAGATACTAGCAGAGAGCGAATTGTCTGACCAAACAACTGAGTTAAGTGGAAGCCCTGCATGTGTAACACCTTGCTTCCCTTTACATCAAAATTTTTACTTTCCAGTTTTTAGTCAGCAATAAATTAATGAACAAACCAGGGCTTGTTTAGCTGGAGAATTCTGATTAAAATTCTAAAATTCTCCAAGGCCTTGTTTTCTCACATCTAAAATGAGGAGTTAAGTTAGTAGATCTTTAAAAAATTATTACAGCACTTAAACACTATGGTTTTCTGCAGATAAACAGGAATTATACAATTTTTAGTGTGTGATCGGTTAAAATGGTGATTACAGGTTACATGGAAATACATATCAGTACTAACTTCTGGCATGCCAGGCTAGAGAAAGTGGTAATATGTTAAGGAGTAGTTTTTGACATGAATAAACGTCTATTTTAACCTAATAAGTGGTCAATATATATTTGTTGTTAGAAACACAGATATTCAATTCATCTTTCTAGAGGAGAATCAGCTATACCACTATATTTTTTCCTTTGTGGAAGGTTTTTGGGAAAACAAACTAAGAATTAAGAGGTAATGAGATGCACTTGGAGCTACTTAAAGAGAATGGAGCTTGGCTTAGAGAGCTAATTATGTAAGGAAAGCTTCAGATTATACCTAAAGTTGAAATATAAGGCAAAAATATAAAGCATGAGCACCCTAGCAAGACGTGAGTATAGCGGAGTCGTTACAGAGAATCTAATAAACCACGAGCATGAGCTAAGGGCAAATACTTAAAAAATAGAACTACAGAATCCAATCATTTGGAACGTTAATAGAAAATAATTTTAAGAAAATTATTTAGCCACAATCAAAGAAATCCAATCTCATATTTGTAACATAATTTGCAAGAGATGCTTCAAGTGTTAGCTTGCACCATTTGATTATATTGAAATACTTTCAGTTGTAAAAGCAACTGTATTCACATTATTAGCATATTTTGACTGATTTTTATAAACAAATTTGTAAATTTTTCATAGAAATTATGCTAAAATTATATTTTTTAAAGAGGAGATACACTATACAATGGCATTTCATTCAAGGACAATATACTTCTCTTTATTGTTTGTACTGCCCATTTCAACTTATTCTTTCAATAAATATTAAGCAATAAAAAATTCATATGAAGCCATATATATATTTATATATATATGTATTATATATAAAATTTAGTTCAGTACTGATTTCATAGAGAATTTAAAAACTTGAGAATTGCTCCTTTAAAACTAACTTCAGAAATGCCTGCTTCATGCTTCATCAACTGTCTTTAACGTAATGAATTATAAAGCATGGTTAAATCACCTTGCAGGGACTACTTAAAAGTGAATAAAGTCCCTTTACTCTCCTACTTATTATTCCTCTTAGAAGAAGATTAGGAAGAGATAACAGATGGTTAGTTGTCCATCCATACTAATCTTAAAGGCAGTCAAATGTCAAATGGTCCATGCTGTCATTAAGCTACTTTTTGGATACGAGCAAGTCACTTTTGAGGGTCACTAGTAGAGTAATTATAAGTACCCAAAATATTTGACTTGAAGTGCTACATGCATTGATCCATTACAAGTAGGGTAATGTGGTAACTTCTATTAATAGTAATATACTAATTGATGCTAACTAACACAAGTAATAAAAAATAATCTCCTAAATAAAAACCATAACAACCCTTATCTAGAAACTGTGAATGTAGTGAGACAAAAGCTGCAAATGCTCTCAACCAGGACATGAGATACAACTCTCAGAAGGCAGGTGGTTTTCCTTTAATTCATTAATTTCTAGCCTTCTATCTCTGCTCTAACCTATTTCACCATGGTTTGGGATATTTAAGTTGAAATCATCCATGAAATCTTGAAAAATGTATGTGATCTGAGTGTCACCAGGTTCCTTCTACAAACTGCCAACCAATCCTGTCTCATGATTGTATCTAGGTCCAAATCCTGAACTGTTGCTTACATGGATCCCTCATGGGGCCAATCCAGGTGAGATGCAGTTTCTATGAAGGTTGCAAGAAACTTGAACAGAGTTATGATGAAACCTCTGTCACTAAGTGCCACGTGAAGTGAGAGGGGCAGCTGGCTGCATGATTCAAACCCTCACGTGACGCTGGTCTTCTGCGGTAGACCTTATATTCAGGCATGTAGTTTATACCAATCAGACGCAGTATAAGACACTGAATTTCACTGACTTCTTATACAGAATATTGACCAATTCTCTTGATTTTAGCCTTGTTTTATATGTATTTGTGATTATGTCAGTGAGGACTTTGGAGTCTGTGATTGAAGCCATGTAGCTTCTTGTCATTCTGGGCAATCACTTTGAAGTGTTGCTTTCTTAGGACTGAAATGTTGGCTGCTACTCGCTTTCTGTTTTCTAAACTTAGATTGTAGTTTCTTCTTTCTTTTTTATTTTACTCAATTCCTATCTTTGAAAATTTGCCCATGTTGTCACTGTAACAGGATTTAGGGGAAAAATAAAATTAAATACATCCACTTCTCTTTCATACCTAAAATGACATTTTCTTAAATGAATTTCAGGAAATATATAACATCTGGTTACTTCCAGTGGGTCTTCAACAGGCCTGAGCTGTGTTACTAAAGCTTAAAATATACCTGATTAGTAGTGACACCTCATTAAATCATGCAATTTTCTAACTAACAACACTGCATCAGACCTATGGATCCATGGAATTTCAAAGAGCTTTGCGTTAGCCTGCCAGCACTACTTACTGAAAACAATTACTTATATTTGCTCTTCATGAGACCTAAGAGAGTCTGCTGTTGGTCTTGTAGAAAACATATGGCCTCCTGACCAGCAACATTACCTGGCCAGAACTCCATTACAGGACCACCGCTTCAAAGAGTATTGTGTACTTATCTTCCTTTTTGGCTCCTAAAGAAAAGTTGTATCTAATAATGACCTGTAGAGGGCAGCAGCATCGTGAATCAGACTTTTCCGGCCACTTCCTGTTTCACAGTCAATGGAGGTCAGGTATCTCTTAAATGGAATGCTGTTGTTATATTCTATCATTTCTCCTGCAATGAATTATAAATCTGGATACTTGTCATTTTTGATCCTGTCTGCCTTCCCTCATTAACAATGAACTACTCTTAGAAGGGCAGCAAATGATGACATAATTATACCTTTTCATGATATTGATATAGCAATTTCCATATAACATGTGGGTATGTTACATTTGCCTCATAAAATTAATCTCCTTAGTTTGAAATTACAGAAAGATAGAGGCCTTGGGTGTGAGTCATAATACATGGTATTAGTTAGTCTCAACACACAGAAAAAGTTCAATAATGGTAACAGACAAGGTAGCAGTAGGAGAAAATGCTAAGCACATTCCTGATGCCATGTGGGAAATCCATGAATAAATGATTACTTAACATTATTAACCTGACAGTCTATTATCTGTCATAATGTAATGTACCTTGCACTGTGAACTGAATGTCATGAATGGAAGTAGTCAAGACAAGAAAGGAAATCCAGAGATAAAGATTTTTCTACTTACATACCTGGAAGGTTCTTTTTTATTATTATTATTATTTTTGTTTTTGATTTGTTTTTTGTTTTTACACAAATTCTATGGTCAATTCCAAATAGCTAGCTTATAAAAAGTAAAAAGCTTTAAGTATGCTAATGTTGGCCATATTGTATAAGAGCTGCAAGCAGAGCTAGGGTATGGGTTGGTGATTGATTATATTTTGACTCAATATTAATGTTCATGTTGAAGCAGAGTCCTAAGACCTTCTAGCCAGAGTGTTATAGAAAAAGTTACACTTAAAGACCACTCCTCAGGCCCAATTACATGTATATCTGTAGCAATAAGCCAAGGGGAAAGTGTAGGTTGCCTGGATTGCTTCTTTTAACTCTCACCAGCAAGAAAATATACTGACCACACGGTAAGTAAAGGAACAGGCAACTGAGCCAATGTCAAATTCTAGACTCAACGTATAACCCTGGAGAACCAGGTCACAGATGTCATATGCAAAGGACAGGCATGAATAAGTAAGTCAGGATTGAAACGTTCAGGTTCTGAATGACAAGTAATGGCAAACCATGGAGTAAGAAGCATTTCACAGAGAAGCTGATTGGAGAACACAGAATTACTCGTGTTTTATGAAGAAAGGAAGGGAGGGAGGGAGAGAGAGGGAAGGAGGCAGGGAGGGAGGAAAGGAAGGAGGGAGGGAGGGATGAAGGAAGGAACAAAGACTCAGTGTTACGGCTAAGAAAACAGTGAGTATAAGTATTCAAAACAATTCAAATTCTTGAAGTATGTGAATAATTATCTTGCTCAGCTGGTAAGTTTCTAAGAGACTGGTATTTACTCCCAACACTCAGAAGGCAGAGGCAAGGGGATTTTTGTGAGTTCAAAGCAAATTTAGTCTACATAACGAATTCCAACCAAAGGAATACAGTTCAATCCTGTCTCAGAACAATCAACGAGACCCACCCCGCAAAGCCCTCCATTCATTCATTTAACCAAACGTAACTGAATAAGCATGCCCAAATACCAACCTACTCAAAACAAATGAATGCTTCTAAATAAATTAAGCATACATCAGCTTTTACCTCAGGTGCTACAGGACACACATTCATCTGCATTTGGGATACATCTTAATCATTACAAGTCCACCTTTCATATATCCAACACGCATTCCACATTCAGCTTTATACCATAAATACACTCTATTTCCTCTGCTAGAGGCTGGCCTCTGTAACCTCTACTGCTGAAGCAATATTTCAAGCAATTGAATAGAGGGAATACCTTCCTGCCTGCCGGCAATGCATGCCAACGCCTCACGTAAAGTATTTTTCCCATGAAGCAATGATTGTTTCAGGAACCATGATAATGTTTCATTTTGCTATTCCTTCATTTTACAAAAAGAAGAAATGACTAGAAAATGGAAAATAAAAGCACTGTTTTGAAGATAGTACAATTGGCACAAAATGGAAATGGGTAGTTGTGCCAAAATGATGAATTTGTCACTGATTGGCTCTGTATCCAATTGCAAGGGAATACAACACCATCTAATCTCAGCCTAAGGAACTGCCCGATTTCTATCACCGAAGATTTGGTCTGAAATGTCCCATTTTACTGATGAACAAAATGAACTAGCATTTTAAATTATCAGTTTACAAATCAAGGTTAAAGAGAATGCTAGTAATTCAGTCTCAGAGGGGGTTCCAGTGTGGCAGCTATGCAGCTGTTGCCAGCTGAAAAGAAGAAAACTTCTGTCTTTTGAAAAACTTTCAAGCAAGCAGATAAGGCTCCATCATCCTGAGCACCGAGGTCTCTCGCTGCTTTTCCACGCACAATGACCACCAAGTAATTCTCAGTTCCCAACTTGCGTATTTTAATTTTCTTAAACACTACTCAAGTAAGCACCAAAACTATGTCATTTGTTATAGAAAACATGGCATCTTCTGTTTAGTGAAGTAGATTTTATAAACTATTATTTTAGTCATGAGTTTATTTATATACTAATCATATTTGCTTTAAGGTTTTCATGAATGTTACAAATGTTCAAAACATGTATCATTAAATTTTAGCATCTGAAAATAATTATGGTTTGTACCTCCCACTCTCTGGGAGTTGAATCTCATTTATGACACTCATCTACTGGGGTTAGGTTTGGAAAGTAAACTACTAATTCTCGGGCTTGTTTTAACTGGAGATAGAAAAAAAAAAAAACGTCTATCAGGCTAAGTCTTCAAAATATACTATGGAAGACTACATCTTATACAAAGTTTTCTATTCAGAAAAGTGAGGCAATTTCACAAGCATTGGTGTGCTTAAACAGTCAAAACAATCTGATTCTGACTTGCGTGAAACTAAGCTTTTGTGTCCAAAAGAGAGAAAGCAATAGAGAGTATACCATTAGTATTTCACTAGGGAGAATTATGTCATTGCTTGGGTCTGTGGAACCATTCAAACATTTATATTCTAAAAATTAGATAATAGATTCCATGATGATCTCTAAAATTACTATTATCTCTTATTTAGCAGTTTGTAAATATTAAGTGGTACATATTTTTGAATTGAAAAATGAACTGCTATTTCCACATAGCTAAATCTGATGAAATTTATCATGGTCGCTGTTATACTATGTAAGATACACTTAGCATTTTAGATGGATTGAGGTTATCACCCTCATAAAGGACCCCTTACACTGAAGATGGAAATGTAAATCAATGAAGCCACTGTGGAAATCAGCATTCGGTCCTCTGAGAACTCAAAGTAAAACTACCACATGGTCTAACTATTACCATTTCTGGGATATATATCCAATAGTCTCCCATGCTCTCACAGAGATACCTCCACATCTGCTTGCTGCTACACTGCTCACAGTAACCAAGATATGACATCAATCTAGATGTCCCAAAATAGATGTCTAAATTTTTTTAAAAAGTACATAAATATACACACTGAAATTTTATTCAGCCGTAAAGAATAAAATTATGTTATTTACAAGAAAAGAGGTGGAACTAGAGATCATTGGCATTTGGGGAAAGAAAGATAAATTTAGAAAACTATACCATGTTCTCTTTAATTCACAAGTGTGTGTGTGTGTGTGTGAGAGAGAGAGGGGGGGGGGAGAGAGAGGGAGAGAGAGAATAGAATCAGAATTATTGGAGAAGAGGAAAGGGACCAGAAGAAGTGTGGAGATGGTCACAAGAAGGGGTAATGGGGTGTCACAGCCTAAATACTTTTTGTCTTGGTTCACTTTTCCTTCTGCTTTAATTAACATAGTTCCTCAAGAAGATGACTTGATAATTTTCATTGTGTGTGGTATTTGAGAGGAGGGGTGCACTTCAGGGTATTAACGCACGTAAATATGATGTGGGAAGCTTCTCAAAGAGCTCTTAGGTGCAGCGTGTGATTGCACGGCTCTCACTCTAATGCTTTCAACTGATTTTTTAAATGCTGATTTCAAAACCTACAGTCAAATATAATCCACACAGGAAACATCGATGTGGCATGAAGACGGTTTCATGCTTCTACGCGCTGGGTGAGAGCTTTGTGAAGAGAAGAAGAATGAAACGACAGTAAAGAACATCCCGGAAGTCTAATAATGCGTAGCTGTGGGCTGCATGTGGAAGCCCGTGGAGGGATATTTAATCATTTAATCTAGCAACATGGCTGCTCTGGGAAAGGATCCCATTAAAAGGCCTGTGTGATAGTTAGGAAGGGATTACATCCAGGGTTCTATATGAAGGAATCACATTCAGAGGTCCATATGAAGAAATCACATTCAGAAGTCTGTATAAAGGGATCATATTCAGAGGCCTGTGTGGTCTGGATGGAATGTAGAAAGAGTGTATATACAACTTTAATCCCAGTAGTCAGAAGACAGTGGTGGTGCATGCCCTTAATCCCAGCACTTGGGAGACAGGAAGCTGAGCTTGTAGACAAGAAACAGAACTCAGATGGAGTCAGTGTCAGACAGGAAGTTGCATGTAGGATGAGCAAAGAGTGAAAGGCAGGCAAAGTGACAAACAAGAGAAAGAGTTGGCAGAGTGAGTCAGAGTGAGGACACCCCTTAGTTCTCATCATACAAAAGCAGACTCTCAGCTCAGAGAGTCAGAAAGATAAGATACAGAAGGGATAAAACACTGAGGCACAGACACAGAGGATAAAGAACAGAGGTGGCACAGAGGCAGCTCAGCAGAAATCAGTATCAGATGGGAAGAATGAGTCAGTTTGAAGCTGAGCAGAGCAGTTCAATCAGAGAAGTTTTGAGACCCTGCCAGAATCAGAAGAATTCAATCAGAAACAGTCAGTCAGCTCAGAACGTCAGTTTGAAACAGCAGCTGGAAAAGAGTTTGAGCTGGAACAGAGTGAGTTGAGTTGAAACAGAAGAGTCATTTGATTTCAGCCGGTTCTAAGTTCAGAAGAAGCTAGTCAGAGTGACTCAGTCACCAGTAAGTCTCAGAGGCGTAAATGTTCTAGATTGTACAGAGGCTGAGGCTGAGGCCTTCCAGTTCTAGGCTTACATATTTTAGATTGTATGTAGCTGAAATGCTCCAGGGCTCCAGGACTAGGACCAGGGATTTAATTAGCCAAAGAATAACCAACATTTTACTCTAAATCAATACCTCCATCGAAGGCTAAAGAAGCCTTTATCTAGATCAGCAGAGACAGAGACTCGAACAGTAGCTCAGGCTGTGGAATTCAATGAATGGAGAAATTCTGACTAAATCTACAATGCCAGGACAATATCAAAACTAACTGGAAAGGACAGGTACTGTTGTATTTCCGCTATATTTCTGATATATATATATATATCAGTGATTAATAATGCAACACAGGAGTCCAATGTACTGAAATCAAATCATATTCCTTCAGCTTTAAGACATGGAACCCAAGGTAAGGAAAGAACTGAGTTACCATGCCCATTGGAAATGGCATCTGATAATGAGGCTGAGGCACTGCATTGTCTAGAGGATCCAATGTACTGACCCTAACAAGGAGATCAGCACAGTGCTTGGCATATCATAAATTTTGGTTAATTAACTATCATTTATCATTAAAATGTCTGTGCATATCTGGATAATAACAAGCATCACAGAGATCAGTAATTCTCAGCCTTTCTAATGCTTCAACCCTTTAATAAAGTTTCTCATGTTGTGATGACCCCCCTCAAATATAAAATTATTTTTATTGCTATTTCATAACTGTAATTTTGCTACTTCTATGAATTGTAATGCAAATATCTGATATGCAGATGGTCTTAGGCACCTCCTGTGAAAGGGTTCTTTGACGCTCAAAGGAGTTGTGACCCACAGGTTGAGAATTTCTGACATAGATCATTCTTTAATGAAAACATAGCATTAAAAGCTTCTGTGAAGTATAGTTAAAAATATACTAATATTGTTTCCTTTTTGTCTTTTTTGTTGTTAAAGTTTTTTAGGTATGTGTGTGTGTATGTGTGTGTATTGTGTGTGTGTGAATACTATACCTTCAGAGTAAGTAGTATCAGATCTCTTGAAGCTAGAGTTAAAGGCAGTTTTGAGCCCCCCAGCATAGATGCCAGAAAACGAACTTGGATTCTCTGCAAGAAATGTATGCACTTCTTACCACTCTGTTATCTTTCCTGGCCCCTCTTTTTGTCTTTCTTGACAAAAATTAATGAGGCTATTATTCCTCTATGGCCTGTATTAGAATAATTAAAATTTTCAATATGCAACTTATAAAAGCTTCATTGTATTGTTCTGTTTTCTGATTACAATGACAATTGTTTTTGGAAATGATTATGATCATCATTTGATTCTCTGCACAGGCCTTTGATAGAAATACATTCCAAGATTTTGTTGAATTTGTGCATAGTTATATCCAGACCAGCTGATGAGAAAATACAACCCAGGCTCTCTGGAAAAGAACTGTAACTATCATTGGAGACAACAAAGTAAACTAGTATGCAGAAAAAGGAAAGGTTTAGAAGAACTTCCTTAAAAGTTTAGATGAAGTGGTCACATGTAGATCCGCCAACTGTAAAAACAAAATCAAGGTCATGGAGCTTAGTGTTGGCTTTGTTCCTAATGCACTCCACGCTGGCATCATGAGCAAAAGGAGGTCAACCTTCAGCCTGCCCTGGCCATTATTATTCTTTGCAAAGAGTCCTAAAACCTTCAGAGTGCAAGCCAATGGTTTCTAATGCTGAGGTTTTCCAATGCTCATTTGACCTGTCTGCAAGCCAGCCTCCTCCTTCTAAGCTATAAATAGGACTGGTCTCAGTTCTTTGGAGAGCAAAGGTAACAAGAAAGCATTCTGGACAGCAACTGGCACCCTGCAGACTGAAGGGTAGATCCACTGAGTTGCTCAGACTCCACTGTCCTCTTTCTAACTGGCCTTCCTCCTGTGGCTTATTCTCAGAGAGATATTTTCACAGCCTGTACACTCAGTGAGTCTATAGGTCATGTTCGCCAAGCATAGCTCTTAGGGATCCTGACTAGCACCCATAAAATTTAGTGACTCCACGATGCTAGAGCCAGAAGGCTTTTCTTATCCTGAGTAAAAGAGTGACATTGACTTACATTCTTGAAACAAATAGTATAATTCAGATCAGGAAAGGTTAACTTAAATAATTATGAAATCTTGATTTTTTTTTTAAGGAATATATAGGCGATTAAGAGATTGTCATCAGTAGTTAAGAATGCTTGTTGCTCTTCCACAAGACTCCGGTTAAATTTTCAGCACCCACGTGTTGCCTCACAACCATCTCTAGTTCTCGTTCTAGGGAGTGGCAATCTCTCCTCTAGGATCTGAGAATACCAGGCATGTGTACCATGCATGTGGTACAAATGTATACATGCAAGCAAAAGACCCATACACATAAAATTTAAAAAAAAACCAGATGCGAACACATAACCTTATATAAAAAATAAATCAGTACTGAAATGTCAGTTATTTTTTTTCCTTTCCCAAACACCAATTTTCTAGTAAGAGACAAAGAGATGATCAGGAGGTAGGAAGCTGACTCAATCATCTATCCTATAAAATAACAATCAAGAGATCCAATTATACAGCTAGACTTGTTAGGGGCTGGGACAAATGATTGCTACTATTTGTGCTTCTGTAGCATTTTGTTAATGTAAGCATGGGAACACTAAATGAATGAACACAAATGAATCAAGCATCTGAGCTACTTTAGACGTTGGGTTTAAATATTCTGTTCATCTTTATATTTCTACAGCTCTGTTGAGTTTTATGCAATCTGTGATGCTAAGTCTCCGTTGACAACATGATGGGATCTAGAATCATTTGGGTGATCCACTTCTGGGTGTGTCTTTGAGGTAGCTTCTGAAGAAGTTAGTGAAGAGGGAAATGGTTTGAGGCCCGGGCTGAATCAGTTGGGAAACGGTGAACACCAGCAATCCTTGCTTCTGGCCTGCCAAATGTGAGAAGTCCCAGATACACGCTCTTGCAGCCATAAGCTCTGTCATGCCTTCCCAGTCACGACAGACTGTATCCCCAAAAACTGTACCACACAGTTGCTTTTATCAGGCAGGCATTTTTTTCAAGTAAAAGCTAACTAACCACAGTCTCTATCTAATGAAATTTATGTTGAATTTTTTAATTTTTTTAAGTTGAAGCTGATTATATTTGTTGTGTGAAAGACTATCATGCAGAAATTCTGAAAGTAAATAATCAAGACTTACATTCTGTACATGATGTAGGAAAAACAATCTGCCCTTTCCTTTATGTACAATCAACAGAAATGTTTGCATTAAGAATCATAAGAAGCACTGGGTCTTTTGTAACTTCTCTGATGAAAGTTACCTTTAATTGTGTGACTTCTGGTGTCTTAAGACTGTACACTTGATAGAAGAGTTTCTCCTGTTCCGCAGGCTGACCCTCCATCTGTAGGCTGACCCTTCACTTGATTGTTTCCTTTGTCATGCAGAAGCTTTTCAACCTCCTGCCATTCTATTGGTCAAATCTTGGTTTTCTTTCCTGAGCTATTAGAGTCCTATTCAGAAAGTCTGTGCCTGTGTTTATACCTTGAAGTGTTTTCCCTAGCATTTTCAAACAAGTAACATGATTTCATTCTTTTTTTAAAGCAAAATAAAACTCAATTGTCTGTATAATGAAACATTTTCTTTTTCCACCCATCCGTTTGTGGACCTCTGGGCTAATTCCATTACTTGGCTACCGTGAATAGAAGCGCAGGACACTGATGGTGGAATCCTTTGGGTGTGTGCTCATAGGTGGTACCCCTGGCATGCTATAGCCCATTTTTAGTTTGTTGAGAAAACTCCATACTGTTTTCCACTGTAGCTGGAACTGATAAGAGCTGATAAGCCTTAGCTTCCCACATCATCCTTGACAACATTAATTATTTATTTTCTCACTGATTTTTTTCTTTAAGTTTTTTTTAAGTTTGACAAAAATTTATTATAATTTTATTTGATATTCAGCTCATTCATCTCTCTCTCTCTCCTCATCTTGACATCAGATTAATGTCATCTGAGTTAATGTCATCCGCACAGAATGTGCAGGAGAGATGGACCAACAGTAAAATGGACAAATGGACAGTTTGCTTACATACATGCTAGATTTTAAACAGAAAATATATACGTAACAAAAAAATTGTAATGAATGAAGCTACTGAAAGAGAGCGTGAAAGTTTCCTGTGAAGAACCTGTAATTAAGCTTCTTTATTATGCTTGCAAGTGGCTCACAGGCTATCTTACTGGGGAGCTCTGGAAGTTCCAGTACTTGTATAAGCTTCCTGAAAGTACTTCTAGGAACAATGCAACTACACTGCAGTCTGCGGGGCAACGCCCCTCTGGTGCTCAACAAAACTTTCACAGTGGTCACCGGAGACCATCTGCATATCTATATCACGATGCAGAACAGTAGCAAAGTTGCAGTTATGAAGTAGCAATGAAAATAATTTTTATGATTGGGGGGTCACCACAATATGAGGAACTGTAAAGGGTCACAGCATTGGGAAGGTTGAGAATAACTGCTGTGAGCAGTATTTAAAGCAAGTTGGTTTTCTTTCTTCGTATCTGGAGAGTAGCAGAGGCCACTTGAGGACAGCCAAGTCCCATTACTCATGCTTCTCCTTAAAGTTTGATATATCTTTTGTCATTTGTCTTTTAACCTCTTTTCCAGGTTACTGAATTTACTGTCTAGATTCTGTAACACCATCTTCAGTTCTATCAATGCTGGAGCAGCCTACATACTTCAGTCCATCTCCTGACATCAACATATTATTTACTGTGTCCCATCAAATGGCTATCATTGTTACAGTAGGCAGTAAAGACCTGTTAAGGGAAAATAAATTCCTTCTGGTAAGGAGACTGGAATCTCTGGCCTTGGTGAAGATTTAACATTCCAGTTCAGCAGGTCAATCACAGACCAGACTAAGTGATCACCCTCCAGGAAGCAGATCTACCTTAGCTATGCTAGAGATGGAGGAATGGTTGTCCCTTTAATGACTCAGAAAGATAAAACTATTCACTTTTCTTCTCTTCTGTCTTCTGTTTCTGATGCTGACCAAAGTCTGAGTATGCCCTTTATGGTTCTCTGGGCTTCCTTATTCTTTCTCTGATGCTCCCCTCCCCTCTTGCCATGTGGCTACTTGTCTAGCAAAGATCTAACCTCATTACCTAACCTAAATGCACTCTCTCGCTCTCGCCCCTCCCCCTCTGTTTCGTCTCTATCTCCCTCTTCTGGGTAGCTGTGGAGATTTGTATTTTGCTTCCCTTAAAGTTTTGTTTCATTTATTTTCATTTAAAGTCTAATAAGATTTCCCATTAGCTTCCTTTTGAGTCCATTATTAAATTATTTTATTACCTAGACTAAGAACTCCAAGAGTAAAACGAACCCCTGTTTCCCTGTCAGCGTAATGCTTCTCAATGAAAAGATTAGAGCTATTCTCTTCGTCATTTATTCTTTCCAACCCACATTCACTTCTTCGTGACCAAAGAAAATGGAATACTTCCACTGATCAAATTCAAAGTGTGAAAAAAATTGAAAATGATTTTTAAAATACACACAAAGTAAGACTCCAACAGGTTTCCCATCAATACCACTGTTCTTAGAATTGTGGAGGATGTGAATATTTTATTTTGGATTCTAACAGAATCATATCCTGTGGTGAAAGTCTGTCTCTACAAGCTTATATGAAAACTGATATTTGGAAACACTGATAAGGAGAGCTGAGAGGAGATGAAGGAGGGAAACAGTCAAAGTCAGTGCACGGGCAGGTTGGGGATGAGATAGTTCAGTCGCATTGGCTTTTGATTATCAGGACAAGAAGACAAAAAACTTAGAATATGCCGCAAGTAATCCATCTTGGAAGTAAAAGAGCTACATGTCTCTAACATGAACATTCTATTAGATAAGGTGGCAACCTCTGATTCATCTCACCTGCTTTGCAAGGTGCTGAGGGAAAGATATGATGCAATCACTACTACAATGACATATGGCAGCCTGGCCAATGCTGAGTGTCAAGAGCAAAAATAAAATAAAGAGTAGATACTCTACTTCATTATACTTCCTGTATAATAGTCAAAAACTCTGAGTCATTCTTCAAATGAGATGAACAGGACCAATATTTATATAATTATTTTTCAATTGCTTATCATTAGCCAGAAAGCATGATGCTATGTAAAAAACCCAAGACAGGTTTTTCATGAATCAACACCCCACCTCCCAATGTAGTTTTTCTTTTGCTTGTTGTACATATGTTTCCATATTTTAAACAGGTTAATTCCTTAAAATTTCTAATCAAGGGGCAAAAAGTTGAAATGATTTTGTTGTATCATTTTTTGAATCTAAAACTCTAGTTGTATTAATTTCTTCCCCAAATTCAGAGTTGGTAGAAAGCACGAAACTACTAGAAATTTAACAGGATATTAAGTGTTTATTTTCAAGTCTTGGTTAAAAGTGAAAGATGAGATTTTGGAATCTCTAAATTCCTAAATTGGCATGTATTAGAAATTATATAAAATAATTGTTATACAATTATATAAAATATATGACTATCTGTTGAAAGTCCTTTGCATTTCATTAATAGGTAATGATACAGGATACACTCTGAAGTGTGAAACAATGGCTGGAAATGCTTCAGAACATACTCTATTGTGTCAAGCTAAGCAGAACATTTTTTTTTTTACTTACATGGAAATAAAAACTACCACTGTATTTTGAAATGCTATCTTCCCAACATAAACATGCTGCCTTAAGGTAACTTGAAAAACTGTGAAGTAAAATCTGCAAGATGGAATTAATTCTGCTTGACTTACCCAGTTAAACAACATGGGAGGTTTGGGGGAAATATTTTGAATTTCATAAAAGATAAAATGTAACCTATCAGTCCAATTTTTAAGATACTAATAACTTGTTTCATCTTCTTGAAACTTTTCTGAACAAGGTGAGGTTCTACTTCTTTCCATTGTACAGAAAGAAAGTTTCATGAGTAGTAAAGCTCTTCAGCAACCAGGAAAAACAGGAACTATGAAGCAGAGGATGATGAGGTGGGTGACAGCTGCTATTGCTCATTCTCGCTGTGTAAAAGAAAAGCAAATAGCATGCCACAGGCCACCAGTTGACAAGAAGAGTTCAACCCATGACTGAAAAGGTGCAGTGTTTTCCGTTGATATAAAACATCATACATATAAAGTATGTTTGAATAAAATGTCACTTTCGTTTGAGTCATAATTAACAACTCTTTCAGAAGTTTATTCATAACCAGCAGGATTTTAGCCAGTAGTTGTGACATTAAAGGAGATTTTAAAATATGAGTTCATGTAGAAGGAAGGAAAGTTGACCACACACAGCTTGTATAATTCATTAAAAGAACAAACACTTCATTTTGGAAGATTTAACTAATAAATATTTCAGTTAAGTTTCAAGAATCAAATGATGCATATCACACTATCATAACAAGATTCTAGCTAAATATGTATGGCTTAGTCTAAGAAGGCTTAAGAAATGTAACTTAGCGAGTATATTTAGTATTTCTGTTCTACAGATATTTGGCAATCAACACACAGAAAATTGAGTTGTGTAACAGCTCTCTAATTAGAAATAGACAGTCAACATTTAATTATCTATTTTTGTAGATTTAAGAGAATTTTACTAGGATACGAGCATATACAGCCACATAATTTATGCAAAATAGTTTTTCTATGGCTGTCATTTGTGGAAAGAAAAAGGTCCAAAATCTTGAAAGGCTTTAAAATACAAAATGAAATTATTATTTTAGTCAATAAAAATTTACTATAACATTTCAGCAGGCCAAATTAACAGCTTGATCATAATCAAGAAAAGAATGTGTCCCAGGAAAAATACATCCTATTCACATATAAGCTTAGATAAAATGTGACTTCTTAGTAAAATGATCATTTAGAATGTTAAATGGCCATTCGCATTTTAGAGTAGTTTGCCTTTTGATAACAACAAAACGGATCCATACTTTGATTCCATACAAACAGTTATTTTGGCATAACCATGATTGGGACATCATGGCATAGCACTGACACCCTAGGAACAAAGCAGGCCTTTACTAGAGGGGCTGGTAAACACATGCAACCAAAGGGGTATTGCTAAAAATCACACTGGCATGTATGAACTAGCTTAGCATATCCATGTAAGTTAAGGTTGAACTAAATGTGCCATTCACATTGACTCACTCTGTAGAAAGCCGGATTAACATTTTATCAGACAACAACAACCTTTAAATGATTTTCGTCCCCACCCTGAGAGACTCAATGTATAAGCAAAGGTTTCAGTACTTTCATCTTTTTAATTATTTAAACCAATATCAAACAAGTATATAATATATTATATATTATATGTGTGTATAATAATATATGTATATTACATATATATTATATAGGTGTATATATTATATTCCATATATATTAATTAATAATTAAATAATATATAACCGTATATATGTATATGTGTATATATGTGTATATATATGTATATAATATATATAACATTTTAAATGGTCTGCTGACAAGCTCAGTTTTAAAATGCCTCACACTAATGCTGGTGACACTCCCACCCCAATTTTTTATTCTTGAGGATTGAGACCCTAAAATCTCCCTGCCAATGAAGCTCATAATGGGATGTGATCAGCAACAAAGCCACCTTACTGTTAGTGAGAGCAGAACAAGAAAAGACACTCAACCTATTGCAGGACTTACGAAGAATAATCGAAACTGACAAGTGCTCTTTTGTTTGGTCAAAGAAGAAAGCCAGCAAGAAAAATCCTGAAGGGGCCAGCGAGATGGCTGGGAGAGGAAAGGCACTTGCTGTGCAACCCTGCCAAACAGAGTTTGATCCCTGGAACACAACACAAAGGTAGAAAGGGAGAAAGGACTGCACTGGGTTTCGTCAGTCCTCCACAGGTGAGCTGTGATTTGCATACATCAGTTCTCTCTCACAGACACACACATCATATACACTCACACAATAATAACATTGTTTTGAAAAAGACGGAAAATCTAAATGAATACAAGTGACCTGGGCTTTGACACATCTGTAACAGAGAATATTTTCTGTTAGGAAGAATCATTTGTTTGGTATCTGTCGGAAACACAATAGTATAGAAGATAACTGATTTATAGAAATTAGACCAGAAGTCACCTTCCAGTGATGTACTACTAACTCAAGTGAAGTCACATGAGTTTCTCCGTAGCCAGCTGAGAATCGTTTTCTCTCATTCTTTAACATACGAAATCCCGAAGTGGATGGTCTTTATGTGACCTCTCCGACTAGGAACATCAGGAGTCCAGAGCGCACAAAACCCCCTTGCACTTGGATAACTGGACTGGATGAGGATAAAACTACCTTCCCTTTTCTATATTCACCTGTTTGTTTGAATTTAAATTAACTTGAGTTCTAAGAACATTTAGCATCTTGACCATAGTCAGCAACTGTCAGTTATCTCTTGAGATAAGGCTATTTAAATCAAAGACTTTAATCTAAAACCAAAAACTTTGAAACTAATAGAGAAAACACATCAAGATACTGGCATAGATAATGACTTCTAGAAATTACTCCAAATGCTTGGGAAATAAAAATAAAAATAAAGAACCAAAAGGGTTATCTCTACTGAAAAAAAATAAAACCTTCTGCACAGGAAAGCAAATAAAAGAGTGAAAACACAGTCCACTGAATAGAAGACATGTTCAGATAATAACCTAACAGAGGATTAATTCTCAGAGTATGAAAATAACGAACGAAGAGATAGTACATTGAATAAGAGAAAACTTGCTAACAGAGGATCAATACCAAGAATATATAGATAATATATAGATAAGTAACGTGAAAAATATGTTAAATAAACAAGTATATTATATGCATATGTATAATGATAAATATATAATATATAAGTCTTTACTCACATTTCTAATTTCAATAGTAATAAAATTAAACATTCAATTCTCAAACACACTGCAAGACATAATCCAATAAAAAATATGACTATTGCAACTACAATCTCAAAATACATCACATCAGTGCAAGAAAAGGGCCCAAGTATTTATAGCAGTAATTATTGAAATCAATATCATTTCAATGCTTGGGGTATTTGAAAAAAATGTATGTGACACTGGGAATTAAACTTAGGACTTTCGTGCATGCTAAGCAATCACTCAACTACTGAGCCATATCTTCAGTCCATTGTTTTCTTCTTTTAGCAACATTTATTGTGGAAATAACCATTGCATCATGTTATTACTTATTTTTATAGTTTATGAAATAAAGTTGTTTAAAATTACTCATTAAATAACTTTTTGGGCAAACATAGTAGTGCCTTTTGATGAGCCATGCTATTGTTCTCAGTTTGAGGACTGAAAGTTTCTATGTAGATCTGAAACTCACCATTTTTATCATGATAGTCATGAAACAGCAGACGAGTAAAGGAGGGTTCATACACTGTTTACTTTTAAAAGTGTAATTATGCCATTTCCTACTTTCCTTTCCTCCCTTGAACCTCTCATATATACATATATACACCTCCTTGTCCATTTCCAAGTTCAGTCTCTTTCTCCATTAAAATTTCTAAATGTATGAGTATAACCTGCTTTAAATACAAAGACCTAGTGGATGCATCAGTATCACAGGTCTTCATCTATGGCTAAGGGAACGTCACAGAAGATGGGGGCTGAAACACTGTAAAAGCTAGGAATGAATGCTAGGAAGTCTGTGGTGAAATACTCTCTCTTAGAAACAGCTAGATGAACAAGATTGAAACGATGGAACTATCAATGCAGACATTAATGTGAAAAGGGACAATTTGCGGAATTCCAACCACACAAAAAGAACTAAAGGCAACTACTGACTGCTGGGAGAAGGAGAATTAGCTTCTTCCAGTGATGAGATCCCTTATTCTTTGACCAATGTATAGTAGTCAGCCCTGAAACCAAACAAACACACAAACAACAAAAATGGACTGTGTAGGCTATATGTTTATGTATTGCGCTTACACATACACATACACATACACACACACACACACACACACACACACACACACACACACAGAGCACACTACACACACACACACACCAAATAATCAAAGAAAAAAGGCTATCAACTTGAGAGTAGGAGGACACATTAGAGAACTTATAAGGAGGGTTCCTAGTAGAGGCTGAAGGGAAGAAATGGAAGGGAAAAGTAATATAGTTCTATTTCAATTGAAACCATACTAAAATATAAGGTAAACATCAAAGAACAAGTAATTAAATTTTAAATCTGGTGCAAACAAGCAAACACAAATAAAACAAGACCAAAAACAAATAAAATCCTTAATAGACACTTCTCAAGTGGAGAAGTACAAACGGCCAACAAATGTATGAAGAAAATTCAGACATCAGAGAAATGCTAGTCAAAATCACACTAAAATTTTATCTCATCTCTGAATGACTATTGAAGACAATAAATTCTGTAGCAAGAGTTATAAAAATGTTGGTGGTAATGCAAATAGAGTTACTATGGAAAACAGAATAACAAAAGTTATAAAAAATGGTGGTACTATGCAAAACAGCATGAATGTTACATAAAAACAGTAACAGTAACAAGCTGAAAAGAGAAAGGACCATCTAATCTGGCTGTGCCCTTACTGGGTGAAAATCTGAAGGATACATAATCAGAATGTGAAAGACACCTACATACTCATGTTCATTGTAACACACTTCACAGTGGCCAAGATAGGGAAACAGCTTAGGTATCAACAGAGGAAGGGATTAAAAAGCATAGTCTACATTGTAGCGTAAAATTTAATAAATCATTGCACTGGGTATAAACACCAGGTTGAAGTAATTTGGACACAACAGACTAACATAGATAGTGGGATAGTTCATGAAATAGCTGACTTGAGGCAAGCTGTAATATTAATGGGAGATCAATTAGAAATCTGAGGGAACAAATAGAGTTAAAATGTGATTGTCATGTTACTTCTTAGTGTACTATAGCTTTGAAGTTCAATGGTAGCAAGTATGATTGAGAGAAGGTTAAAGTGCATTTGTTGATTCATCTAATTCTTCTCAAATGATTTATGATTTACAACAAGAAATTAAGGATATTTTCTCCAAAAAGTTGTCAGATTTGTCCGGGATTGACATTATTGAAAGTCTTGCATATACTTTGGCTTCATTTAATCCTATGCATCATTTTAATAGATGTCTTATCCTAGCAACTGTTATATTTGTTTTTATTGTAATAACTTTATTGGCATTGAAATGTGTTCTGATTTATCTGCATATGACAGCAAAATAGCAAAACAGCAAAACACCAGGTTGAAGTCAGTATTTTTAAAAGTACTTTGGCCTTGAAGAAATTTTTGTACTAAGAAGTGTTTATATTTATAATTGTTTTATGGAAGAACTTCATGACCTTTATAAAACCTCAGTTACAGAATGCTCTTGGCAAACCAAGAAGTCCTAGACTGTTGGGTACTAGAAACTGCACAATAAAAAGCTGAGAGTACAGAGGTGATATTGTTTCTTCAGGAGACATAAAGATTAGATCAGGGGTTCTGGTATAAGAAAGTTAAATAGCTTTTGTGCTACAATCAATAGAAATATGTCTGCAAAGCGACTCAGAGTTCAGTACTTTGAAGCTGTTTCATGCTCATTGAAAGTTTCACTGCACCTCAAGTACCTCTCTTTGTTTGGTCACCCAGAATGACTCAGTTTACCAGAACTACACAATAAATTATTGCTCCACCATAAAGAAAAACAGAATCCTGTCATTTTTAGGAAAAAATAATGAAAATAGAGGCTGATATTGGGAAAAATAAAACACAGAAAGGTAAGTATCGTGCATTTTCTCTCAGTGTGTGTGAAACTATTTTTTAAGAAGACCCAAATGTAGAAGGAGGCAATCAGGAATTGGAAAATGGGCAGAAAGAGAGAAGGAAGTGAGGAGAAGAGAGACATAAAGGTAGACCCAGTAAATGCACAGGACAAACACGTGTGGATATATGATGGTGGAAACCATTCACTGATACAGTTACTACTTGCTACCAAAAACTATTGTCATATTATTTTGAGATCTCTCACTATCTGCAGAGAGTAAGCATGATTACTGTGTTCTTTCTTTCAAACTCTGTACACCTTAATGTTTACATAATCCTTTGAAACTAGAACACAGTTGGATTTTAAAAATACAGTCTCAACAGTCTTTGTCATTAAACAAGGACATTCTATCATTTTATATTTTCTGTCATTAACAAGATATTTAGCTGTTGCTGCGCAATCTTACATCTGAGAGTTATTTTTAATCAGCATTTCAATTTTATCACTATTATTATAGTTTTCTGCTACTACACCAATCATTCCGAATTTGTGAAAGTCTCATGACCCTCTTCACACAACTCAAAGAATAAAGAGCCAATTTCACTTCATTTAACATTCCCTTGTATCATTTTTTTTGTCTGTACATTACATCCCTCCATTCAATTTACTCAATTTCAGCATTATTTTATGGGGCCAAATTTCGTTTAGATTTATTTACACATTTATCACCCTCATTGCTCTCTACTGCTTCCTGCTTCTCTGGGTTAATATTCTCCTTACATACAAGATTCCTTTAATGGAGTTTTGCTTGTGACAAACTCTGGAGGTTTTCATTTTTCTTTTTTCTAAAACTGATCATATCCCCTTGTTTGCTTTAAGAACATTTTTACTGACTCTATAAATGTATGGCTTAGTTGTCATTTTCATTTGGCACATTGAGTATACCTTTTCACTGTATCTTGGCTCCCATTAGCATTCTTGCTGTTAATAAAGTCTCCCCAACATGACTGCTTAAACAGTGAGAGAGAAGGCATATGAAATGAAAAATAATATAATAGGAGTTCAATCTATGGAAGAGAAGAAATGTGAATGCTAATTAGTATATTCAATTTTTAAGTAGTAAAATAGTTCAATGTCTTGTTTACTAATAAGTACTATCAGGAAAAATAACATGCACATACATGAGAAACACATAAAATGTTTTCAGATTAACACCTTGGTGTCTGTCATTTCCATATATACTATGTTAAATGAAAGTAAGATGCTTCCAGTCGTGCTGGGCACAACTCAGAAGCTTCTTGCCCAGGACTCACAACTACCTTGCTCAAGACTCTGTAGTGGTTCCTAAGTGATCTCTCAGTGGGCTTCTTGTATTAGCCCATCATGGATTACAGCATGTCAATCACCTTCCAAGTAAAAACTCAACCAAAAGAAGAGTTGAATCTTGTGTCCATCATCTAGAGGACACGCTCAGGGCTTGCTTTATCCTTCCATTCCCACCTCCTACTACTCCTCACTTACCTGCTCTAGTGACAGTGTGGGTGCTTCGGGTGCTTGTAGTATGTCATCTTGATTTCTTCTAAAACTCTTCAAAGTCCTCCCCCAAGCACATGGCCTGACCCTCATTTAACCCTGATCTCTGATCAAATACTACATCTGCTAACATCTTTTCTCAAGTATCCTATTTAAAGGCACTTTCCACTGTCTGAAAGGCTTTTACCTACCCACTGGCTTCCTTTTATATATAGGACACACACTTCCTGAAGTATGATAGTTTTAATCTCTGTCTTCTCTCTCTTTCTCTATCTCTCTCTCCCCTCTCTCTATCTCCCTCTTTCAGAATGTGAGTTTCAGGACTGGGGAAACTTTTTTTTTCTCATTACTATATTCCAAATCTCTACCTGATATATAGAAGACAGTAAACAAATTATAGTTATGTACAGAATTACAATTAATGCAAAATACTGTTTAATTATTTTAAGATAAGCAGAAAAGAAGCATTGGAGAGATTATGGAAGTAAGACCCTCTCTCAAAAAAGCATTTAATTTGTATATCACAATTCAAACTGCAGTGTAAAATAGCAAAATAGGATTGTATATGATAGGACTTTCGTGACAGAAGATATAAATGATGCAGAATTAATTCTTCTAACATCTGAGGAGTGTAGGGTTGCATCATTATTCATTAGATATCTCTGAGTCTGTTGGCTTGAAACCTTTCTAGTGTGTATATATATGTAAACATCCAGTTGTGTGTTTGTATTTGATATTTTGCTTCTCTAGTGAATTTGCAGAAAAGTGGGGAAAACATTAAAAATCAATTTCTTTATTTGAAAGGAAACATGACAAAGGTGTAGACATTTTGTCTAATGTTCTGGTGTTAAATCCACAGTTCCATCCTACAAATGTCATGTAACTTATCTCTTGTCCTCAGTTTCAATGTCCACAAAAATGGAGATAATAATGCCTTCTATTTCCTTATGTTTTGTTAAGTATTAAATAATATAATGGTTGTAAACTGATTAGCAATTCTGCATCTAAAACATAATAAGAGTCCAAAATCACCAGCTTTTATTATTCTCAATAAAAAGCTTAATGAGACAAGAATAATTGTCCCATTTACTAAAGTAATATTTTACTTCATTTTCAAATTTTGTTATGTTATTCCTACTCATAATAATGGTCTGAACACTAAAATACAAATGAAAATGTTTCTATAGTTTGGGAAGATGTTTAAAGTCCATGGTTACTTTCACATATCAACCATTGCTGGGGAAGCCATAACCACAGAGTAAAATGTATGAGTTTAAACAGGAAAAGAGAAGAGAAAGACCCATCAGTGACATTGCTAAAAGATTTAGGAGAGATTGTGGGGAGGGAGGATTTAGCACAAGTAAGAATGTTCTCTGATGCAGTCCCACCCAGGCCCACCTATCCTCCACCATGAGCTCACAATGGTCTCTCCACCTCCTCATGCTTGCCATAGAAAATAACATCTTTAAGCTGGAATTAAGATGGGGAAATTAAGAATGAGCTCATTCGACGAGAAAGGTAAAACACAGTGCTTCCAATACAACACGGCACGCTTGTACTCATTGTAGCCTCTTGGAAATTAACTGCGAACTTAATACTTTGAAGAGAGCATGATAATCAGCCAGCAGGAATAACAAGGTAGACTGTGATGTGAAACAAAGTTCAGTAAGGAGCCAACGGGACTGCGTTTTCTTCACACATTCAGTTGCAGAGATGCACACTTCATACACTTCCTTCCTGTGTTCCATCCAGGTAGTAAATCAACTCATATAGAAGGGGCATTATATCACCACATTTTAATTGCTTTCCCGTTTTAAATGATAGGTCAGTGCCACAGGCAATATCACGTAATGCATGTGATATTTTTACTATCTTATTAAATTTTTCTGTTTAATTACTGAAACATATACAATAAAGAATTAAGAGTTAGTCTAAGTGAGTCAACTCTTTTTCAAAAGTGTCCATACTTGTCCTTATTTTAATTAGTTTTTTGTTTTTATAAGAAAACTAATTTACAGAGACACAATATCTCTTTTAAAAGTTCAAAGTAGAACATTATAGCTAGTGGTCTTGAAGAAGTCAAAGAACTCCTCGCAGTGACAGCCTGGTGTGTATGGGAGGGGAGCAGGTTGCAAGGTTAATTTGAAAGTGGGCAGGAAGCCAGTTCAGGGCTGTTCAAAGTCTCTGAACTTGTTCTCCTAAAAGAAGAATACTGCGGAGAAAGTGGCTGAAAGGGAGTGTGGTGATCAGAAGCGTGCTGACACAGGGAAGACTTGCCTTCTGTGGGCAGGCTGTGCTGCATTACAAACACAGAATGGCCTCTCCCTTGCTGTAAGAGGAGGTAAAAACATCTCAGATCGCCAGAGTGGCAAACAGACTACACCTGCCCAGAGCGATGACTAACATTCAGAGCAAGAGTAGTAAAGCAAATAAAAGTATGCTTCTGGTTTTTTTTTTTTTATTTGTTTTAAAATCAAAAGCCCACAGCATTTTCTAAAACCAGAGAAAAAAAACAGGCAGAGAGAGATGATTATGCAGATTTCACAACACATTTAAAACTTACTTTATTATTTATGTCGTAACCGCTTTCACAGTATTTGTGTGTAATTGTGTACTGAATTGCTTCCTCAAGGAACACCATAAGGGCCGGGCAGTGGTGGCACACCCCTTTAATTCCATCCCTCAGGAGGCAGAGGCAGGCAGATGCCTGTGAATTCGAGGCCAGACTGGTCTAGGACAGCCAGAGTTACAACGGAGAAAATCCTGTCTCAAAAAAAAAAAAAAACCAACAAAATAAATCTATGCATTTCACCTTAGTATGACCCTCACGTTTACCTGTCACGGCTGTTTACACACGCCCTGGATGGCCATACAAGAGTCTATTGCTGGACACAGGATTACCTGTTTCCTTTTGTTATACGTAGCGAATCTACGAATGTCTCCAAATATATGACGGTTCCCATAACTCGTATCATTTCCCTAGAGCAGAATCCCAGCAGGAATATTAATAGATTACATGGCATGAGTATTTTATGGGTTTTCCCTCATACAATATCAAATTGCTTTCCAAAAGGGCCGGGCCAGTTTGAATTGCAATGAACTGTCTGAAAGACCAGACCCACTTGTCCTTGCCAACATGGGACACGATTATTTTTAATGTTGTCATTAAGCAGGTGAATAGCCATCACATTGTTCATATAATTTATTTAGTTGAGTTAATTACAGGATGAGAAAGGAGAACATCCAAAATTTGGAAATTTGACAAAAACTCAATATTCTATTGCTATCTCGTGGTTCAAGGTGACTTCACAGATCCCAAGTGATCACCAAGTGAGATCAGCTAACAAAAACTTGCAGGCACATGAAGCATGCCGATAGATGAACACATGCATTTCCAAATCGACAGGAACACATATTTCAAACTACCAATTCCTTTTCTAGTTCCAACCGCCCCTTGTATAAGAACAGGCCTTGGTTATGCTGACCAAAAGATACAAATATACATAACTGTTGATCAGTAAGGGACTAGTTCATAACACACACATTACACTACTTTCAACAAATACACCATCACAGAGCTGTAAGGAGGCTCTGTGTGTGCAAACCTTGACAGTTCTCTCAAATGTTGGGTTTAAAAAGCAAGAAGCAAAGCATTTTGAAATCAGCTAACATCTGCATAAAAATTATAGAAAAAAGTAAAAAAAAAAAAGTTTTTGATAAGCATTGGCAATCTCTGAAGAAGTATAAATGTTTAATATTCACATCAACTTTTGATTTGGGTTACAGATGCTAAGGAAACCGGGGCAACTATTATTTCCTGGCACTTCGGAGGGTGGAAGGGATAGGAACTTGAATAGGGAGCTGGAAAAAAAGACCTCCTCATGACCAAGAGTAGGCATCATCCAGTCCTCCGAGGAGTGGAACAGAATTCAAAGGCTAAAGAAAGGTGAATCTGTTCTCTGCTGAGGTCAGGAAGACTCATCTTTCCCTCCAGCACTGAACACTCTAAGCAAGTGTGCTGCTGTTCACATGTATCCCCAGACACCGTCTGCTCTTCTTTAGGAGTTATAATTTATTATCAATAGGCATGAAACCATAGGTTATAATATACTACAATTCTATCAAAATGATGCCACATACTTAAAACTACAATATCCACAATAACACGATCCAAAAAAACAAATGCTAATAGTTTATCTAAGCATATATATATATATATATATATATATATATATATATATATATATATGAAATGAATGTAAAGGCCTCTTTTATAATGTCCTGTGTATTCTTTTATTTCATAAGTAAGGTCTAAGGTAATTGCTAATCTTTCAAAATAACGTAATAAACCCAAGTTAAAACTAAGACTTAATTGTATGAAGCACGCTTTGCTCATCACCCCTTTGTTGGCTAAATAGATTATTTCTATGTCACATTACTCAAATGGCAATTTAATGAAACTGTGTTTGTCTCTGGCTAATTCAAATATAATACATTTTAATGAAGCTCTGTTATGGAGGCAAAGGGAGTTTTTAAGGCTCTTCATATAACCAGTGAATATCTGGAGTTTTGACCTGTCCACTACCTACTTTCCCTTCTATTGGAGTAACCAGTCTCTGGTTTTCCTTAAAATGTGGATTTTAAAAGGCTAAAACTCCAGTTTGAGTTTTAGTCTCTGACTGAGGCATTGTAATACAACAGGAAGTGGTCCAGGTTCATTTCCTAGTCTAAGATTGTTGGTTAGAAGCAAAGGCAGACTGAAAAGAATTGATGTTCTTTGATGTTCATTGATGACCCTACCTGGAAAAGAACTCCTCAGTTTTTCATAGGGTGTCTGTGACCATTCTGTTCCTCTCCATTACTTTTGATTCTGCAAGCTACAAATTCCATCCCTTTTTCATGCTTCTATTCCTCAAGGCAGTCACAAATGATTTCTGTTGGAAATCTCTCAGAAATGTATAAATGTCAATCAACAGCTTCATGAGAAGTTCAGGAGTCTCTGTATTCTATCTCATCTTCACCATTTTGATCAACCTTTATAATTAAATCAATCTTCATTTACAAACTTTGATATTCAATTAAAGCTTTAGGAATTTCTCATAAAAAATTTACCTTTGTTTTTTCATCAATAAGTAATACTTAAATGATTACTGAGCTTGTATGATTGCAAATTATGAAAATTTTTTCTCTTCACTCTTGCTTTCATGATATTTTGATTTTTTTGTATAATAATGATGCTTTCTGTGCCTAATTACATTCAACGTTCCTGTGATAAATAACAAACGTAAATCTTGCTCTTCAATTAACTTTCAGTCCACTAGAGGGGAATAGATAGAAAATGAGAATCATAACAATGAAAAGCCCTCTGAATGCAGAAAAGAGATAATCTTCAGTAAGGATAGATATTAAATTGTTATTAGTAATTTGTGCTAAGTAAATTTCTTGTGTAATTTGTTTATAGTTATACTTAAGCATTTTTACAGGTGAAATGTTAACTTGTACACGGTTAAAACTTCATATTTTACCCATATATTTATAGGTAATAAGTCTCTAGCTCCAGATAGTTACAGGCCATTTTATGCTAACTATTGACTTCATGTGCTCTTTAATTTAGAATATAATATGGTCATATATTATCTCAAATAATTACCCCATCTCCTATAATTATATATTAACCACATTTTTCTTTTCAGTTTCACACAGATTTGTAATTATTTAATAGTATGTTTTATTTTCAAGTTTTTGTCTCTGGTCTTTTATTCTCTTCTCTGTGTTTGTCTGTTAATAATGCACTGGTAATGTGTGAAGAAATTATTATAGTTTCTGATATCTTTAATGATTTGGCAGGTTAACTTCTCCTCAGTGTGACTTATATTTGAACATACTTGCTAATAAAATCCACTTGATATTCCAGATCAATTTAGCTCTCTTTAAAGAAAAATTCTGTTGTGCAAACTACTGAAGCAACTGAAGCAACCAACATGCTAAAAAGCAAGCACTGTAGCAGTCAGCTACATCTTCAGTCCTTAGACATCGGAATCTCTGCAAATTTCACAATGGCCTCTTCGTAATTAAAGTGATTATGTCTCTATACAATTCCACTTCAGCATACATGCAATTAGGCACCTAACCATTTACTTACATTTAATGCAAATATCTTTTAATAAAGTTTTCAGTTTTAAAGTTCTCTGATAATATACTTCATATGACATACAAAGGAGAAGATTTCACTGTATTTAAATAATAACACTTAACATATAAAGAGATGAAACATAAATCTATATGTATGAATGTATAGAGAGGGAAGAGAGATAGGGAGGGAGGGGGAGGGGAGAGAGGTGCAGAGAAGAGGAAATGAGGGGAAGGGAGGATGAGAGGAAAGGTCAGCTGGGGGAAGAAGTGAATAAAAGAGAAAAATCAACATCATATCAGGGGGAAATGAATATTTTTAGCTTACCAAGTAATTTCAGGATTGGCCTATTTTGTAGTTTAGTCAGCAAGTTTAGAAACTAAAAGATTATCATTAGGAAATTAGGCCAAAATAGTTACTAAAATAGTTTTACAGATACAGCCCATTGTTTGCTAGCTGCTATAGAAACTGTCCCCTTTGTTAATTAGATAACTGTGTTCACTCAGAAAAAATGAACATGTATTACTCCTATTCTGATCCATGTATGGCCTCAAATGTTGAAATTGAAGTAATTATTGACCATATTATAGACATGAGCCAGAATAGTGATGGTTCAGAATGCATACCTCCTAGCTTATTACTGATATTAAGACAGACTCAATTTAGTCCATACTTACTGTCCATGAGCCCATCGCAAACCTGAATATATTTAGCATTTCCTTCTCGTCTAGAGCATGAAAACTCACAATTGATTGCATATTAAAAAACGCTGCCTCTGGTATTTGTTCTTACTAAATGCTAAGACAGAGGGAAAACTGAAAAATCTAGCTCCCTGGGAAACTGACCCAACCATTATATCATTTACATATGTCAGGGAAGAATGGTCACCAAAGAATTAAAAATAAGTTAATGACAATTCATTATCAAGTACTATATATCATTTATAAACCATCTCTTCAGCTAGAATTTTTTTTGTTATGACAATGATTTTCCTCTTCATATCTCTGCACAAGGTGTTTTATGAGGCAATTTAGCCACAGTTGCTTTTGTTCTTCTTTACGAGAACTAAAAGGCAGACACTAATTCTTTAAAATCCCTTTATCATTCATTCACGCAATCCCTCTCTGCTCTGACTTTTCCTTCTGTAGTATGGTACTGAATCTCTGTTACTGCTCTCATTTTATAAAACTAACAGAGAAGTAGCTTTTAAACTTTTATCTGCCAGAATTTCTTTCAAAAGCACTAAGCACAAAACAATAAAAGTTTGCCAACAACTAAGGGATTCCTCAGAGTCCCTGAAGTTCATTTATCAATCACTGAATTTAGAGACCAGAGAAAGGAAAAAATTTTGGTTTAGAGATTCTAGCATGTAGAACAGTTTTTATGAGTCTATAAATGTAACATTAAGGATCATATAAATCTATTTCAATAGATACAAGAACTGACATAAATACAAACTCTTCATTAAAGGTTATGTACAACCCAATAAAGCATACATGACATCTGTAAATGCACTACAATTTATCACTTTTTGCTTCTACCATAGTATTAATACAATGTAATATTAGGTCATATATTAAGATACTGTATGTATAAATAAGTAAATGCTGTCATTTCTCCTTTCCTGGCTACTTTACAAAACGTTAACTCTCAGGGTAGATGTATGTGGTAACAAACTGTGTTTCAAACGTTTCTTCTAAACCTAGCTCTACTTTCACTAACTTTAGAAAGCCTTCCTGACGTAAAATTCATAGTTACTCATAGAGGAAGCTTCATCTAAGGATCTGTGTTCTTCCTAGTTCAAAACATTTGATGCCTGTTCAGTGCCTATCAAACAACTTCGCCATAAGGTTGAGTGCGTTAGATATAGCCATCTGCTAACTTTTGGGGGTATTTTCTTTTCTGTTTTTGTGTCAAAAACTCTGGTTTCCTAAAGTTTGTATTTGGGAAAGAGAGGAGGAAAAGCAACACTAAAAGGGTGAAATGCTAAGAGAGTGATACTTATATATCCTTGGCTCTAGAGAATAAAATATTGAGATGGTAATGTCAGAAGGCTTGCCCATCTCATAAACTTAGTCTGGATCACTAAAATGTTGGATGTTTTCTTGGATGATGGAAAACCATTGAAAAATAACTGTTAACACTACACATCTCATACTAATTCCCCATCACACTAGGGCCTTGGAGCAAGCTGAGAGTCGCTTACTATGCAGCACAGCTTCTAGAGAGTATAAATTTCACATTCCCCTTATATAAATATATTATTTACAAGCTAGTTTTTGAAAAATTAAGCTGGGTCCACTGTTCATATAAGGTAAATGATAACGATCCTTTCAGATGTAAGCCAAAAATTCAGGAAAATAATGGAATGGAAGGAAGAATGGAGGATGAAAGAGGAATAATAATTACACACACACATACACACAGGGAACAAAGGCACAGTATTGCAAAGTTTTCTTTGTAACTTAACTGGCTAATAACCAACTTGATTTTTAACTAAAGATAGACTTTTTTGGAAGCTTTCCAAATTGTTTTGGCATTTTTACCCAAAAATCAGACCATAAGTCTTCTACTGATGATAATCTTAACAGCAACATGGACCCAAAATTCCAGAGCTGATGGTTGGTCTTCACAAATGTCATGGATTTGACAGTTTGAACACAGAAGTAAAATTTCTCTCATTAAAAGTATTCCTCTGAATCCATCCTCAGCCACTATCAACCCACTCAATTCCTTTGGATGACGCTTTATATGTAAGTTAAATTTGGATTGTCATTAATGTTCCTTTGAAGCTATTGACTTAAATTAATTATACCAAAAGTCAAATATTGTACACCTTAGTTCTTCGGAAAAATATTCTGGGTTGATTTACAATTTTTTGAGACAAGATCTCACTAAGTAGGTAAGGGTGGTTTCAAATTCCTAAATTCCTGTTTCAGCTTCCTAGAGGAAGACTAGGATTACAAATGTGGGCCACCACTCCTGACGGAACCTTAAACATTTTAAAGGATAGGTCTTGTCACCCATTGATTGATTGTCTTAGAAGATTGTTCCTTTACCTTCACACTCATGTTCCATGCGTGCTTTTGTGAGCCTCATACAGAGCGAAAAACCAACAAGCACGTGGTTATCTTTGTGACTGCTTGACAGTTCCAGCACTAACTCAAGCACTTGAGGAAGGATATACGGATTAATGTGCATTAGCTGAACAGGTAATTAAATGGAAAGCCTGAGCCATGGAGTAAGAGTGTGGAAAATACATGTTGGTAGAAGATCGATATTTTAGGTTTTTTATTGTGATATTTTACTATGATTTATTTATTTGGATAGTACATAATGGCAGCTGCCTCTATCTATTCTGTGATAAAAATCCAAACACAAGAGCATTCGCCCACACAATAGGAACAATGTTCAATTTGATGAAATTTACTTGACTAAGCCAGCATCATAATCAATAATCAATAAAAGGGTTGATAATATTGCCATATGAATAATATTACTGATAGAGAATGGACTTTTAAATTTGTTTCAAATTCACAGCAATCATATTCCTCCTAGCTGTGTGTAAGGGGGCTGGGGGGCGGGGGAGAATATGCATGCCCAGGGAGAAATAAGGGCAGAGAAACAAAGAGAGGAAAAAAATAACTTTCTGATCTACTACTAGTTGAGATTTGCAACTACTCTAAAATTCTTAGTTTTAGAAAAAGAAGATTCCATCACGAATAAAAAGAAATTTCTACAAAATAAATAACTGTATCACATTTTATGAAAACATCCTTATTTTGATTATTTGGCATATATATCCTACTTCAGAAGGTAATTGAGTCTCCTGCACCGTTTGTCATTCAAACGATGATCATTTTAGAAGAGGCAAACAGCAGTAGATGCTGAAATTAAAATTTGGTAGAGGTCAAAAAGTGAAGTTAGAAGCCTAGAGTTTTGACAACTTGACATTTACTTGAATCAGTAAAATCTGTCTAGAATATAAGGCAGTCTAAGCCCAATGGCTACCCTGAAGCAAAGCAAGCCACCGTTGAAGTAAATGTGGAGATTTGGAAGAACTTGAATTGCTTGTAGAAACTAAGCGGCTACTTTACTCACGGCCACCCACAAACCGGTGCTGCCCCCTCCACCCAACCCGTACAGCCGGCTTCTCTGTGCTTGCACATCAATATACTTCTACTTTAATTCTAATTTATGGGTACTCACACTCTCTCTAAACTTTAATATATTTATTCTCATTGTTCCAAGGAAAAGAATTCTTTTCCAAGGTGTAAGCATCCCCTTTGAAAGGGCCACCATAAAATAAATGAGAACATTATTCTTTTTTAAGATTTGTGTCTTACCCTAATATATTAGAAGTTACTTGCTAGCAATGCGAAAAGCACTTTATTATTAGTCAAGTTGTTAAAATTCTCCTAGGAAGTCCCAGTTTAATATTGGCTGCTACTATTCATTTCTTTGAATTTAAGTTTATTTTGAGTTATTTATTAATAATATATATAACACATTTAAATCTTAGCACCTTCATACCAAGCCATAGTGGACACAGACATATTTTTGCCAGCCCACAGATTTGCATTATACACATACACACACACACACACACACACACACACACACACACACAAACTAAAACCAGCCGTTTATTGTGTAATATTTATAAAGTACTGAGCACCTCAATAGCTTAAAAGTCCTTTTAAAAAATCTCCTGGAAACAGTAGAATCTTGACTAGAAACCTAACAGTGTGTATTTTAAACATATCAGAAAAACAGACTTTGGAGTCAGAAGTCATGACATTTTAAAAACACATATTCATCAGGAATTTCTACTAAAGCAACCACCCTCAGACACTAACAAGATGCTGCTTTCTTGTAAGTTGCTGTCTCTTTTAGAATAACTTAAGTTACTAAACTGAAGGAAAATAGAATCTTTACACAGCAAACTACAGAAATACCTAGAGGCAAAGGCCTGAGGTTTGAACAGCTCCCTTCTTCCTTTCTGCCTACAAGATTCCTATAGAATGTCTTACTTTCATTTTCACTGTCCTGCCAAACCAGAAAGGAGCCCAAGCAATGTCGTTTCTTAGTCTCACGTCTGGATTTTATTTTCCCCTGTGTTATGTGTGATTTGTGTGCTCGGACAACAGATTCGTCCAATTTAAAAGATAACACGGACTTAAACAGGGAAAGTGCTGTGGCCAGTTCAAGATCCAGAGACCTGTATTGAGTCAATGTTTGGTTTTCCCAAAACCGGCAGCCAGGGGAGCTGCCCTCCCACCTCTGCAGCTCCCTGCAACCCCTCCTCCAGACACATCCAGAGCATTTACCGGTCTGAGCCAGCGTGGGTCTTGGTGCTGACATATTTCACGAAGTTTCAGAAGGAGAGACTCTTACGTAGACAACGGATCCCAGAGAAAACAGTTGCTAACACTAAGTTTGTGCACCCTAAACAGGGATGGGGAAGCCACTGCAGTGAGCTACTGAGAAGGGAACTCAACCCGAGAGCACTATCCAGTAACAGCGAAGCATACAATTCATTTTCTGCGGAAAGGGTGGCAGTGTACATGCAGCTCACAAGAGCTTTACAATAAGGAACATGTGAGAAAAAAATCAAAATCAGAATCAAAACAACAACAACAAAAAAAACAAAAAACAAAAAAACCAGCATTCGCCTGAAAGATGCTGGCTATAGAAACCTGGTTACCTTTGCTACTTAGTGTGCTCCAAGTTTCTTAGTGCACAACCTCTGTCTCAGAATCTATCCCAGGACACGTCATTCCCAAACACAGATGGTACACCTGTCCAGGCTGCCAGGGAGGAAGTGACTCCTCCAGGACGTTCCTCCAACACGACACTAGCTCCACTCCACATCTGTCCAGTCGTTCCATCACGAACACCTGAGTCCAAAATCCCCAATCCTTTCGAGCGGAATTTTCTCCACCCCAAATCTGCGCTCCTGAAAAGTGTACTAAGCTTCCCGAACACAGGGTTTCTGCCACCTCAAAGTGGCCTGTCCTCAAGCCAAGCCTCTGGCCCTCGCCCCTCATCAACTTCTTTTTGCTCCACTTCAGCAAGATGAACCCACCATTACTTTCTGCTCCAAAGTCCCTGGCGTAAAGTGAGACTTTGGGGAGCATCGGTGAACGCGCTTCTCCCCTGGCGCGCTAGACCCAAGGGCTCCTTTTCATTAAGGCAATAAAGTTCAATTTGCCGGGCTCCTTCAGAGCCACGGGAGACTTTCCAGTGCACCGAGTTCTCCCTCCCGCCGAGCTAAAAACATCCTGTTCACTCCATCCCAGTCGGGATCTTCGAAGGACATCGGTCCACGTAAAGGGGACCTACTCCTTTCCTTGCAAAGTGCCCCAAACCTCGTGCGTGTGCGCGCGCACACACACATACCCACACTCGCACACACAATGCCATCCACGCGCTGTCAAAGTCTGTCACTGCCTAAGCGAGAAGGCAGGAGCTGAAGCCGCACCGGCAGGAGCACCAACCACCCCAGGCAGCAGGACTCGTTGTCCAGGTCCCAAACATCCTTGTCCCGATGCTCTGGCCGCTAGGCGCCCGAGATCACAAAGCCATCTGGGGAGCCGCACCTTACCCGCGGGACGCACGGTCTCTGGCCGTTCGGCTGGCCCGCGGGCCACGGGGACGCTGCAGCCGGGGGTCCCGAAGATGCTTATTCTCCGCTGCCGCTGCCCGGATCCCCGGCGCCAGCATCACTTCTCCCCCGCCTCCGCCTCCTGTGCTCCGCTCGCGAGCCGGCCCCTCCCGGCGGCCTCCTCCAAGCCCGGCGGCGCTGGCTGCGCGCGGTGGACAGCGGCGGAGGCGGCGGCGGCGTCCGCGCGGGCTCTCTCAGCTGCACCAGCGGAGCAGCCGCGGCAGCCGCCGGAGCACCGGAGCCGGGCTGCGCTTCCCCGGCGACGGCTCTGGCCTCGGCGACTGACAACGCCCGGCAGCCAATCGCCGCCTCGCCCCGCGCGGCGGGGGGAGACCAATCAGAGCGGAAGGCCCAGGGTTTGCCTCCGCCTTTGCTCAGCAGGCTTGTTTCCGGGAGAGGATGCTGGTGGGGTGTGAAATGGGGGAGGCAGTGTTGGGGAGCAGGCTGGGGGTCTTGGGGCCCAGAGTCCAAGATCCAGGGAAGAAGCCGGGCCCACAAATCTGGGCCAGGGGCGCTTTCTGACTGCCCCCGGAAAGCGTCCTGGTGTGACCGGGCACTCCCGGGTGACTGTCCCCGGAGCCTTTACACCGAGGTTCAATGTCCTGGCATCACTGTGCAGCGGGCTTGGGACCCAGGGAGAAGGCGCTGCTGGAGAGCGAATCCCTGGAGGTGGTTGCCGCCTTGAAGGAAGCAAGCAAAGTCACCAGACAGCGCCCCCGTCCTTCTTGGTTTGGCAGCTGAAAAGTGGTACCTCTACTAGTAATCAACCTAGAGATGCCCAAGCTGGGAAAGAGACACTGAAAAATGTTTGCAAAGTTCTTGGCAGAGTGGACATTCCTTGTCTGCTCCATATAAACTTCAACCCAGCAAAACAACCACCACAAGAAAAAAAAAACACCACCACCAGAATCCACACAGAGACAGACAGTCCAGTTTAAGCAGGCAACTTAACTACTTAGCACTTGCACGTTTGTTTTATTTACTCATTTGGGGACCATCAAGTCTAACTAATCCAAGAGGTTTTGTTTAAGAGTGCTTGTGCGAATGTGACTGGCAGGAATCGAATAAAAGAAACCTTGCCCGTCCTACACTTTCCCTCAAACGCTAATAATCCTTCCTTGTAGAGTATTTTAATTTTCCAGCGCAGATATGTCAAAATGACCATCAAAATGGCCCAGAGGACTACTTAAAAGCTTCCACACCTAATTTCTAGAAGCAAAGAGAACCAAATTCAAAACGTTTGCACAAAGACTAGAAAAGGAAAGAGATAGACCCCGAATAACCCTTGTTCTCCAGTGGAAGACAGTAAGAGCCATCTCAAAGGGCTTTCTGTGTTAAAAAAAAAAAAAAAAAAAAAAAAATCGGTTGTTTAAATTTTAGCTACATTGTTTTCTGATAAGTGGCTTGGAATTCAGTGTTTCCTTTATTTTTACTTCTATGCTGCTATTCATTTTGGTAGTTGTTAAGCGGCTCAGTTCTCTTTGCAATCAACACCTGTTTCTTATTTACCTTTCTTAAAGAAACAAAAGTACATTTTTCGATTTCCAGAACAAACCCTGTACAAATTATGTGGGCTCTATAAGTAAATGTTCACCGCACAATGGGCTTGCCTAATATCACCACGCTTTTACTGCAGAGAATATTCTCAAACTTCCACTGTTTGCTGCACCTTCCCTCCCCTCAGCCATTGACCCATCTGGCCAGGCCATCTCTTTCTAAAGAAATGGCTGTGCTACCAACCGTAGGCCTGTTTATTTTACAGTTTAAAACTAAGATGTAGACCATACGCCTTTGATTTCTTTTTTAACATGCCGATCTTGACATTGCTTGTTAATTTCTAAATGGTATGTATATGCACTATTATTACATAATCAGAAAAAAACAGTATCTTCATGGTCTACTCAAGGAAATCCGCATAGGAATGAAGTACAGGAAAGAAAGAAAAAAAAGGTGTGATTTATTCAAAATTTGGGGTGAAAGAGTAGTTGATATTTGTAAAACGTGCAAATCTTAAAATTAAGAAGTAAAAGCCAATAAACTGGTAAGATGGCTCAGAGGGTAGAAGCACTTGCTGCTGAGCCTGAACATCCGAGTTCAGCCCTGAGACCCACATATTAGAGGCAGAGAACTGATCCTCTCAAGTATATGTACTCTCACATGCACGTCTCTCACATATACACACATAAAATTAAAAATATAAGCAAATGTTGTTTTTAAAGGATTTATCTTCTATAAAAGCAGTTACAATTTAGAAATATCTAAGAAAAAGGCAAGTTTAAAAAGAACTTCAATAAAAAGCTAGTATCTGCTGCAGAAAGAGGTAGGTCATTTAGGACCTTGCAAGCTGAGGTCCCCAAATAGCTATGTAATTTTTATGACTGCTTTGTATATCTCACCAAATTTGCAATTCGCATCATGTTTCAGAGTTATCTAGCATTTTGCCACCTTCACTCCTGAAAGGTTGTAAGTTCCACATAGCACAGTCTTAGTGATTAAGACAATTAAGTGATCATGGAAACAAAAGGCTTAAAAATAATCAACCTCCATAAGTATATCACCCCCAAATCTTTCATCATTAGTGCTTTGTGTTTTCAGCACTGAGGAAAACTTATCTTCAGGGTTAACACCTGCCAGGGAGAAAGGTGGAATATTTAAGACCAATGAAGTTTGTCTAGAAAAAACAAAGAAAAAGAAAATATTCTAAAAGTAGCTGAAAGGATTGTACATTGGTTATGTTTCCCTGCATTTCTATGAGTATCCGCTACATTTGCCGGAAAGGTCAGTGTTATCTGATTATTTAATGAACTGGTTATATTTAATTGAGACTATTTTAGGGATTTTTTGTCGTTGTTGTTTTTCATTCCTATTTACATATGTCAGATTTTTTTTCCCTGTTATTAAAGGAAGAAATTTCTTTACTCTTTATTTAATAATTTATTTATTTAACCATAAGGATTTGCCTAATCAAAAAAAAATATATCAAGAAATGTCATATTAGTTAATGCAGATTATTGGGGTCAGTTACGATGAAAGCAGGAAACTAAACAAAGAGAGAAACCATCTCATTCTGCCCCTGGATCTGTCTGTATGAATGATCTCAGGCCAATCATTAAACTTCCTCAGTGCTTCTTATCTTAAAATAGAGACTGAAAACAAAATCAAACCTATAGGTATCTTCCTCAGATGTGAGGATCACCTTGTAATTAGTGCTACAAGCTTGGATAGGTTTCTGCTGAAAGGCCATTATAAAAGGTGGGAAAAATATGATTTTAATAATAATGTTACCCCCTCTCACCTGTGAAATAATTTAATTCTCACAGTAGCTGCTCTTCACAGGTGGGAAATACCTACTTCTTCACATCATTGTATTGAGTTCTGAAGAGGCTCTTTGGCCAAAGCTATGATGGGTTGGTTATCAAGTACACTATGCCTTTGTGCTGATGGTACCTGGCAAGAGTTCTTCCTGTACTTTCTTCCCTGTGGCACATCCGATACATTGAAATATGAGACTTTAAGGCTTGAGCATTATAAAGGGTAACACTTGTTGTCTTATTCTATTTTGAATATTACACTTTCGATGAAGGTATTTCACCAAAATACTGTAACTAATTATGTAACTCCAAACATAAAGAACCTCATATTTCAAGATGAAATATTTGGAACAATGGATATTACCTAGATTGTATGAAAAGACTACTCATCGTTTTTCGATGTAATTGTTAAGCAGTGGAAGATAGACCATATTAAATCTAGACTGCAATTATTGGCATAAGAACATACTATTGAGCAAGAATAAAAAGGCAGTGATTGGGATGAAAGCCATATGACCCATAAAGAATGAATAGAAAATAAGTCAGGCAAGATGTTCCTTGTATATAAGGGAAGAGTTACATTATTTTAGGTTCAATATTCTGACATACAGACAGAGTGCAAAAGACTAGTCATTATATAACAGATTGGGATTAATATAAAATCTCTTAAAGTCTTAAATTATTGATAGTCATTAACGGTGCTGCTATTAATTTTATTAGTCTCTCAATGAATATTTGTTTATAATTTTATGAAATCAAACCACTACTAAAATTACAACAAAGATACTCCTTTACCTTATAAGATTATGCATTCAATCATTATAGGTTATTTGGAACTGATGACAAAGATACCTGCTGCCAAGCCTGGCAACCTGATGTTAGTCCTGGGGATTCCCATGACGGAAGGAGAGATCTGACTTCTTCACGTTGCCTTCTGACTTCTACTTCTGTGCCATGTGATACACACACACATACACACATGTACACCAAATAAAATGTAGTAAAAATGGTATTTGATTTTGATTGACTAAAAGAATTCAACCTCTTCTAATCAGTATTTCTTTCTTCTTTTTCTTCTTACTCCTCTTCCACCTTCTTTTGTTTTTTCCTTGATCACTGAAGACAAACTGCAAATAACATTGGTCAACCTGAACTAGGAAAACAGAAAGAAGGGGTGTGTGTGTGTGTGTGTGTGTGTGAGAGAGAGAGAGAGAGAGAGAGAGAGAGAGAGAGAGAGAGAGAGAGAGAGAGAGAGAGAGAGAAGAAGAAGAAGAAGAAGGAGGAGGAGGAGGAGGAGGAGGAGGAGGAGGAGGAGGAGAGGAGGAAGAGGAGGAAGAGGAGGAGGAAGGGAGGGAAGGAGGGAGGGTGACCAGTAGGAAGTCAGGAAGAGACAAGAGGAGCTTTCAAGGTATTTATGCACCTGTTCTTTATGACCTCATTAATCAACACTTGCATCAGGAACTAGTTAAAGCATAGGGCATTGAAATGTTAATTCAAAAGCACTAATTACTTCTACATTACCATAACATAATGTAATTTGAGTGCCTAGCATGGTGCTGGGAGCCCATATGTGTTTTATCAAGGGGAAATGAATGTATAAACATTACATGAAGTTGCTAGGAAGAGGAAGATGAATGCTCTTACAGATTTAACATGCAAGAACACGAAGCATGCATTCTTACAATTTTGCCCATTTTGGTTGTATATAAATTAAGTTTTAACATGCAACTTTGTTATCTAGGGTTTTCCCATGTGGCTGGAGGATGGGAAGTGCTATCAGATGCAGTCTCTTCTTAGACAAAATCTATGCTTTCCTGCAGCATACAAGCCTATCACCCTTTCTGGTTTTTAATGAATTCTCTGGGTATTTTAGGGTGATTAGAGAGAGTATCTGGAGGATAATCTTACTTGCCTTGGGAGAAAAGTGCTAATAAAAGGTCAAAGCTGAGTTCCTAGGGACTTGGGCTCCTGAAGCTAATAGCATGAATCATCATTAGCTTTTACTGATGCCAAGTCATGCAAGTCTGTGAAGTTCATACAGAGAGAGAAATTTAGATCAATAGGACTTTATGCTACCATGCAGTTTGATAATTACTTTCTAGAAATGAAGTTTGAGAAGCTCTTTTTCTTAAGAAATTATTCTCTGCTCTGAAAGCCTCCACTCTTAGAGACTTAGTATCCATAGGGGAAGAAAAACTTATGGTGTGCTCCTTCATCCTTTCCCTTTTCTGTTGTTTGTCTTATTAGGGTAGAGTTTGCCCACATACATGCTTTACGATCCAGAAACAATATAGTGTATATTTTCAGAGGATTGGGCTTTTAATTTGAAAACATATTTTTAATGTTTGGTTGACATTCTTTTATTTTATACAATGATGTTTGATGATGTATTTTGATAATATTGGTCTCCTATTATCACCTGTTGCCCCCTCCCATTACCACTAATCCCCTTCCTCGTTCAAACCACTTTTCTGAATGTCTATAATGTCAATTTGGAAATAAGGCTTCAATACTCTTTGTAAAGCCCCCTAGCACAATGGCTGTCGACCTGGTGATTCTAGCGGAGGTAGGTGGGCTGTTCAGTTGGTAAGTGGAGCGTGCAAGGCCATTGCCTATTTGGTTTTGTTTTACGTTGAATGCACAGAGATCTCGTGAGCACCGTGAGATACTATTGTTTCCACTGGAAAAAAATATCAGGGGCTTGCACATCAGCCCATTGAAATCTAAAAGTAAAAAAAGCCAACCAAATACTTTATACCTTTGCTAGGTCCAGAACTTTGGAGACTCTTAAATGAAACCAATAAGTTGAATGTTTATGAGCCTAATAATGTGTAAATGACATGTAAAGTACTAGTTGTATTCTGGTGGATATAGCCGTGTCCCTTTACATTTAGATGGTAGCATAAAAAAGACTTTCAGTTGTGATTAGAAAGAAGAAGCAGAAGAAATATTTCAAAGTGGCAGAAAACAATAATTTCTTTA